>VYZM01008664.1:63959-115063 GCA_013398915.1 Dromas ardeola | reverse complement strand
TTGTCATGGCTGGCAACCCTGACCAAGCCTTAGAAGAGATGGGGATGCAGGTACATGTTGTCCCCTCAGCCTAGCAGAAAGCTGTCCCTGCTACAGCCTGTGGTTCTACTGGGGAAGGCTGTGGTGCGAGATTCCCCATCAGTGAGACTCTCCTGATTCATCTGACAAACTTCGTTAATACTTTAGTCGGTGTGACACTTTAAGCCCTTGCTTTTCAGCGGGGAAGCACTCAAACTGAGTGAAAGCACTGGTGTTAGTATTGATTCCCAGTCACAGTAAAACTGAGAAAGGCACAAGACTCACAGCCTGCCGCTTCTCTGAAGAGTTTAAACTGCAAGAGATACAGGGTGAGTAAAGGAGCTCCTTTTAACTATTAGTGATATGAACTTTTTATCGCTTTGCTGCTCGGTAAGGAAAATGCCTTACATCCTGAACTTCCTGTGCAGGGTAGTGGATTACAGCGTGAAAGACTCTATGAATATTAGATGGTGACCTTGCCCGCAGAAGTGCCGAGCATCTGGTGCTCGCATTTGTACTGAAAGCTGTGATCATTCCACGTCACTGTAGATCAGACCTAGCATGATCATCCTTTTCTCAGCACAGAGCCGGAGAGGGGTCCTGGCACTGCTTGCCCTTGTGACACTGAAAGAGAGTAAAAAACCCTGGCTCCAGCTTGAATAAAGCAGCGGTGGAGCTGGAAGATGGACGAGACTGTGGAGTTTATATGGCTCACATCTCCAGCCATGCTTTCAAAGGGCTGGTCTTCGCAAGCCTCTTGCAAGGTGAACCTGCAAGGTTCTGCTCAGCAGCCTGTCATGAACAAAACCCTGCTGCCGTCGTGACAACCTTACAAGAAAGTAGCTAACATGTGAAAAGTGGTTTCTAAACTTAAGAAGAGGTACCCCATGAGACGAAGCGATATATGCTAGGAAGGCTGACAAAGGTGGAGGAGATTTTCCTGTCTGGTGAGCTTAGCATCTGTTGGGGACTCTTGTGTTGAAGTATCACAAATCCGAGGTGTTACACACTGGCAGGGAAAAGAAACTTGGAAAAAAGCTTCCGGCAGTCTCTGAACCAACTGCATTTGATACATTTGACCAACTTCTCCTCAAATTCTTTTGAGGTTTCATAAAAATATGAGTTCTTTGGTTACGATGTTTTGCGTATGCCTCCGTACGTTTTGCTCATGTCTCTTTTTGCCTGGAAAAATGCCAAAATATGCCAGCAGTGAGAAAGATTGCCTTCGATGTATTTCCAGTCTGATCACAACGCTATTTGCGAAAGAAAAACTAATTTAAAGTTTATTAACTAAGCATAATTTTCTAAAAGTAAATAGGAAGGAAGGATTTAACTCAGATTATATTCCAGCACATCTTTTTTTGCCAGTGTTTTTTACACTGTATTACACAGTGTATTAACATTAGCTTTCACCGGCTTCTTGTGTAAGGCTTAAAATAATAATGATACAACTTTTGTTTCGTACAAGCCAAAGCACAAGCTGAGGTACAGTACTAATATGATACTGCTAAAAATTATTAATACCGTAAGTCTTCCATTACGGTGCTTATCACATTAGTTCAGGGACAGCATTCCAGCTTCTGCCAGCTCACTTTCTACATAATGCCTGCAAGTTATGAGAGTGTCATGAATATGTAGATATTTTTTTTAATTGACTTCTCAATGACATTAAGCCATGGCTTCTGAGCTGAAGCTGCGATCTCTTGATGCCAGAAATCAGATCTGAGAGGAGCACACTGCTGCCGGCAATGGAGCACAATGCATTGGAGAAGCCCTGTGATGTGCTCGGTAGCTATCAGGCGTGGAGGCACGTGCCTGTTGGGCTCCATGTGGGCTACCCTGTGTGAGGTAGTTCCTCTAAACCAACTAGCCACAGCCTGCAATCCCATTTCATTTTCTGAGATGGAAACGGTTAGAGGGTGGATATAGTGCAGTCATACAGACCATTTTTCCTATGAGTCCTGCAGCTCCGATAGTATTCCAGCTTCTCTTCTCTTTGTTCCTCTGGAACAGACATTTGTATATATTTAACCTTGTCAGCTGAACTGCCTCACTTTGTTCTGAAATACATAGAAGATGATGTAGTTTCATCTGAGGTCTTTGACCATGTAGGACGAGCACTTACTTCCTTGACAATAAATTATTCGGAATTTTCCAGGGACCAGATTCTGTCATTTTCCTTCAGTCTATATTCAAGTAAAAATTCTTAATGAAGATGTTAGCTCTAATTCCCTAATATTAACTTATTTCTTGCTCACCAATATTCTTAAAGAACCCAAAAAGCTTTTTACTGAACTCAGGATAATTACTATGTGGTCTGGGATTTGGACCAAATTGCTTCTTGTATTAGGACGAGTGAATTGACCAGCTCTCAGTGGGATTTAGTACATTTTTATGTCTGTGATGAAATGAAGATAGTGAAACCAAACAACTCAATGCGTAGTCAACTTTTTACATAATGGGAAAACGTATTGGCTCTATGCTTCAGAAATCTTGCCGCTGATAGCGGCTTTATTGTTCGTATTGTCGCTCTGATCACTCAGCACCCTACTGAGATAAGAGACAATAGTGTTTTCTGCGCAGAGGCCCTGGGTTCACTCAGCAGAGCTGAACAAACGGCGGGAGCCAAACCTCCTCTGAGGTTCATCCAAATACAGATTTTCTTGAGTTTGTAAAAGCATTTGGTCACATCAAAATCGCACTGCTGTCTTGTTCAACTTTCATATGTAGTAAAAAGAGAGGATTACTCATTAGAAAGGGAGGGATTTTCTTGCTCTAACTTTGGTATCTGAAAATAAGACATCCAGTCCAGACTCTTTTTTTCCTTCCTGAGATAAAGACATTTCCAAGGTATGTAACTGAAAGAGATAGGTGTCTAAAACAAGGGAGACAAATGAGTCTCTGAATGGGTGTGTTTCTCTCCAAACTAAAAATGCAGGTCAGAGTGAATAGCTGAGATACAGATGTTTGAATTTTATCTGTTTAAAGATTATAGAGAGAGTGCTGGAAGTGTAGCCACAATAGGTACACTGCAGATGCGACTTTTAGCCATAGTCTTAGAATAATTAGCAATCTACTTTGAGACCACTGTTAAATCCAAAGAGACTAAATATTGGGTGCTAGCAGCACACTTCTCACACATTAACAATAAAGAAATATTTACAGATGTTACTTCAGAATCATTTTAGACAATAATTCCATCTGATAGGAAAAAAAAGATAGTGATCTATCCCTAACAAAGTTTCAGAAAGTCAAAACTCATTGTATACATTATTTTTTATGAAGTAATATACAATTTAACTCAGATAAGTGAAGAAAATAACTTAACTTGTAGGAAGATGATGTTCGAAATTTTTACCCACAATAAGACAGTACTTTCATTTGACAAATTTGAGGTGTTTTTTAAGCAGCATTGAAAAGTCAAGTTTAGAGTTTGACTTCTCTCCTCTTCCCAGTGTTGCACATCTCTAGGGCTCCACATAATAACCATTTAATTCAAGAAATCAGAAACTCAGCAAGCAGTTTAATAAAAGTCAAAAGGCATTTCCTACAGCATAGAATAAAATTATCTAGTGTTTTACTTCTTCATACAGTGAATTTCTTCAGGGAAAAAACAATTTTTTTTTTTTTTTGTTAAAAAATGGAAATGCATAATTCATGGAAAAATGAGCAGCCTCTACACAAGGGTAAAACCTTTTTCTCCTTATTCAGGGTAGTATTGGATTGTGAATGAAATAGCAATTAATGTAAATTTCTATTTCAAACTTTATTTTAGTAATGTACCATCTAATGTGGCAGTGTTAACAGCATAACCAAGATGTTTGCTAGTGTTTTCCTACTCCTTAGGGATATAAAAAGCTCAATTTCAATTGTCTAGCCGATGAACAAGACCATAGAACTGCTAGCTGGAATAGCTTTTACATGGTATATTGCCCTTCTGGTACATCTCTTCAAAAATTGATATATGCATAAATAGTACCTCTATGTATAGAATACGTATTGTAAGTAAATTGACTGAGAAGATCTTGCAGCAGAGCAAAAAATAACAATCCAAGGAACTCTAAAATAACGGAAACTGAATACAGTCTGATTTGAATTGTGTGCATCATGCTACAAAGACAGAAAAAAAGAAAGTCCCAGTTGTATTTTCTGCATATTATTCAAGGTAGTTTTCCACATATGGTCATTGGCATTAAAATACTCTTCTCGAATGAATCTTTCATTTGACAATAAGTAATTTATTTAAGTTCTAAAAACATTCAGCAATGGGAAGATCAACACCAGGGAAGAGATACTTACTAAGTGAACTATGGAAAATAAACTTTTTCTTTCATTTTCTATCCAATATTAACTCAGATCTCATTCTGATCAGCCTGAAACTTTAAGGAATGCCCCTATGCTTTTTCTGGGTGAAAGCAGAAGGATGAACCTCTGAAATAAATGGTTGGCACTGCATTAACTACAGATCTTCTTGATACTGAAACCATTTTGTGGATGTATAAAGATCCTCAAATAGAAATATGTGTGATATGTATGCCATATGTATGTCCAGCATATATGTTACTAATTGTTAGTGAGCAACTTTCCTTAGACTTGGATTGCCATGCTTGATCTTCTGAAACAGTAACATCCGTCTCGCCTTTCAGCTTTACACAACCTGATACTACCTTTTATAAACATAAACACAGTTGCCTCCACGTATCACAGCATATGGAATATTGATATTTTTATTGTGTTTTTTTCAAAGACATAAAATTATCTTTGATTTTCTGCACAATTGTCTATTGATTTGTATTTAGTTATTTGACATTACATTCCTTACCTTCTAGTTTTATGTTTATATTTTTATTGTCCTAAAATGCATAACCGGATTAAAAGCTGGACTGGCTGATGTAGACTGGTATTTGTGTGTGTGTGTTTTTTGGAAAATGGAACATTAAAAAAAAATTGGAATTGTGCTATTGAGTGTTGCTAGTTCCAGTCCAGGTCAATTCGTACTATGGGTCAATGGAAACAATAATAGTTATTTCAGGTCACTGAACTTTGTAACATAAGTGGCTTTACACTCTTCAGAAGCTGTTTTTAGAATTTATAAAAGGAGTTCAGATTCATGATTTTTTTTCTTCAGTAATTTGTACTCATAGCTAGTTTCAAAGTTGAGGTAATCTAAAAAAAAAAAAAAAGCTAAACATAATGTAATTTGTTTTTTCAGACAGAGAGGAGTGTACAGCATCAAGAGTTCCCACCAACCTAGGGAATGCTAGGATGCTTGTTCTCCTAGGATGCTTGTTCTCCCTTTACAGTACCTGGGAAGTTCGTGCCACAGAGTAGAATTCAAAACAGCTTGTTGGTTGATCAGGAAGCCATTTAAAATTATCATGGTCTCTGTGAAGTGCCTAAAGCTCACTCAAGAGAAATATCGCACAGTGTTACCCACCAAATATATTTTACATCTGGCCTGGTTTGATTAAACCTACGGATTGTCATCACTATCCACTGGACAACACTGAAGGCTCAAAACAGCCTTTGACTCAGCAGAGAGGCCTGGATTTTCCCTAAGGTGTCAAGGAAGAGGGAACATCTTATTTTCAGGACTCAATGGCAGATAAGCCGCCACTTTATTTTTGTAAAATGGGCTGATGTTAGAGGCTTTGCCAAGGAAGGTACTTTCAGGAGTTCCTTCCGAGCCATTTATTCAAACTGAGAGAACATGTTTCCTTGTAGGAAGCTAATGAGGATGCCTGAGGAGAAGTGCTTAGGAGTTAGCAAGGTCGTAAAATTTATTTTTTAGTTAAATTTTGCTGGATCCACATTATATGCAGAATTTAGGTGTTTCTCTTCTCAGTGCGCTTGCCAGGTTGGATTCCATTATGAGTTTTCTAACTTTCTACTGGTAACATGCATATTCACTCACACATGGTCTGGGCAGGCACCTGGCCATTACATTTCTTGGTCAAGAACTAAGTACCTCACATGGCTATGTATTTTGTCTCAAAGCCGGGTCTTACTGGGTTCCTAGGAGGGCCAGCGAGTGACCTTAGCACTGAATGCCCTAATCACACATACAGCTTAACTGCTGGCACAGCTCTGCTTTGGACTACTGGAACTAAAAAGATAAATCTGATGTTGCTGGGCCTAATGAATAAAAAGTATAAATGCATGCTCGGTGGTGGGGGGTAGGACATGGATTGCTTGGTCCCTGGTCCTTGTATATCTACCAATACAGATGGAGTTCGCTCAGTTCATTTCCTCTTAAGAGAACTGCGGGGATGTGGAAGTTGGAATGGTTCCAAGCTGACTCAAAACAGCGCATGTCTATTCCACAGACCACCGTGTATAGAGATGGAAATGTCATATGTTGGGAAACAGGCGGAGAAACTTCCCTTATTAGAAGTAAGAAGAGGCCAATTAGCTACACGTGCTACGCACAACTAAAAAGGCTGCCACCTTTGCAAATATTTTGTTCTGTTTTACAAAGTGGTCTGGCCTGAGAACAGCTTCAGAAGAATTCCTGAAAGAGAATGGGTTTCGTCATCAGGTGAGCCAAAAAATTTGGTACAGTGTTAAAATACCTGATCTGAAAAGAGCCAACTCAGTATCTTGCTGCAGCATTGAGTTGGCGGAAGCTGACCAGATTCAGTAGTATGTCATCCATAGAGGGAACTGTCAGTACCAAATACGCATTATAAATGGCATAGGAGTCAAACAGAGAGAGACAGGCACTGAACAACATCTTTATATTAGTAATTTCTAACCTTTGGTACTCCTACTTATATTAAATAAAATCCAAACCCTTTAAAACCTTCAGCTTTCCCAAGCTGTTATCTTGTTTTCTGAAGAGATAGCACCTTCCCTTGGCCTCCTGCTGCTTCGATTAATCTTTGGTGATTTAAATATAACTTCATTGTGTTTGCAAATAGTATTTGTTCAGGAGGAAGTTAAAGTAATTCCTTCCCAGGGATAATAGGAAAAACCCAGGAACAAAACAACTTCAGAAAAACAAAATTATTCTTGATCACAGCATGCGAAGGCAGAAGGGGCAGAAGAGACACTAGAAATAACCTGACTGAGGGATGTGCCATATTGTCACATGCATAATGCATTTTCCAGATAATGTAAAGCCTCGTATATAACGTTTCTTGAAAATAAGTATGAAGATAAGCAACATACTTAGGTAATCCACTCATGCTGTACAGAAGAAGGAGGGGAGAGCTCTGTTCTTCTTTGCATGGAGGGAAGGGGCTCTGGTGGATAAACTTGTACTACCTGCGTACGCTAGTCAATTAAACTTTTTTGATAACCTTGAGTTATATGTAGGAAAATGTTGTGACTTGCAGAGGAAGATCGTGACTTCTCACTACACTGCTGTGTTTATTTATATGCATCCAAGACAAAAATGTCTTTGGAGATTACCATTTAAAAAACGGTTTGGCTGCTTGCACTTTGCTGTGGCAGCTTAGAGCGGTGGATCTGTCCATCTTAAAACAGTATCTCTCAGTTAACGCAACCAGAAATGTGATAGTATCAGGTTTCAGTCATGAATGAAGTAATAGACTTTTGCTTTTTTTTGCATGTGTCTCCACGGTTCACCTTATTTTGCTTAAAAAAGGTTACAGAAATTGATCACATGACTCCTGACCTCAGATTTCACTTGTATAAAAATCTACCAAATATGACTTGTATTTATATAACAGGACTTTACACTGTTCTATGATGCATTCAGCATATTAAGGTAACAGATAATGTTTAATATCTGCAGTATTTTATGTCATTCCTTATCTAAACGTGCTTGTATTCATTTATTTTTTTTATGTATTCTGTGTGTTCATCAAAATGAGTAAATTTACTGTGTCACTTATCGTTGTAAATCATAGCAGAAATTCCCACAGACAAGTTAATTTTAACTGATGTTACTGACGTGCAAAGTAAGAGTTTAACAATGTTCTCTGTGTACTTTACTTGTGAGATGATAAGCTCATGGCTAAGCACCGATGTTTCGACTCACCTGGCATCCTGTTCTGTGTTTGTCTGTTTCTCTGGTTTGACCCTAAAGATGACTTACCCAACTCTTAACATTTGTGGTGTTGGTATCTGGACATAAATAAGAGCAGATACATTAGAAGGCAAACCTTTAAATATCAATCAACATATTTTTCTCCACCCTTTCTTTGTGTGAGTTGTGCTGCTTCCCCTAACTCTGCATATGTTCCAGGTGGTGGATCCGTGGCTGTACCTTGTTATAGCGGGATCCCGTTAACTATCCTTACTCTATTCCTGGCTTATCAGGTTACCATACTTACCAGTACCTATGTAGAATAGCTCATTTTAACATGGTCTAAAGTACTGAAATCAAGTTTGCCCGTGTGTATCTGAGCTTCGAGAAAACACAAATAATTTCTTAGGATTGCTTTTACAACCTTTTTGTTTTTTTTCTTTTCCCATTTCAGGACATTACTTTTTACTCTGTCAGCTTCTAAGTTGAATAAGTTTTTGCATTAATATACTTGGATACTTCAACTGCATACCTAGATATTTTTATTTTTACTTTTCTGAATATAGTCCTTTTTGAGTCTCATCCTTTTTTTAGATTATTTATAACAAATTTGATACTTTTATTCTTGTATTTTTGTTCTCCAGTTCTTATGGATTGTTTATCTAGTTATTCTAGTTTTTGTTCTTTTCCTGCCCTGAATAGTTGTATTAATGAATGCTTCCTAAAAGTTACTATTTTTTTCATGTCAGAGTCAGTTTAATTAAAGCAGTGGTAAAACATGTTAATATTTATGTATGTTTTGGGGATAAGCAAAATGTCTGTGCTTTTTGCCTATTTTGATTTTATTATTTTGTGAAAGTATTTTTTACCTATGAAATATTTTTATCCCCTTTGTTACGTGAACTGCTCTTTTTTATCCTTTGGGAATTTTCTCTGTCCATTCACAGCATCAACACATCAGACTGGAGAGATCTACATGCAGATATTCTGAAAATGATGTCTTCCATGGCAGATGGTATTTGCAAAGCCATGTTTAATAGTGAATGGTATAATACATAATTTAGTGGATCACACAGGACCCAAGGTACTTTTAACTGCATCACTGCATAGAAAATGCCAGTGCATAGAATACTTTGGTGACCATCTGAACTATAATGAGCCAGTTTGACAAAGACCCATGAATTAGAAAAAATGTGAATGCCAGGTGTATGTGTGTACAAAATTTTATTGTATTTATACATTTGTGTTTTGGAGAATTTTTTCTCTCATTTGATTCAGTGCACAACACCTGGTGCTGTGCTGAGAGTTTTGTATTGGCCTACATTTAATGTTTTCCAATCTCTGTTGCTTGCAGAATTCCAGCTTTATCTTGCTATCACAGTGATTTAATAATAATTGCCTTTGGCCTTTTGTCTTTCAGGGCTTGTTGTTCATGCATCTTTTCCATTTCAGTGTACTGCAATGTAGACTGTCTCCTGCAGTTCACATTAAATAGCTCTTGAGAACAGGCAATCAAATGCAGCTCCTCCTTTTGCCCTGGAAAACACATGATTTTTAGGCTAAGGACTCTTCTCTCAGTCAAATACTGAATTTCAATCAATCTACATGATTTTCCATTTACTTTAAATAGATAATGTATTCTCCTTATTTTATGGGTTTAGTGTCTGCTTTTCCTACTCAAAGAAAAATGCAACTTTGACAATATAGGACTGGATCTATAAATGGGACTTAGGCTCGGTGCTGAATGCTATGGTACCCTTTTAAAGGTGGGTCTCATGCATTTAGCGACCAGGTGGGTTCTACAGCTTGACCTCCGAACTGTCTTGAAGGGAACAATAGGCTTTTAGGTTACCACTTGCGTTATCCAGTGAGTAGTGCTAGGAAAATATTCAAACTTATCCCTAGTAAAATTTCACATTTAAGTGTCTGCTTAAAAGGCACCTAATTTTTTACGCAATTACAACAAACTTTGCCACTCTTCCTTGGCTGCCATTCTGCCCTTTTCTTTCAGAACGTGACCAGGGAGTAATCTGTTTATTTCACAGAAGGGGTTGGAAGGAACCTCTGGAGATTGTCTAGTCCAACCCCCCTGCCAGAGCAGGGTCACCTTAGAGCAGGTTGCACAGGAACGCGTCCAGGTGGGTTTTGAATGTCTCCAGAGACGGAGACTCCACCACCTCTCTGGGCAGCCTGTTCCAGTGCTCTGCCACCCTCAAAGTAAAGAAGTTCCTTCTCATGTTTAGGTGGAACTTCCTATGTTCAAGTGTGTGCCCGTTACCTCTTGTCCTGTCACTGGGCACCACTGAAAAGAGCCTGGCCCCATCCTCCTGATACCCACGCTTTAAGTATTTATAAGCATTGATAATGTCAGTTTCAGAATGAGCATTCAATGTCAGTTTCTCCTCTCTCCACCTAGTTTAGAAATCTAGTAATGAGATAGAAAAGAAATTTGGGAAAGATGTGTCCCGTTACACATTTTCACTGGATTCCTGTGTCATGCAATTGAGATAGTGACTTAGAATGTTATTTGAGATTAAGATATTTTCAGTTCCTCCTCTGAAGGCTGACCCTCACTGGACAGCATAATAAAGGAAAGAAAGAAAATGTGGGGAAAGAAATGGAGAAAAATTATTCTGAAACTGAAAAGTATGAGATAGAAAAGATAATGAAATAAATTTCCCATTTGCTCAGCTCAGTGCCCAGGCCACAAGATTGTAGATCATTTTCTGTCTGATTCCATGACCATTTGATTAGATCATAAAAGGCTCAGCCTTACTCTGAATATCTATTGCCTTCTGGTTATAGCAGTACCCATATTTCTAGCATCAGGAGGAGAAATTTAATACGTGTATCCTCCATTCCAGGCAAGTACGTAAATCAGTGATCCTTAGATACAGGGAAGTTTTCTTTCCATCTGTTTTTTACCTGTAGGTACTGATCTTGTAGAGTACCAGACCAGGTGCATTAGCAACAGAGAATGAGGGCCTCCTAGCTTGCAAATCCCCACTGGGCTTAGATGTGAGACTTCAATTGGGGGGGTGCATGTCACTTGCTTTGAAACAGGCTTCCTGGTCCTCGGAGACCTTGTTGGTCACAAATTTGACTTGCTCTGTTTCAAAAGGTACGTAAGCATCGCAGGGATTTGAGTAAAGGAGAAGGATGAGCATTCACATTTTGGATACAGGCAGCTAATGTGGCAGTTGAATCTCTTTGCAGTCTTAGACCTTTCTCTAATTTCTTTATCAGAATCTCCTGCTGTTTTCTGTAGCCACATTTCATTTCTCTTTTTCCTTTAGGGCGTGGACCATAGTCAACTGAGCTTATCTTCACTTAACATTTATCTACAGAGTTTCAAAGGCATATGTTTTAATTTTTTCTTGATTTATAAACCTGTCCTCTGGTTTTTCAGAAAGTTGTATCATACCTGAAACAATGTGTATAATTAGATAAATGAAAAATAAAGGAAAGATCTAAAGTACCTGTCAGCTATCAAGAAGCTTTGATTCTTCAATGCACATCTAGTTTTGCTATTGCTATATAGTATTTTTCAAACCTTACAGTAAGACCAGAGATAATTCATGTGCAAAGCAGTGTAAAAATATGTAAAAACTAATCCGTCGTGCTTTGATCCATGAGTGATTTACATTTTTCTTGATATGACTGATTCCTCCTTGTTTTGTTCTCTGATGAGTACTTCCTTCATCAAGCTCTCCAAGTTCCTGAATCTTCATTCTCAACAGAAATCTTTCACCTCACATCTTTTTGTCTATATTTGTTCTTTTCTACTTCCCACAGAATTCCTTTTTTACTCCCCTTGATTTTCTAAGTGAACATTCACTATATTTAACCCTTTGAGTTGGAAGGAAAACAAATAAAATAACACGAAGGCTTGAACTTCTTCTGTACTTACAATAAAATGACCACAAATGACAATACTAAGTTAAATGCTTCAAGACAATGAGAGTAACGCACTGACAATAGTGACCATATCTTTTGGGAATGGAAAAAATGCAGTATGCCTTCCCAAACCCATGATGGAGTGGCTACAAGGTGGGGGTCTATTATTTTAGGAGTTTTCCAGAATCATCTGCAACAGTCTGTGGTTGCACATGCGGTGAGATTCTTTGCGGTGAGCTCTGGATAACATCTGGACATCGCAAACACCACATGGGGATTTTGGACACATTTTCTGCCCCCAGCACTTCCTCTGTGCTGTGTAATCATGAGCATGTTAAGTTGCCTCTCAGTAGTTGAGCTTCCTTTGCTGTGCCTTGAAATGAGAAACACTTCAGGGCAAATTGGGTAGGAATCAGTTGCCCTAACCTTAGATCACTCACAACGTCCTCCATCTTCTGCTTCTGTTTCATATCTTTCTCGCAGATACCTTGGATAGCCCAGAATACCTAGGTTTAGGTAGTTGAATACTACTGCTATTGTGTCTTCCACACTTTCATATTATATCATCAGTGAGAGTGGCAGTAGCTCCCAAACGCACGCGCCGGCAAAGAAATCAGCTCCCAGACATACTTACGAGTGATACAAGCATTTCTCTATCACCTTGCTGAGGCATGAGTAGGGCTGGTGGTATGGTTACCCCAGGCTTAGTAAAAAGAAGGAATACAACCTAAGCTGAGCATCCACCGTACCATTATAATATTAGTTATAATAGCACAGCCGTATCTATCCTCATACTTAATGCTAGCTGTATTCTGACCTAGTTGGCTCTGTCTCTTCTGCTTTGATGCCCAGCTCAGTGATCAAGGGAATGTTAGTCTGTATTCAAGCTGACTTTTGCTAGTAGAGTCACGATGAATTCTCCCTTTCCCTGCTCCCTGTAGCACATCCTTGATGAAGTGATTGCAATACAAGTCTCAATGGTTTACTGAATAATGAACATTTAAACGATTCAATCGTTTGTGGGAGTGAAAAAGCAGATGTTGTCTTGTCATGAAAATGACACAAATTCTGTGGGTATCAAACTACCTATTTTCTGGTCTTTATCAACTTAAATAAAATGGCACATTTAGTTTTGTCTCTGACTTCACTGAGAAGTGCATACCTTTTACTGCAGACAGTAATAGAGTGAATTTGAAGAACTTCATGACATGTAGCTTCCATCCCAAAATTCATCTGAACACAAGAGAGAAAATCTATTTGAGGTCCACTGCATAGACCTTAAAACCAGTGCAATTTATATGAAAACACAAGTAGCTCCCAGAATCAATAGTGATCATCAACATCATCGTGTGCAATTCTGTAGTCCCTTTTACCTGAGATCTCAAAGAATTTTACAAGTAACTGTAATCAAAGTTCAGCAGCTCCCTGTAAAGAGTGTGCATTTTACTACTCCTGTACATTTTTCTTTTAAAATGATGAGCATCAGTTTTGGAATTTTAAAGCATTTTGATGCCTTAAGAAAAATACAAATAAAGTATTTGGATATAAAGGATGAAAAGATCAGTATTTTAAATCTGCAGAGAACAGGTATTTATTGCTCAACAACACAATTTATGACTAGATTGTTACTAAGGTTTCAAAAGTATACTGTTAATATAGGAACAAAAGTCCATTTTTAGAAGTGAAAATTAAATTGCTCTTATTCTCTTAGAAATCTCACTAACCAATCAGCCACAATTCAAAATACTTGAGTGGCTTCAAAACCAAGGCTCTTTGGAACCTCAGACTAATTACAATTCAATTCAACCTGGGTTTCTAATTACTTAAGTTACTTTTGAAAATTGAATCTCTAAGTCATTAATGCCCAGATGCTTACAATTATAAAGGCCCTTAACTCCCTCTGAGGTGTCAGTTAAGAGCCCAGATACCTTTCAGGCTCTGATGTTAAGTATTTTTGGCCAATGTCACCTTGGACATACCAGTATATAAGTTGGTTACAGGGCAGTTTTACAATGCATGACTCTGAAAGAGAAATTTTATTCCTTATTGCTGCATTGTGTGAACGTGTACTCCACATCAAAATGTGTCCCTGAGATATTTTCAAGCAGAAAAGTTAAAGGTACATTCTACACCATCTTTTTTTTTTTTTTTTTCCCCATTTCTAAAAATATCTAGACCCTCTTCAGGCCTCTATGTCATGTGAGAAACTGTGTTATGTCTTCCCGATTTAGAAAAATGTTAGAAGAGGAGCACTTGTGTATTTAACCATACATGCAAAGAGTTAACTGGAGCCATCTGTTTCTTCAGGGCAGAGTTGAGTCGTCTTGTGAATCAGCTAGTGAGGATCTCTCTTTCCCTGTCAGCTTTCCTGAAGCAACTTTTAATATAATATCAGGCACAGGAAGGGAGTCCTATTTTATATTTGCATCAGATGTTTTGAAACATTCAAACGCTAATACAGTTGCAGCAATGTTTGGAAGAGGAAAACATGGCAAGTGAAGGAGCAGAGAACATATGGGGTTTGTCTTGGAAGTTGTTTAGAAAAGATGGTTAATTCTGCATGACTTTCAGCATCATTGTTTTATGAAACGATGGTTAATTCTGCATGGCTTCCAACATCATTGTTCTATGCACCAGTGCAAAGAAATATTTTTTTTCTTTGTTTCTAAATAAGGAGATATATTACTGTTGTATTCAAATCCCTTCATATGGTACACAATACGGTAGGAACAGGCATGTGTTTTTCACACACACACTCACGTATACACACGCAGCTGTTATACATTATGTGATTGTTGATGAAGTAAAAACCTACTCCTGTAACCAGTGAAGTTAATAAAAGCAGAATCAGAATATTTGCCTTGTCTTTTGCAGGGAATTCTAAGCCTAGCTCCCAGCATTGTTGCAGCTCTGCAAGGGTTGATGGTGTTTATGTCTAGGCATATATACATTTATATTTTTATACTTATGTAATCAGGATTTTGGTGACTAGCTAATCCTGACTTATATGTATAGTCTTTATTCTTATTAATAAATTTTGTGCTAATAAGAGGTTAATTTCTATGAAAATTGAAGGGAGGTATGTTGGGGATTTATTGTTCTTTTAAGTTTCCTGAAATAAAGAGACTTCTTCCTCCTGACGTGAAAGCTTGTCATAGTCTAAGGAGAAATCTACTTATTTTATTTTTATATAGCAGGCCATCTCTCTCAGTATCCAAGAAATGTAATTGCTAAATTGCGTATTCTAAGGTAAGTTGTAAACAGCAATGTTAAGTGAAGGTGCTGCCTGAAGACAAGAGGTCTGCAGCTGTCTTCAAAGCTTTTGTTGCTCATGTGGACCTTAATCCAAAGCTTTAATGTACTGCATATGACAGAACTGAAGTGATTCACAGCAACAGCAGGAGGTGTTAATGGCATCTTCTATATGTGACGTCTCAACATATTTCAAGAGACAGAAGATAATTGATTCTTAGGCATCTCTGTGACAAAGCTGAGCTTATTAGTCATTATAACGTGAGATTTTATTCTTCCAGGCAGGAGAATGCATACAGATTTCATAATGATTAAAAAAAAAATAATAAAAAAATGTTCATCCAATTAAGAGATCTATTTTTTTAGTTATTTGTTAAATATGAACATGTATAAATATGTAGTAGTTGACTTCCAGAATAAAGAATGAATAACTAATGAATGAGACACAAAAGGAAATCTTTCTATTGGTTTCACAGGCTTGATTAAGGCAATCCTGAAAAGCCTCCATAACTCCCTGATCTTGCTTACACCAAAGACAATAAAAGTCAGTGGCAGAGATATTTTTTTAACGGTGACAGTAAACATCCCATCTGTTTTTTCACTCATCCAGCAAACCAAATTTGGAGTTTATTTGTGAGGGAGGAGGTGGGGGAAAGAAAAAGGATATGTTTGTTTCTGAATGTATTTAATGTTAAATAAGTTCCTTTTCAAGCATAATGTTGGGTGTTTAATTCCACTTTATTTCCCCTTGAGAGTAGAGAATATATATCGTAGTGTTATCTGAGCATGCAACTGTTTATAAAGACACTCCTGTGATTTTCTTGTATTTGAGTCATTGTTTCCACAGATGTAGAGAACAAGCAACACAAAATGTATTTATTAAAAAAGTATATAATGTAAAATTCTGATCTGAATAGCAGTCACGATTCTGGCTTATCACCTTTTTTTGCCAGTAGGGTAGTGGAAAGAACGAATAAGACTAGGGAAACCAGGGCATAGCTAGGGAACGGGAACATACCAGGTCCCATTTAAGTTTGGGACCTTTGTGTGCGAGCAACGAGATTCCCCAAGAACATGGGACTGCAAGGGACCTGAGGGACTGTTGACTCCAGTCCCCAGATACCCCAGGCATCTACATTTTATAGACTTTCTCATAAGGAGCTATGCCCCTCACATTAGGCTATTTTTTTTTTTCCAAAAAAAGTTTTCATGAGCAATAAATCTTATAATTTTCAGCTTACAGGTATAAGTAAACAGTAGAGGTGCATTTAGTCTTGTGATGTTACTATGTTTCACTTTATGGTTCTTTCTTCTCTTGTTTATCTTGAGCTGTTTGTATCAGGCAGAGATATTTCCTCTCAACATTTTCCTTCTCGATAGGCCAAACACATGTTTCTGTTTGTTTGTTTCCAGTGGTATGGAAGAGGGTTCACTGAGGGCAAAAGTGTTTTCTATTATAAAACTCACTTAAATGGACAGATGACGTTGGGTCGATAACACTTTCTCCATTGTGACATCAGTAAGTTGAAAAAACAACCCAAATCACCAGTTTGTTTATTTAGTGACAAGAAGGCGTCTAAATATATGGCTGTTATTGTTCTAAAGCAGCATCGGAGTTGACAAAGAACATTAGAAATATTTTATTTTACCTAAGACATCAACACCTTCTATAAACGCCTGCAGATAATTTTCAGACCTGGACTCCTCTTTCCTAAGTTCATTACCTAATGTGCATTTACATAGATCTCCAAAAGAACTGCTTGCTCTTTAGCTACGGCTCACTTCCCACACGCCAAACAGAAAATTACTCTACGCTTGAGGGACTGCGTTTGGATGAGTTGATGGTCTCCCTGAATGTTGTCTTTTAACTTGACTAGGCTGGATGGATAGCTGTAGGCTGATAAAATGGTCTCATTTCATTCCTGCTGTTGACTCCTCTTCTTTGCATCTCCTTTACCTATTCTGTGCATGATGTTCTGTTTATTCCTGCTTGTGCTTGAGTAGTCTTCCTCTTTCCCACATTTAATTTAAGGCAAAAAAGCAATAGGTTCAAACACCAGACACTGCAAAGAGAGCATCAGGCAATAGATAATTGTTTCTGGGAAAACCAGACCAAGAACATGGTTTCAGAAAGGCCACCTTTTGTTAGGATCTCTCCAAACCACTATTTCTAGGATTGAAGGAAGGCTGCTTCTTGCTTCATAGGCTCCTGAAGACTCAGTAACCAGATTAAATTATGAACATCATGCTCTGACAGTGTCACAGGTGTGCAGGCATGCCCCGTTTGTGAAAATACTTTCTGGCATGTGGTAGAGGAAAGACTAAAGAAGTCAGATCCTATAATTATGCGGTACAGTTCATGTACTGCGCCTTACACTGTCCACTCTTCACTCTACACAGAAACAGCTCAGAGAGAGGGTACAAGTCCTGAGAAACCCACCAGAAATCTCATCACAATACCCTAACCAATATCCTTAATTTATGAAAATTTACCCTTTTAAAATTAACCCCCTTTCTTTCAGATCAATTGTTAGCAAATTAAAATAGAAACAATTATGTCCACACAATCCAGTTAGTTAGAAAATCCACCACTGCTGACATTTTCAGGCTTGAAGAAGTCTCCACGCAACAGGGATCTGCTCTTGGCCAGTGCTGCTACCATTGCACTGCCTCTCTAGAGAAGCTACTAGTAGTCTGTATTTCTTGCTCTGACAGGATCTTCAGATTTCTTCTGACTGATGATTTCTTTGACACTAGCTCCTTATTCCCCTGCAAGTTTTAAATTTTTCTTTATGGTCTAGTTTGATTATTGTTTGCTCTGAAGTAGCCAGTGGATTATTTGATCCTTCTTTTCCATCTTCTTTTTTCTTCATGGTTGCTATAATATCTGTTGTGACTATAAAAAATTCAGTTGAATAAGTGCAATCTAAAGACATTTAGGAGGATTATTGTCATGGAAGAAACCTTGTAAGTTACGTGGTCCTGAGCTTTCTTAGAGAATTAATGTAAGACTTTGAATTTGACTCAGGGTTCTGTGCAAATGAGGAGAACTGAGTAGAAGACTCCTGTAATTATTTGCAATAGACAGCACTGATGATGAGAAAAGCCATTTCACTCTGTTACGATGAGATGGGAATGCTGGTTCCGAATCCCATTCATCTGGCATGGAGGTCATTAAAGCATGAATCATCAACTGAAATGATGGAACGATATTTTCTGAACAGCTACAGGTGAAATATTTTTTGTTCCATTTGATTAGCTACTAGCTGAGAGAAATTTGGGAAAGCTGGCACGAATGCGAACATTTTTGATAAAGCAAAGAATGTTTCTAAGACCTATTTTTGGCAGAAAATGCTTTTTGTCATCAATAGAACTTAGTAAATAAATCCGTGTCTTTCCTAAGCTGTGTTTTTCTCAAATCTTTTCATTTGATTCTTTGGGCAGGGCAACCATGATGTGCCCTATTACTCCTGCACCAATATATTAACCCTTCCTCATGCTTTTTTCTATTTTTGCTTCATTCTTTCACTGTCTTTTCTTCTTAAGAAAATAATTCACGCACACAAAAAAAATAGCAAATCAAATATTATTAAAGGTCTTGAAAGACTGCTTGTGGAATATGTATATGTCTATGAAAGATGACGATCAATTTTTCTACTGCTGTTAGGAGTGATGTGTTGAAAGCAGACATTTGATTCATGAGAGCCATGAGGGATCTTGTTGGAGATGAGATTTGCACAGATACATTGAAACTATATTAGATTACATGAAGCCAGTAGGAAATACTGATGATATTTAACAAATTAATTGAGAGAACGCTTGGACTGATGAAACTGGATAATTACCAGTTGCCACTTATTCTTAAATATTGTCTGAAATTTAGGAAAGATTTGTGGGTAACAGTTTATGGACATCTCAAAGCACAGGCACTTTCAGGATCTCAATAGGTGTCTTTACTTACTAATTTATTTTCCTTAGGACAATAAGCAATTCATTACATGAAAGTATTAAGAGAACAAAGGAGATTCTGGTTTTGTTAGAGAGAGAATATGTCTTTCAGTGCTGTCACAGCAAGATATTTTTACTAAGATACTGGAATTTTGGTGTCAATCAGGTATTCATTTAACAGCTTGTTACAGTTTTCAGAGAATTGTTCCTGACACGTCTTTGTGGGCTTTTAAAAAAAAAAACAAACCAGCAAAACTCATTAGCAGATTACATGCTTCTGCTGTTCTGGCATACCTGACTACAAAGATGTATATAAACAGCCGCCTTTTCAAAATAATAGGCTTTTAATTTCAAATTATATATACCAGTTTCCACATTAGAATTATTCATGAATAAAACCAAATCATTGTACGTGTGCATAGTCATATTCTACTGCCTGATTTTTATTTAGCTAAGCACAGATGTGGATGTGATGCTGACTACATGACCACTGCATGTGGAAACAGAACATTTCCTTGGTCTGTGAAATATACCCACCTGGAGTCTCTTTCAGCAACTCGAATAAGCTATATTGTTTATTTAACTGATTTTCATCTGTGCTAGTATCTTTGAGAAACACTAGAAAGAAGGAAGTTTGCAGACTTCAAATCCTATGAAGCAGAAGTTAATTTTTGAATAACTAACTGGTTATTTGAAGTAACTGACAGACAACGTTGAAATTTAAAATACTTCACAGGCATCACTACATTCACATAAATACAAAAAAGATGAAGAGGAATAAAATAGAGCTTGCGTTAGTGTTGAACATTTCAGAAACTTTCTGACATCACCCACTGACAGTGAAGAAGATAAAGACACCAGAAAATGACATTTTCTGCCTAAGCTTTAGTGTTATAAATGAAATAGAAATACAGCAAAAAAATTATAAATGTCTATAAAGAAAGTAGAATCTCATATACAAACTGTCCCAGCAAAGAAATATTTCAACAGCTAAAGTAGTAAAAATCCAAAGTGTATGTCTAATATTCCTTTAAAACTTAATGATGTCTTTAAATAAAATATAGAAATTATTTAATTATTTTTTTCATATTCTCAAAGCATAATGATGTCATTTATAAAACGAATAAGCAGTTTTGTTTCAAAAACTATAAAAAGTTTAACATTGTCATGACTGATTACTTGGGAGACAGCTTAGTTAAAAGATACCAGAGTTTGTAGATTAACAGAGCTACATTGCATTACTATTCCAGGATATAAACTCCCTTAAAAGTATGACCTACATGTTTCCCTTACCATTGCAAGAGGATAATTGTCTATATCCTTAATAGTAAATTTATGTCATCACAGTAACTGTGATTCAATTGGTTTACACTTCTTTGAAATCGAAGACAAAGCTAGCATTGAATTAGCTGTCACAATCAAATGTTTGTGAAATGATAAAAGCACATGTTTTTAATTGCAAATAATGAATGCTGATTAGCATAAAGCAAAAAGCTTCACTGTGAAGCGTTACAGACTCACTGAATAGTCACAGTGAGGTCACCACAGTCTCAATAGAGTGGTCATCTTGTAGCAAGGCTGAAAAATAAACTTGATTATTCTTTGAGATATCTTTTTTTTGAAATGGTTTTCTTATAGCCTGCATTAATATCAAAAGAACAAGTCAAACCCAAATATTTCTTGGACTGTGTTGTAATGTTAGAAAATAGAAGCTTGATGGGGGACAAATTTAACAGGGGCAATTTTTCAGCACTACTTTGCAGTGTGAATATTTAACATCCATGCAATTACTTTTTCTATAAAAAGGCACATTGGAACATGTTAAATTATAATATTTAATGTTTTCTGTCTTCCCCATTTGGTTATCAATGAATTAGCTAAGCTCTTCCATTACAGAGACACTTATATTTGGTTTCTTCTGATATAAATTATTTGATGGACTAAACATAGTAAGAACAAATGCATCATTTGCCACAGAAAGGAAAAAAAAAATCCCAGAGCTTTATACTGTATCTATAGCATCAGTTCCAGCTGCTTATAAGAAGATTTTGTATTTTAAGGGTAGAGAATGTGAATTAATGTCTGTTTTATTCTTGTTGCTTCTTTCTTATGTCTGATTATTTTGATTTTATATTTATATGGTCTTTCTTTAGTTACCTTTACTAAAATCAATGAGAGTTAATAATGTATGTTTTTACTTGTGATGCAATGGTTAAAGATAAAAAAAAATCCTACAAAGTTTGGCAGCTGTCTGTAATAGGTGAATCATGAATGCTGAGAAATGCAGTTCCTGCTCTGAGGAGTTAGAGTTTATCTGCAGTGGGTGGAAAGAGTAAGAGTGACCATGACAAAAAAAAACAGAAGGAAAGAATTAACAAGGTAATGTTAACAAGATCATGCAGTCAGCTAGTTATTGCACAGCACATTGATTCCATGGACTGTCCCCTAAGATAAACTGCAATTAAACAAATCGCAGGAAAGTGAAATGCTTTCCACATGAACGATAAGATAAACTCAAAGTTTTAGTAAAAGTGCTTTTGTATTTACGGGGTGATTATTTTGTTGTTTTGTTTTTTTTTTTTTTTTTTTTTATTTCGTTTAGAAAATAATATATTGCTTCAGAGGAGGTTTAGGTTGGATATTAGGAAAAAATTCTTCACTGAAAGGGTTGTCAAGCATTGGAACAGCTGCCCAGGGAAGTGGTTGAGTCACCATCCCTGGAGGTATTTCAAAGATGTGTAGATGTGGTGCTGAGGGACATGGTCTAGTGGTGGACTTGGCAGTGCTAGGTTAACCGTTGGACCTCATGATCTTAAAGGTCTTTTTGAATCTAAATGATTCTATGATTCTGTATACCCAAAGCATATATTATCTGAACTCTCTTGACACCTAGTCCCATGTCTTTTTGAGGAGACATCTGTTGCTGACATTTACAAGATCAGTATATAAAAAAAAAAAAAACTAGGACGCTTGTGGTACACTGTACAGCTATGAGAAACAATACTGAAATATTTTTGTGAGAGAAAATTCACCTGTTCTCACATACATGATTTCTCCAGAAAACCATTATGGTTTACCCAAATATATTTGTTGTTCAGAATAATGTTAACAATTAACATCAATAACAGCTGGCCTGACTCTTGTTCATAAGCGATCACTTGTGGCTATCTCATGTAAAGAAATATATCTACTTTGATTACTCGGAAACGTCATGCGGTATATTTCTTTTACTTGAACAGTTCAACATAATTCATGGAAAGAAATTTCCAGACCGATGATAAGGCTCACATCCATGTGGACACCTGGATGATTCATTTAAGATGGACACTTCTGGGTATAGCTTTTGGAAAAATCAGAGTTTGCTGCTCCTAGTAGCTGAAGCCAAACTAGAAAAAAAAAAAAACAGAAAATAAACAGCTAGCGAGCTAGATAAGACAAATTTGTGTAAAATGGTTTCTCTCTTCACCAGTCCCAATCTATGCTATATTACTAGGTGTTGAGACCAGAGACAACCTTACAGAACAGAACTGCCCAGTATCATTCTCCTGACTTATCCTCAGCATTTGTCAGGGTCACAAATTTACAAGATTACAATTCTTACATCCCTTCCTAGTGAGTTTTGTCCAGAGTGTAAAGCCCCAGTACTCTTGAAAACTGGGCATAATGTGTTTCTGAAGGCACAGTGATTTGAAAGGTACCTGAAGATAACATCTAATGGGATTTACAAATAAAACTTTCAGTCTTTGTTTAACAGAAAAGAAACAGAAACGTCAATAGAAAAGCCCAACAATCTACAAGCCACTGTGGGAGAAAGAGAAAGCATTTCATTTGTAGATCTTTTCCATTAATGCTTATTTTCCTGTGCTGTAGGCTTTAAGCATTTCCAGCATTTGCTCTTTGATTTACTGACCGTGTTATTGACACTTTTCAAAGGTCTTTTCCATGCTGCCTCTTATTTCAGAATCACAAAGCAATTTCTTTGTGCTAATGATATTTATAAACATCTAAGAGATTTGATATGCACACAGCATATTCATAATGTGTCTACACATGACTATTGAATTCCGAGTGAAAAAGAAAAAGTTCTCTTGTCTTGTGTAGGAAATGTAATTTTTTTCTCAGTAACTTAGACAATGGGTGGGGATTCATTTTTCCTAAAAAACAAAAATTGTTGCTTAGTTGGGAAGACAGGTGCAAGTAATGTGCAAGTATATGTGCACATAAATAAATAATATGATATATACATATGCATGGATATGCATGCCTCCAGAGTAAGTTAGTTTTGAAGAAATACAAAAGATAAATGTTCAGAGAAGTTATAGCTAACAGCAAAACTGAATGGAAACTCTAACGTGATCATCAGTGGTACTCTTTATTAATGGAAACATTACTTAATTATTTATACATTTATACAGTAATTCTAAAACCAGCTCCAAAAGTCTAAGATTTATTTTTTTTTTATGCAGATGAAGAGCTTTTCCTAAACAGCCAACATTTTATCAGTTCTGTACAGACTCCTAGATCTTTAGGGAGGCAACTGGGAGGCTGGGAGAGTTGGGGTTGTTCAGCCTGGAGAAGACAAGGCTCTGGGGAAACCTTATTAGCAGCCTTCCAGTACCTAAAGGGGGCCTACAGGAAGGATGGGGAGGGACTCTTTATGAGGGAGTGAAGCGATAGGACAAGGGGTAATGGTTTTAAACTAAAAGAGGGGAGATTTAGATTAGACATTAGGAAAAAATTCTTTACTGTGAGGGTGGTGAGGCACTGGAACAAGTTGCCCAGAAGAAGGTGTGTCTGCCCCTTCCCGGGAAGTGTTCAAGGCCAGGTTGGATGGGGCTTTGAGCAACGTCGTCTAGTGGGAGGTGTCCCGGATGATGTCAGGGGGGTTGGAACTAGATGATTTTTAAGGTCCCTTTCATCCCAAACCATTCTATGATTCTGTGATCCTATGAATTACCTGCTCTTTTAAATGCTACGGCTCATTATGGAGTGATTCTATGGTGATTGTGAGGTGATCTGACTCGTGAAAGGGTAAAAGATGACTCTGAGTGGGGGTTTCTACTAATCCATTTATATATTCATAGTCTGAGAATTAGAGATCTTCTTTGAATGCCCAGATTATTATGTTACTTGGATGCCTGAGGTCGAGTTGATTGCAGCCACTTTAGATGTCTACAATATAAATATCTACTTTTAAGCTAGTTTTCTGTACTCTTTGTATAGTTGGTGGAGAGAAACAAGGATTTTCATGATAGAAATTGTCTAAAGTAGATGTCTACATGAGATCAGGTGAAGCCTATTCCAGATTTCTGGGAATATTTGCTTTCTTTCTCCCCTAAACTTCCTGCTCAGTTTTGCTTTCAGTTCTCCAGGTTTAGACAGAGGATCAAGGGCTTCATAGTCAAGTAAACCATCTGAATTTAGAATCTTCTCTCTCCATCAGTGCCTGATCTTTGGCATCATTGGTATTTCTATGGTGAATTATATCAATGCATGTTTCTTCAGGAATTATTCTGTCCATTACCGTCCCGATTACAAAACCAATTTTAACACAACCAATTACACTACCTTTTACTTACTGTAAAATGATGAGAAATTTGGACAAATTGTGGAGGGTGTTTAATATAAACTGCACACTTTGATGTTGCCTGTAAAAACTCAAGGGTAAAATGGATTTTGAAGGTGTCTTTTCAGCTTTATTGTATTACTAATGTGAGGCTATACAGTTAATACATACAGTAATGGATTAAAGCTACTAGGAATTTCTAATCAAATAGAATTTATTCTGCACATTGTTATGTATTGCTGTATATAAATGACAAAAAATGCAATTTCAAAAGGCAAGAAAAAGCAATTAAACATTCAAGAAAAAAATGACTGTGTCTCCATTACTATTCAAATGGGAAAAAGGCTTCTCTCTTGGGGAAAGCTAGCTGTTTCTGGCTTTATTCTTTTAAAAATCACTGCTATAAGTTAGGGAAAAGTGTATAACTTAAATATATGAACAAGATTGCCATTTATGTCATGTACGACAAACACTGCCTGGGTATTGGTTAAAAAGTGCTTCTTATTTCAACTGAAAATAAGAATACTAGTATTATAATGGTTCTTGAATCATTGGCATTTGCAGCTTACTGTCAAATACTGCCTGCAGTGTAGACAAATGTAAAAAAATTCTCTTCATACATGAATATTCAAGCAATAAATAGGTGAAAGTCATTTGTTTTTCTTTCTGGTGAATATCTTCAGATCAATTAGGGAAAGTACACCACTATGACTCTTCATGTGTGTTAGATAATGACCAAGGAATAAAGGAAATCTCAGAAAGCAACAGGATATAGGTAATTTTCTGAACATTTTCTTTCTCAATGTGTTTTCAGTGGAATGTGGTTTTCATGCAGTAATCACCGTAAAAAGGAGACATAAGAAATAGGGGTAGTATTTGATTTTATAAGTTTGAATGATTCTCAGTAACTAATAAAACAAAATATTTTTCTTGCTTGAAAACAGTTTCCCTTTTTGAAGAAAAAAGAATAATAGTCCATCTTTACTTTTCAGCTGGAGGGGAAGACAACAAACTACAATATGATGCGTGAGATATGTGTGAGGCATTCCTATCATATATTACTATTTTTATCCAGATGTTGCAGATTACTGGGGTTCTGCCACTACGGGCTAAGGCTTACCAATCATAATCTGACATGAGAAGATCAGTACAAGAAACCTTTAAAACTACATTGAAGTTTAACCCTCACATCAGGCCCCATTACATAGTTAAGACTGTAAACCTCAGATGTAAGGGCACAATTCACCTTATCTTTTTTTTTTCTTTTTAATCTATCTAAAAGCAGTTTTCCAATTGAAATAATTGTCTAGAGACATGGAGACAATTAGTGGAGAGAAATAGATGTATCCAGAGAGTACTTTATTCTAAGCAATTTAGAAAGGCATCATGAAATGGCAAGAGTAGATCTCTATGAAGTGCCTATTTCGATTTCTGTTATGCTGCCTCCTCTATTTACTAAGGAGGCAGCATATGGTGATTATCAGATTAGACAAATAATGTCTAGATGTGTAAATTTAGGCAAGACAAATACTATTGTAAGTCACTTCACGTAATTTTAAGATTTTGAGGGGTATCAGTAGCTTTTTACTCAAACATTCAATTTTAATATAGTCATTTTGGTTCTTGATGTTTGCATCAAAGCACTCGCATTTTCTTACTAGAATTTTATCTCTCTCTCTCCACTGCAGCATCTTAAGGCTTTTTGACGCTGCCGTTTAATAACTTACATTTCTTTTATTTTAGAAAACAGCTTAAGTAATCTGAAACTGAGGACTTCATTGTACTGTTGGGTAAATTTGACAAGTGTGATTGATTGTTATTGATTGCTCTTTATTAAACTATGAGAGGACTTAACATTTGCTAGATGTTTTCCAGCTACCAAAGGAAAACTAAGCCTTGGTTCTGGTCCACATATTAGACTACATAAGGGAAAACTGCATCATCAGAAAGGATGACATGAGGATTTTATCATTTTTTCACATGAACAATCACCGATAGTTTATTTGATTAGAATTTATGGATGGCTTTATGATATACATTGTAGAAGAAGGTCTTATAGAGGAATTTGAAATTTAGGTGGAGATATGCTCAAGGACCACTTGCCATAGGTGCCATCTCTATAGAAACTTCAGGAAGAATCACAGGAGTAGTTATGGGGAGAGACAATGAAGAAACCAAGCTCTTGGGCTCGCAGAGGCAGAAGGTCACTGGTGCGGCGCACATACCATGCTCCCGAGGTTCACAAGCACACGTACATTTGTGGATCCCCCAAGCACTGTCATGGCCCCTCTGCCTGCCCGGCCCTCTTTATCCTCCCCACAGGTCCCCAACTCACTGGCTGGTTCACCTGGATGCTCAATGCACACACGCAGCACTCACACACTCATCCCACAGGCACCACACACTTGAGAACTGGGGTGACTGGTCACAAAGCTCAGTCAGAAAAGTGCACTGATCTGCCCCAGTTTACACGTGACCACCCCTTTTATACCCTCCCTTCTTCCTCTCTAGCCCCCTCCGCTAAACATTTCTTAATGCATTTTATTTAGTCCCATGGGCCCACCCTCAAATATCGCTAATCTCATGTTCCCCTTGTTTCCCCCTTTTTACGAAGTCCAGGTTGGCCCTTTCCAAAGCTGTGCCATGAATTTTCGTAATGACCCATCCATTAGTGTCTGGAGACTTTTGGTCTTTGGCATTGTTTCTGTTATCCCGTGTGTATCAGGTCTGTGTCTCTGTGCTCTTGTTTATTGCTTCCCTCTTTACTTATTATCCCTCTTGCACTGAAAAGGTGCAGATAAGGGACAGATCAGATAAGCTGAATGATGCAGGTGCTTTCACACTCCACATCCCACATAAAGGAGATTATCTAGCTCAGATATGGACGAATAGCTATTTTAGAGATCTGAAGTTAAGATGGGGTGAGAGCCAAACTTTAAATGCAGGTTCACTTACAAAATGCATTTCAACCATCTGGTTCTCCAGGTCTAGAACTCAGGAGTGGCATCTTGGTGCATCCTATCACATAAAATGTGGATGTAAATTGTAGGTAGATCTGAAGTCCTGCATGTAAACACCATTTTGTCACTTTGTGTTGACATGAAAGCGAGTGTCAGGGACACACAACCAAAGTACTCCACCACACTAACCCCTATTACCCTTGCCCAGTGTAATACCCCCAGATGCCAAATTCATTTTCAGGGATTTTCAAGTTTTGTCAGATTTGGTTTTAACTTTGTACATTTAGTTTTTTGTCCTTTGGTGTTTTCTGCTTACATCTGCATTCAGAGAAGAACCTCTTTTTAAATTAACCTCTCTCTTAGGGAAAAAAAAAACAAAAAAAACCCAGCAACATCTGACTGATAAGGAATACTCAGACCATGTCTGTAGACAAACTGGATTTTAAATAATAAGTGTGTTGGCCAGGAAGTATAAAACTGAATCCTGGTAAGAATTGTATCAGTTGCTTCATAAACTTTTGCATTTTCATGTAGCATTGGAAAAAAATGTAAAAACAATAGCAGAATCCAGTGAGTTACTGAATGACATAATTGGTTACTCACTCTTCCCTTCTCCCTGTGAATCAGACGAGTAGCTGCAGAAGTGGGGTTGCATGACAAGGGGGGACAAGCTGAGGCTCTGTCCTGTGGGGCCTGAGCACGGCGGGCAGAGGCCGGGGCTGGTTCCAGGGTCCATAGATAGCCCCCAACACGGCAGGTGATGAACCAGGTCCAAAGCGCAACCAAGGGATTCAGTCAAGAGCAGAAGGAGCTGGTGCCACAGTCAAGGCTAGAGACAGGTACACCTACACTGTAGCTCAGGCTAGGTTTGGGTGCCCAGGCCTGGGCTTGTATGTCACTCCTGGGTCCCTGGACAGGGCTCGGGAGAGATCCTAGCGTAGTGCCCTGACTGAATCTGTGATGACTTTCTGCAGAGTTGTTAAGTTTCAACAGTGTGAATGAACAACGGTATGGTCCCAACATAGCTGAAGGTCTGATGAGTAAAGCAGTCTTATGAAGTGGGCAATATATCTTGGCTTTCTTCACAACGAGAGAACTAATGTGTTTCAAATTCTTAAACTAGACTCTGCATCCAAAGTGTTTTTTGGGGTTGGGATTTGGTATGTAGCCTAATTTGTCTACCCTTTTTCTGGGAGTGTTAGAGAAACCTTCTCTTTTCCTACATGTGCTTGGCCCTGGTGGCTTTTCAGCCAAGTGACAACTTCTTGAGGCGTCTGTTTTCGCATTACAGTGGACTGGAAGAGATAGCTGCCTCCAAAGAGGTTTCAGGCTGATGAAGTTAGGCACCAATTGTTCTCCATTGTCTGTCAAGGCAGTTTAGGAGATTTTCTTTAGTGAGGCTAGCTACTAACCTGTGATGATTTGTGACATCTGTGTAGAATGGTCAGAATCTGTTCCAAATTCTACAACTTCCTTTAGTTTCTTAGAATTGTTAAATAATGAATAAAGATGATTTGGAAGGCCCTCTGTCTTGTCTGTACAGATTACTTTTTTCTTCTTTAAAAAATCTCTTTGGTTTGCAATAGCTCACCCCTTTTCTCTGTCTTATTCCTGATCTTTCCAAAGCAGTCATATTATTTTTCTGTTATATTGCTCCACTCCATGAAAGAACGTACTGTTTTTTCTCTACTTTCTCTTCTCGTCAGAAAAATGAGCTGCTAAGACAAGATATTTGTTCATAGCTGTTCCAAAACTGTCTTCATTGAAATCAATGGTAAAACTCCTATGCAAGTTCTGTGGAGCCAGGGTGTCATCTATCATTTCATATGTCATTCAGCTTGACAAATTACACCATTTTATTTCCTACAATGTTTCTTTTCTGTTCAAAACGATTTAAGGACTTTTTAAAATATTTTGAATAAAGTCCTGGAATACTGTTTTGTCAGTTTTCAGAAATGCTAGGAGGAAAGCTGAGAGAGTATTAAAACTCAGAATAGGCTGAACATGAAAGCATTTTCCCCCTGCAAATGGAAGCAAAAATTTAGTGGAAAGCACACATTTTAACTACTAATTCCCAAACAGGATAAACAGTCATGATTAGACTACTCCACTATGGGGAAACAGAACCACCAGGCTCAAAAAGACAGATCCTTTAGTAAGCTTTTGCTAGCACTTATCCCTTGTGTTGGTCAGGGATCATAGAAAAACAACGATTTTGTCACAGATTTTCAGCAGACCACTGCCCATGTGTACAAGTGCATGGTAGGATGGAATAGCAAGCTCTGTGATGCAAGTCTCTCATGCTGAAGGAAAAATAGGCCGGACAGGTGTACTGAGTGGGGCTTAGCTGCCTACTGAGGTTAAACCATGGCAGTCCTTTTTGGTACCCAACATGGGACTTCAAAGGGCTCAAGACAGTGACAGACTTGATTGAAGTGTGCTAGACCGAATTTATAGCTATTTATCTACCAATCAACACGTTCCTGTACTTGTCACAGGGCTTGCTTGCCTTACTGTATATGAGAGTCCAGTTAATGCTTTTTGGTTTTGCGGGTTCGGTATTTTCTCATTTTACTCTGCTGTGCCTGTGAACAGAAATAGATACGCACCTGGGATGAAAGATGGCTAGGGCATTGCTTCTGTTCCTGTGCTGCTGTACTGGACAGGCTGGAACTCCAGTGTGAACTTGAGTTGAAGCACCTGTGACCTGTGGGTAAGTCCACTTGGGAGCAGGACACCCCAAAGTATCTCTGGCCATGGATAAGTCCACACCAGAGCAGACACACTCCTGAAAGGATTGTGGCCCAAGAAAGAGTCCGTGCTGGAGAAGATACACCTCGAAGCATCTGTGGCTCTTGATAAGTCCGTGCTGCCGCAGGTACACCCTGAAGCATCAGTGGCTGTGGATGAGCTCAGGACACAGCAGGTACACCCATGAAGAGACTGTAGCCCTTGGGTAAGGACACACTTGAGCAGGTACACCCTTAAGACATTGTGGCCTATGGATAAGACCATGCTGGAGCAGGAGTAAGGGGAGGAGTTGCAATGTTGCAATGTTTAACCCTGTGACCTGTCCCAAAGGGATCAGGGATGGAGATTGTAATGGAAATACCTTTAAACGGTTGTAACCAGTAATTTGAGTTCCATGATAAAGGAAGTACTATAGCAGGAACTCCTTGCTCCTAGTCAGACTAGGGACAAGGGGTTGAATTCATTACAAAGTTAAACCCAAAGGGACCAGGGGTTGAGATTTAAATTGTTGTAACTCGTGATTTGAGTTGCATGTTATGGGACTTACTATAGCAGGAACTACCTGAACCAATGGAGGATGAGCATCACAGGAAGCAGTACAAAAGCAGTGGTGACCCAGCCTGAGCTCAAAGGGTGGTGGGTGGTTAATAAGAATGTATTGGATATCACTTTACCTATTAAACTGTCTTTATCTCAACTCAGAAGTTTTCACACTTTTACCCTTCCAATTCTCTCCTCCATCCCTCTGGCAGCAGGTGACTGTGACTGTGTGGGGCTGAACTGCCTACCAGGATTAAACTGCACTAATAGGGAAGAGCTGAACTCTGCTGTACCTGTCCTGCACTGATGAAGAGTCCACAGTGATGCAGTCAAGAACTATCCAAGAGAAGCCAGTTAGATCATTTATACAGCTGGCCAACACCCAATTTCTGTGATCCATGGCACTGATGTGGGAGATAATCTTGCCAACAAATTCCCAAGCAAATATGTTGGCAGCTAAACAACAAACATTTAGTTTCGCTGAATTCCCAGTTTGTAACTCTAACTAGTAAAAAAAGAAGCATACAGCCAGAGATTCAACTTCTTTCTATGCAACTGAGTTAAACTACTGTTTTTAACATGGTGCTTTGCAGAACTTTTAGCTGTTGGTACTCCACAGTACTAACCAATACAATATTAAATAAATATGCAAAGAAAGATGAATTTGTTATGAACTATTTACATATTCTCAACCTTTTAAATCTACTATCAGTACACATTTTATTCACAGTCATCCTTTCTAAAAGATCCCTGAGACAATTTCTGCTCATTTGTAAACACGTACACTCACCGAGTCAACTGTTGTGACTTCTTTTGAAGGAATGGTAGTGTTTCATTAGCAACTAATTTCTTTAGACCTAAAATTACTCAGAAGATGATTATATAAAAGTCAAAGTCCCTCCAGGAGTTGTTGAAAGGCAGTGGGTTGGCAATTAACCCTCTTACTGCCAAACTTCCTCTTTTATCTTGATATGAAAACAATAAGACTATCCCCTACTTCACTGAATAACTCACTCATGTAGAGATATTCCTGGGACCTCCATGATCCAATAACACAAGTGGTAGCAGTGTAAAACAGAAATTTTTCTCACCTCACTATATCTATGAGTTGTAAATACCTGTTTCTGGATATCTGTATCCTGCACTCCTTTTATAATAGTCAGTGGAGAGAAACAGGCACCTACAGAACACTTTTATACAGCTGAACTAAAGAAGTTCAAGGAGAAAGGCTGAGTACTAATCAGGTCTAAAATTTTAACTTGTTTTCTGTCTTTGCTTTGGGCCTCTTCCTCTAACTCTCTCCTGCACAACTCTGCTATGTAAGGAGTGAACCCTAAGAACTGTTGATATGGGTTGATTGATGTCACTTAGCATCAGTAACCAGCTTTTTATTCCACAGTAAAAACATGGAATTTTCCTTTCTTACAGCAGATGCTTAAATAGTAGGTAAGAGGGTTCAGTATAAATGTGCCTCTTTCTCCCCTCTTCTCTCCTGTATGGTCATACAGGACCATAGGCTGACATGACACATTCCCAGATGTGAAAGTCTCATAAGAACTTATTAGCATGCATTTAGGAACAGTGCCTTTTTTCCTAGGTTTCTCCAGTTAAACATTATTTTGTTTCTTCTTTAGTGTCAACCTTCATTTCCTAAGTAGGTTAATATTAGGATGCTCTTTATGTAGTTGTTCGTATTGAAACATCTTTATTTAGGATGGGAAAAATCTCAACTAAGCAAGATAATACTTTTTGCTGCTTTTTTCTTATTTTATTAAAGTTTTCTATCGGACTTGCAAGTTTTTGTAAGCAGTGTCCAACTGTCTTTTGCTATTGTAATAATACTCATGCTCTTATTTACTAAAGATTAAGTGTAATTTACAAAATCTTAAAACCAATGCAAGGAGGGGCTGAATGAGGTATATAGGCATGTATGCACACAAGCGCAAGTGTGACGAGGGAAATTAACTATAAAAATTCTCAAGACCTAATGACGAGGGAAATTAACTATAAAAATTCTCAAGACCTAAGGCCCTTTCTTAAATTCAGAAAGTGTATTCCATTTAGAATAAAGAATAAGATCAATTGCAATACTTCAGAGATACAACAGAAATATTTGCTGGAAATTCTTACAAGTATCTTTCATAACTCTTACACTGTAGATGCTTAATGTTAACTGAAATAAATCCAAAGGAAGCACTATTTTAAATAAGCACTCATTTAACACCAGTCTTTAATTCATTCAGAAGTATGCAGCTCAGCTTGCATAGTCTTGTCTGCAAAAGATAATTACAAGGATGTGAATCACTATGTTTTCAGCTGAGTCAACTACCCAAACTAATAAGCCTTTTAAGACATTCTCATGAGCAGGTTTTTAATATCTGAAGACAATGAATAGATGTGTAGCATTTCAGTCAGATGAGCAAAACTGTTGCTCATCATCAATGTGTTCCTCCCCCTCCCCCCATTAAGAAGACAACCTTGATCATCTGTTCCAGCCATGCTGAGATTTTTATGAGCCCAGAATGGGAAAAACATTGACTAATGAGACTTTAAAATCCTTTCATGCTTTTCTGAACTTCTAAATACCTCAGTCAGCCATGACCTATCATGAATTAAATTAACCTCAGGCCTATCAGATAAATCCTGTCCGGTTTGTTTGTCCCTGAAAGAGCATTCTGTGCTAGACACTGGGAGCTGCGACATAGGAGTTTATGATCAGAGGCATTTTTTTACTAATTTTGGGCTGCTTTGTGTTAAGGGAGTAGCAGAAGCAGAGTCCCAGATGAGACTTATTAGAGCCTCACAATACAGACATTCACATCAGACAATCTCTTCCAGCGCAAATAACTAGTGCCATTGTCAAGAATATTTTAAACAGATTTCAGAAAATTAACTTCCTTTTATACTCTGCAAAAGTGGTTTCCTTACATAACTGGTAAAGACTTAGGCATGTGCTTTTCATGATATACTTATTTTGTGAATTCATGAAGGTTTTCAGGGCTATTAATCTGCCTGTGCTCACAGGCAATAAGTTCACTATAAAAAAAAAACCAACCAACCAAACCAAGAAAACCAGCTTGTCAAGTTATGCCCCAAATATACTTCTGAGCTACCCATCTGCAGGAGCACCCTCATTACTGAAGTTAGGAAAAACCTACTTTAATTTGTCTAGATAGCTTGAAGGTTAGTAAGAGATAAACTGATTATAAATAATGGTTCGCTAGAAAAGTGTCACAAGCATGTCATGGCTACCACAATAAATCCTGGCCTAATTGCAAACCTGTGATTTTGTGCAGGAAAGAAAAATAGCAAGATTTATTACATATCATTGCACAAATGGTATGTGTCTGAAAAATCCCCATGAAAAAATGATCCACCAGTCCCCATTAATTGAATGAGGCCAGCTGGGCCAGCTGGTAAGGCATTTGCTATGGATAGATGCAACCTGTTTTCAGGTTCTTACTCTGACTAATCTGGAGAAGGGATTTGAAACCTTTGGACATGCACTATTCAGAATAGAGTTCTGCTCAGTTTCTTCCAGGAGAGCTCCTCCGTATTGTTTACATAATTAAATAATCACTGAGCCAGAAAGAAATAAAGGAGGGGAGTTTTAAAAGTTGGTGATTAGCATGTGCAATTGGAGCGTGAGGAAGGTAGAGTAGACTTTCTCTGAGTTCAAATCTGTTTCCAGAGAACAAAACTGAACTGGAGTCTTCTGGGTTCCATCTCATGTCTATAACAACAGAAAGTTATTGCTTTTGCTTTTGCTTTTCATCATGCTTCATCAAACTGAAACTTTCTGACAAAGTATTTCTTAAATAAATTCCTTACTTGTTTGACTCCCAAGCAACCTTAAGCACTCAAATGTATTAAAGTATGCTTTAACCCAATGCTTGGGATTCTGCCAAGGAGACCGGTGTTCCAAAGATGTGTACTATTTTCATTTATTGCTGTATAATGCATGCTTTATGATTTTGTGCTGCATGCATGGTATCTGGAGCACTTCCCCAGACATTACGAAAGATTCTTGGGAATATTTATGAATAAATATTCACTGCCAAATGAAAATATGATAGAGGTGGCGCTTGACTACTAGACCCCTGATCCCCACACCGCCTTATTGCTACCTTAGTCCTTGACTGTCTTGGATCCTTCCAACTAGCTGTTTCCTACAGAGATCACGTAGAGATGGAGCAAGCACTAAGCAGTGTGTCTGTGAGCTTGCCTGTATCATTCAACGACACGTGCGTCAATTGCTGGCTCTCCTTTAATCAGTATAACCAAAAGTAACCCTCATGCAATGACTGTTATAAAGCAGTCTTCTTTGAAGCAGTCGTCTTTGAAGATGTATATTGGTTAAATTGGTGGAGATTTATGAAAACCACTTAATACTGACAGCAAGAATAGTTATTAAAGATTGGACATAAGGGGCCTAAATCCTGGAGAAAAAGCCAGAAGACTCATCTTTTAATGTTTAATCATCTCTATTAGCATATGTTTTCATTGCTTCTTAATGCAGGCTTTGTTTAGAAACTTACTAAGTTCTTTTTAAAGATCTCTTACGTGCTTTAGTACAACAGCTCATTTTTCAGTCAGTCTTTCTACTTTTCTTTTGGGGGGATTGTCTAATTATAGAATCAGTCCTTGAATTTTTGTGATCTTTGTGAGTATGGTGAGGACATTGCTTGACTCAATTTTAGAGTTCTCTTGATGATATTAAAAGAATTCATTTAAATCACTGGTCAATGTAAGATGGATTTAGCTCTAAGTTTTCAATGTTGGCTATTCAGAAGCACTTGCACATCATAATGTGTCGTCTGTCAGCAAGGTCACAATCTATCTGAACTAGAATAAAATTATTTCTTAAATTAAAGCAAAGCACATATGTAGCTATCAAGCCATATTCTCTTAGAACACCAAAGAGATGTTACTGAGATCAGGCTGTTTTTCTGAATTAAACACTTTCACACTGGAAGAGTTCTTAGAGCTGGGTAATTTACTATTCACATACTACTTACCCATCACGAGGAGGTTACAGAGTTCAGACTATTAGTACTTGTTCTCTATGAAAGATTTAACAGAAGGCAGAGATTGCAAGTAGAAGGCTTATTTTCCTTGGCTCAGAAGCCAAATGTAGTCATTTTTGCTTGATCTTTTTCTAACATACTTGTAAAAGTTTTAATTTGAGTCTGATTATGAGACAGAGAACATCACAGCGCCTACTTCATCCCTGACTTTGGGCAAAACCCCAAGCTATTTGAAAATATTTAACACGCAAGCTTCGAACACGCCCAAAAGATTTGCCTGAAGAATACATATTGGGGCTCTGTCAGGTTTTTCTATGTCTTTGCACTGCTGCAGTAGTTCCTTACATAGATATCTCAGATTTTCCCCTTTGTAAAAATGTTGACAATGTAAAATCAAAATACCTTTTCCTGTGCAACTAGTTTCCTCTTATTAGGAATGTTATATGAGACACTGGAGACAGACATGGAGGTGTACTGCTATAATCTAAGAAGAATCCAGGGGTGGGGTGGGTGGGCTTAATTGCTAATGCCAATTAAAATAACCCCAAAGCAGCTCTATTTTGCATCAGAAGTGAAACCAGACCAAGAGATAATCAGAATGCAAGGCTGATTTAAATTTGCACAAGCAGACAGATGCTCCACAGAGCTGCTTTAGCAGTGTTATGATGCACTACAGGAGCTTTCTTAGCTGTTTTTCTGGAGGTGAAATACATTGATGGCATTTTTCTAAACTATAATTGCTGCAGCTATCTTCTACAAATTACAAACACTTTTTAAAAAGTTCTGTTTGTTAGGCAAAGTTTATTTCAGCACTGCATGTGGGTAGTCTATTCAATGGCCTGTGGAACATTCAAATACTAAATAGTAGAAAGTGGACTGCTTTTACATGTAATTTCCCAGACTGAAATCTGGACCTTCAGATGCATTTACATTCACCTTGAAATCTTGGCGACTGAGCTCTGATTTTTCATCAGCTTTTGTTTGCAGCCATAGAAAACAATCTGAGACGGAAGAGCATTGGGATGACCTGTGTTCTCTAATTTTCCAGATTTTGTCATGCAGGAGTGCATTTTCACAGGGGTAAAATAATAGAGCAAGGAAACATTTTAAAGCACTACATACCCACTAGGATACCAAGGAAGGTTCAATTATTTTGCATCCACACATCTAAGTCAGTCACATTTTTAGCAGAACAGACCATTCAGACACAGGAGAGATTTTTGGGTTTTGGTTTTTATTTTTTTTGGATGGTGGTTAGAACAGTGGTCTCCTTAGGTTCAATCATGCCTAAAATTCTGAGCAAATGCCCTAATTAGAATGCTATTCTGTAGAAGATGGGTACTCCAGCTAGGTTTTGAGCTAGTGTTATGTGGTAGGGACACTTTGCACATACATAGTCAGTTGAGTCCCTTATGGAGTCTAGGCCTAGGGATATCCTTTTTTCTGGATCCCAAAAGGGCTTTGGTAAGATGAAAGTGTCTCGACACTCAGCTCAGATAAACTGACAGTTCTTCCAAAGATGTGTGGTATCAGTACTTCCTATCCTCAAGTGAACTTGTGCCAATAGCTTTATGAAACTTGAGCATAAAATCAGAATTATTTTCTGGCACAGTGCTATACTTAGGCTTCCAAGCTGAGTTTAAGGTGCATACTAAGCACTTGCCTTCTCCCTCTTGAAACATGGATATTTCTGCACTGTTAAATAAAAAAGGGTCAGAAGGGAATTCAAGGACTAGATGTGAAAAAGTTCAGGGAAGGGCTGCAACCCCATCTCTCACATGTTGTCTTTGGCAGTTGGTTCTCAGTTACGTACATTCTGGTGTGAAGCCATAAATAGGGATTTATCCTTTTAATTTTGTCCATTCAGTACCTGAATCCTGAAATAACACTGTAACGGCAACTACCTTATTACACTAAGATTCTGTTGGCTTGGAGTTTATCTAATATGCTGTAAGTTTGTATTGACATTTGTTCACATACTTTGGTATATTACTAGACTTTTTCAACTTCTTCTTGTATCATAAGTAATATTATTTTAACTGTATGCCCAGGAAAATGATTATAGTATAAATAACAAAGTATTTATGCTTCAAGTCATTCTTTCACTGAAAGAAAACATCTTGTTTAGTAATTAGACTTTGCATGGTTTGCATGAGTTTCTATCAGCAGTAGTTTAGAAGAAGAATTTGTTTTCTTATGCAGCGATTTTATACCTTCAGTAAAAGTTAATCTATAAAGTATAAAATAAATGTGTTTACTCTACATGTAATGTACTTATTTACAGGTATTCCTGCAAAGTTCATGACCATGACATTCATCATTTTATCTCTTTGAATTGATTATTTATGCTGCAGCTGAAAGAAAAGTAACTTAGTGAAATATTCTTAGAACTCAAACTATACCAAACACCAATGTGTTTTATTTTCACGCGAAACATGTTTACCTTTTGATGCAGCCAAATATTCATGATAACATTCTAACATGTTCCAAAATGATTGCCTGAGGTTTTCACTGTTGAAAACTGACAAGTTATCTGAGGACCTAGAGTCTGTGCACTGTTCCATCAGTACTTGCAAGTTAATTGAGAAAGTCTGGTTACAAATTTGTGTTTTGCATGTGGAATTTAAGTATGTCAAAAAGCACAATAAAAGAAGATCATGAAACCTTGTATTTGTTATTAAATGCTTTATGGTTTTGTGTAAACTGCACTTGAATGGATCAACAATACAGTTCACAGAATGAATCACAGACTCACAGAATCACAGGGTTTGGAAGGAACCTCTGGACATCATCTAGTCCAACCCCCTGCCAGAGCAGGGTCACCTACGGCAGGTTGCACAGGAACGAGTCCAGGTGGGTTTTGAATGTCTCCAGAGACACTCTCTCCAATCCCTGTCAACTCCAAATTCCTGTCATGGTAGGATCGTAATATACATATATAAGATTCAAAAGAAATTCTCAGATCAGTCAAGGAATTGCACTTAACTCTCCCCAGGAGCTAAATATCAGGACTTGAATGGATAACAAATAGACTGTCAAGGCAATGCCAAAGCAAAGACACGTTTTACATCTGTCCTTGAAAGTTACAACTCTCATATTCTTTTAGGCCTCTGAATGGAAAAATTTGGAATTAATGGTAAAGCAGAAAAATTATCTGCCAATATATGACAGATTTTTTTATGACAATAGCTGAAATCTGTTCCCTAACTCAACTGTTGCAAAAGGCACATTGTGTTAGAGATCACATGTGAGATAAATAACACTCTAAATGGCCTAGACCAGTTTTCACATGAAATTGCACTCATTGTGGTATTCAGAACATTATGATTGATTCAGATGTCTATTTACCCCATAGAAATGGTAACAGCTAGGCTCTGCTAGAGAACTAAAATGCCCTTCAATACTCCAATAGATTTCTAACTAAAAGGCAGTCTGACTTCATTAAGAATCCTTGTTACAAGACAGAAAAACTTGACACATTCTGTTTCATTTAAGTTTTTGATGTTATTTCAAGAAACGATGACCATGGTGCGTGAACAATATTAAATCACAAAGAAATTCACTCAATGTATTAATTAAAAGAATACAGAACATTTACAACATTCATGAAAGATGAGACAGCAGTAGATAAAGACAACCTCTATTACTGAAAACGTTAACTCAGAGTATATTGAGAAGTAGCCCCAAACTATAAATAAGGAAGGTGCTGAAGGGTGATGCTTTCAGATAGGTACAATGGTACAGAAACAAGAGTCATTAATCAGCCTTTATATATTTAACATTTAAAGCCTTCATGGATTATATGGAAAGACACTAAATGTCATGCCATGAAAATAGTGGATGATGAAAATTTGCAAACTTTATTAAAAATGCCAAAGGACTACCCAGGGGAAAAAATTGGAAATAACAAACAATGAAAAAAAAAGAGAGACCTGAAATTGTTCTTCAGATATTCAGTGTCTGTCTGAAGCTTTTGGGTGGACTTGCCTGGCAATGGCCTTTGAATGACACCTTTCACAGCTCTGTTCTGATACAAATTAAAAGAAATGACCATATATTCAGTTATGATGTGAACCCGTAAAAGGATGCAATGGACACTATCTAAATGGTCTTCCAAAAACCGCATTTTGTCTCTAATGCTCGAGGCATGTTCAATAAACTCTATAGAATGTTCTGAAACCATCTTGTTAGTTATTTTGCTTTGATTAAACATTGTCAAATAGGACTGATTAGATTGGTACAGAGACTTTGAAGGCAAGTGGATACAAACATAAGAATTAGAAAATGAGTAAGAAGCAATTAATTGAAAATTTATAAAAACTAGCCTTTAACAGCATACAGGTAAATTGACTGTTGAGGCAACAGGAAGTTGGAAGCTAATTAACAATAATAATTATTAAAGAACTGTAATTTCTTCATGATTTGCTGATCTTTAAAGAATAACAATAATTTAAAATCTAACAGTGCGTAATAATTATAATTAATTGCAACTCTATAACAGGATAAGCAGGTTTTAGGGTAAGTAAGAGTTATTTCTTAAATGCTTGTGATTGTTTTTCTAACATTCTTGCCACAGAATGTTTTACAATTTGATCTTAATACCTTACTCAGTGCATTGCATGGTTGATCATTTGTTTGAGCTTTCTCTAAAATCAATAGAGTTCCTTAAAAGATGCCAAGACCCATCTATACAGAACTGATTAGAAGGGCAGGTCTTACCTTATAGGTAATTAAACATACATGCCAAATTTTTTATTTTATTTTACTTCCATTTAAGTCAACAACAGCAGTAGAGGACCTCTTGTTATATTCACAGAGTATTTATTTTAGACAAATTAAATTAAAACATTTTCTCCTCTCATTTAAATTAAATCTGGATATTAAAATAATTTCACTGCAGACTCTATCCAAATGAGTACTAAATCCAGAATTTGGTCTAACAAGGAAATATAGTCATAATAAACTCAAACACACATGGCAAATAACCAGGCTTCAGATGCCGTTTAAATAACATTTTGTTTATAAATGATAAAGGAACTACATCTGAGATTTCCACTAGTTACCTTCCTCAGATGTTCACCAAATGAACATATGGAATAAGTGTTACTGAAAACCTGTAGCCTGCCAAGAAAACTGAATTAATTAAGACTTGGTTAAGGATCAGCACTTTTAATTAGGTTTATTTGGGGTATTTTTGGCAGACTGAAGATACTAGGTTTTATATTTACCCGTGTAGTTACCACATACGATCACTGTTAGTTTGCATACTAAATCTCTCTGTAAAATTTTTGTGGAAAAAAATTAGCCGTATTTACACAGAAAACATATCTGTAAACAATAAAGCTTCTGTCGCGCTAGCTTTCTCTTCTGTCCTTCTCAGAGATGCCCAAAGACCTCTGTTCATTGAACGGCCTTGAATATTTCATCTAAAGGAGGAAGGCTTTGCTTAGGTATCCAATAAATGTGCAAGTGTGCATGCAGAAATAGTAGACTTGACCATAAATGGACCACAGTTGGTATCATTGTTTCCTTTCATTCTCAGTGACAAACTGCTATTTATTTTTTCTTGGTGTATATAACCCAGAAATAGGCAAAAGATTTCTATTGTGTTTTTCCCCTATACGTACTCTTGTACTGAATTTTTTATTCCAGCATCAAGTAAGTTTTTAAATGTGTTATGAATCCTTGAAAACCTGATTTCTAATGAAAGGTGATACATTTTTACCCATAGCAGCATGCTACCTTGGATCCTTTTAAACCTCTTATGGTTAAAGCAGCTTTTGAATTATTTTATTGCATAAAAAAATATCAAAAGTGTCTAATCCTTCGGTTATTGCCCAAGTAAACCAGTTTCAAATCTTGATTCTTCACTGCTTACACCTTATTTTATCATCTGTTATTTATATGAAGCAGATAAGAAATATAATCTTTCTGATCATCTCTTTACAAAGCATGATAATCCCAAAGTCCCAGAACCTGTTCAGCCAGAAAGGATTTTTCATACTCAAGGTTTAATGTAAGCTTGCACCTCAATCTGCAGCCTGGGAGGCTGCTACATACTGCTCTTATATCTGCCTTAAGGCTCGCTTCAGCCAGACACTGGACTGGTGATGGTGTAAACTGTTGCCTTTCAGCTGAGACAGCTGTATGATTCAGAGAATACCACCCCTTTCTGGCTCACTGCACAGGCAGAGGTTAGCTCGGTTCACCTGAGATTTAACAAGGCAGTTTAGCTTTCCATGGGAATGGGAGAGAAGCACTTAGGCAGGCAATGGCAGGCTTGGCTGAGAAGTAGTAATTAACAGATGTGTTTGCATTGATTCTGTGACAAATGAAAAGACTAACTTGGGCCCCTCAACTCCTGTCATGAAAGTAGCTCGCAATCCCTCCATTACCCTGTGTTGTTGACATTGTAATATTTTAGAGATGTTTTTAGAATAAATTAGCCAGTAGAAATAAAAGTGGCATACCAGTCATGGTTTTCACGGGTGGGTGTAAAAGGTTTTGACTTCAGCTTTTCAGAAGGACTAAATTGCACAAAGGAATCATGTTTTCATGCGTACTCTGAAATGGCTTGAAGGGAATAAGCTAAACAACTGGAAGTATCATAAACCTGTTCCTTTACACGAGCATTCTCTGTCTTCAGTTCCTTTACCTGTAACCCTTTTCCTTTACCTGTAACCCTTTTCCTTTACCTGTAACCCTTTTCCTTTGCAAAATACTGATTCAGAATTGTTCTCTGCACTGCAACAGTACTTTATTAGATTCACAGGTCTTGTTCCACGTTTGCTCTGTGGTAAAGTTCCGTACAGTTTTCCTCCTTTCTTTGTTTCTGCTGTTCTGCCACGTTTGTTCCTCTGACACTCTCAAAATAAGGATCAGTGTATGTCTCATAACAGAGTACCACAGTTACTTCCATTATGGGAAGTACTTCCATTTGGGTCACAACAACTCCATGCAGCATTACAAGCTTGGTTAACAGTGGCTGGAGAGCTGTCTGGCAGAAAAGGACCTGGGGGTGTTGGTTGACTGCCAGCTCAATATGAGCCAGCAGCGTGCCCAGGTGGCCAAGAAGGCCAACAGCATCCTGGCCTGTATCAGGAATAGTGTGGCCAGCAGGACTAGGGAAGTGATCATCCCCCTGTACTTGGTACTGGTGAGGCCCCACCTCAAGTACTGTGTACAGTTTTGGGCCCCTCACTACAAGAAAGACATTGAGGTGCTGGAGCGTGTCCAGAGAAAGGCGATGAAGCTGGTGAGGGGTCTAGAGCACAAGTCATGAGGAGCAGCTGAGGGAGCTGGGGTTGTTCAGCCTGGAGAAAAGGAGGCTGAGAGGAGACCTTATCACTCTCTACAACTACCTGAAAGGAGGCTGTAGAGAGGTGGGGGTCGGTTTCTTCTCCCAAGTGACAGGCAATAGGATAAGACAAACGGGCCTCCAGTTGCACCAGGGGAGGTTTAGATTGGATATTAGAAAAATTTTTTACATTTAAAGGGTTATTAAGCATTGGAACAGGCCACCCAGGGAAGTGGTTGAGGCACCATCTCTGGAGGTATTTAAAAGACAGGTAGACATAGTGCTTGGAGATATGGTTTAGTGATGGTTTTTGTCAGATTTAGGTTGATGGTTGGACTCCATGATCTGAAAGGTCCCTTCCAACCTAGGCAATTCTATGATTCTATGGTCCCTACCAAGAACTGATGATTTTCACTATGTATAATATGAGTGTGCACATACATAGTAAAGATGTTAGTGGGACATGCTGGCACCAGTGCACAATATGAAACGAGGATTATCCGAAACAAAAAAACTCAGTTACAAAAGGATATATGTATTTTGCTCATATTTTTGGTTTTGATAATTGGGATTTGTGTCATGGCTTTATACAGCCCTTAGCATAGGGCACTATGAGTCTGAGGGGGAGTCTGAGAAGCCAATGAAGGTATTCAAAGGTGCTAAGCCACATACCTCTCCAAAGCCACAGCAGAAGGATGAGTGCCAGAGAACCTCCTTTTCACAAACCCAGGATATCTTGGAAAGAGGAAAGCTAGCACTTTCTCTTAATTAAAGCTTTGGATTAGAGACATAAAATGAACTTCAGGCAGTCATTGAAAATTGAGTCAATACAGCCGATAGTTTCAAGGCCTCATTGTCTCTAACGTTCATTGCAAGTGAGACACCTCTGTCTAGTCAGATGAAAACCTCTCTAGACACCTCGGAATATGTTGATGAGTGGCTCAGTTTACTTGTCTAAACAAAGGCTGCTGTTGTCATTTCACACACTGGTGCATCCAAGATATGTACATGGTAGGTGGGACAGAGGGTGCTTGTGAGACTTGTGCCCTTCTGAGTAGCATCTGAAGGTTATGTGAGAAGGGAGAATTATGAAAGATTGTGGGTGATACAGAGAAGTTAGCTTGTTTGCAATCTTAACCTTTTCATTTTCTGACATTGTAATCTCAATAGTACTTCTAACAGAGGAAAAAAAAGAAATGATGTCAAACAAAAAACATCTATGATTTAATCTTTATTGACTGAAGGAGGCAAAAAAAGAGATGAGAACTATCCAGTCTGTCTCCTTGTAATATCATCCTGTGCCCAGGAATATCATTTAGCTTAAGGAGAAGGATGTGTGTAGCAAGAGGCATGAAGAAGGGGAATCTGATGCAGACATAGCAATATGTTGTGTGAAAATGTGAGCAAGAAATTAGAGGTGGTTGGAAGAGAGATGGGCAGTCAGTGGTAAGTGGGCCTTCATGAGTGATGTTTGTTGACAGCATGCCCACTGATCTGAACATATACGGTTTATTTATTTTGAAAAAGCGTGCTTGGACTAAAAGACCTTTTCCTCAAGTTGCAATAGTAAAGGCATTTTTAATATGTCAGCTTTTTTTTCCCCTCTCTGACTGTATAGTTACCTTGATAAGTTCTCCATCATGAATAGATTCATTGCCTTCTCTTAGACTTCCATTTGCCAGGGATTTTTAGGGGTAGGTATATTCATAACTGTCTGAATGGAACAAATACGTTAGTTGAGTAGCTTTCCATATGAAGTTACATAAAGGAGTCTTCATTGTTTGTTTTTTATCAATTTAGTAAATTAACAGAATTATTTAAATTGCTTATTAGACAAAAAACATTAAACCTTTGAGGCTTCAGGCAATTTTTCCAGGAGCTTGTAAATGTTGCAGAGAAACATTTCAGTTTATTATAGCGGGAACTTTTCCTTGATGTCAAGTCAGCCCTGAAAGTGAAGAATTAGGCAGTCATTGATATTTCTGGTTGTATTCCTGTGTTGAGAGGTTTCCTAGAGCTGAATGTGTGAGTATGTCTTGGAATGAAGCTCTATTTTCCCTTTAATCAATATTACAGAGCCTTTCTATATAAAGAAGTTAATATACATTAATTACACTTCACAACGCTTTTGAAATATCAACCTGAGAAGTGATATTACAGCACACACATAGCCCGCCCCCCTCCCAAATCACAATGTTTTTCTCAAGCTAATGAATAGTGAAGTGGCAACACAGGGATATAAACAGAGGATGCAACTGTGCATTTCTGTTCTCTGTTTCTAAGACCAATAGGAAAGGCAAGTTTGAGGGAAATCTGTGATGTTTACCCTACTGGCACAAGATTTTATAGAAATTCTGAGAACTTTAGGATGTCTTTGCTACAGATGTTTTCCGGAGTAAGCACTGTGGATAGGAAGCTTAGTTAAGTAAGCAATAATGTGTCTTGTAGAGCCTCAAGAAGCAGAAATAAACACATACATCAATCAGGTACTCTTTTCATGAGGCAAACCCTGAACCTTTTACTATATAAGCTTATTTCTGCTCTTAACAGGTCCTTGACTTTTAGGATAGTTTAAGGGTTATTTTATCCATAACAACAGAAAGAAACTTTAACACAAGGATGAAGACAGAAGTCTCTTGTGCATGGTAAAGTACGTGCTGTTCCTTTGCAGTACAAGAAGCGTAGCATGATCGTGAGTCATGACTACAGACCTGAGCCATGTGCTGCATAATGCTTGCTTCTTGTTTCCTACAACTCCCTGGCTGGAAAGTACTTAAGAAAGCAACTCAAACTGGTCCTCCAGTTCAACAAATACTTGGTTTTGGATACATAGCAGAAAATGTACACTCAGTTTGAAAATGTTAATGGGAATCAACTACTTAATTAACTACATAATCATCAATAAGTGATTGGTAACTCTCTGTCTCTGCTGCTAATGGTGCTTTTAGTATTCATCTTGCACATAGAGCAGTACTGGATTAGGTACAGCAGAATGTTTTTAATGGCTTCGTGATCTGCAGTGAACAGAATTTCCTGTGTAGAAATTCTGAACCTTCAAAACAGAACTTGAACTACATAAGACATTATTAACTCTCAGAATACTCAAAAGGAATAAAAGGGAAAAAATGAAGATAATAAAAAAGTGTTAATTAGAAAATTATTCAGGAACCAAGAATCAAAGCCTGGGCAAACTTCAGCCTAAATAAAGTGTAAAGTCAATTCTGCTTTTCTGGAAATACATAAAATGTTTCCATAATCATTCTAAATTAACAGAAATATAAATAATCACATGCAGTAAAAACCATTATCACGTCCTTCACATATTGCACATATGAATGCCAAACCAATTTAACGTGGGATTGTAAGAAGAGAAAATCATACCTAAAGATGTATTATTTCCATGGGTTACATTTTTGCACCCATAGTGTGGGTTACACTTTTCTTGCTACTACATAATCATCAATCTTGTGAAATAGAAGGAAGGAAATAGTTTAATTCTCCATTCATTACTATCTCTCTCTGCCTGAGTCAGAGCCTCTGCAACCCATAATATAGAAAGCAATGTTTTGTCTTTTAGCCAATGGAGAGAAATTATAAAACTTAAGGTATATGACTAATCATATAAAACAGTATGAGACTGTAAATATTGAAAACAATCCATTGTCAATGCTGTGGTTGAAATGCATGTTCTCAGTGAAAGCAGGGTTGAGAAATTGGAATCTATTTCCAGAAATAATAGCTAGAAAACTCATAATTGATGCAGAAACTCCTTTACACTTTCTTGTGCTCATATCCCTGCCTGTCATCATAGTATTTTCTTCCATTTCAAGACAGACTGTAGAAACTGCAAAAATAATAAACCCATTTTAAAGTGAGAATGATGTTTCAGAAAGGGTAGAAACCCCCGATCTGATTTCCATGGCTACATGATTTTTCTAATCGGAGCTAAAACTACAAAGAAGCCCAGGAATATGTGTTTCTGTTTGGTAATGCAGCTGAGCTTTTCTACTGCACAAAAGTAACAGATACACTTTCCTGAATAAAAAAATACAGGTGTTTTATGGGAATTTTTTGAGCATGGCTGTGACCTACAAAGAAAAATGTAAATTATTGCACAGAGATTACAATTCCTCATTTTGTTACTGAAGACTTTGAGGAATGTCTGTAAAAGTCACAAATTGATTCTTCATAAGTTCTAAAGATTTGAAGGTGTGTGACTGATCTTAGTGAGGTTTATTTTGAGGAATACTGGTACACTGAGAAATGACAGCATTAACATAAATGGCTTCAGAATAGCTTGAGAGCAGCCCTGAGGAGAAGGACTTGGGGGTGCTGGCGGACGAGAAGCTCAACATGAGCCAGCAATGTGCACCTGTAGCCCAGAAAGCCAACCTTATCCTGGGCTGCATCAAAAGTGTGGCCAGCAGGTCGAGGGAGGTGATTCTACCCCTCTACTCTGCTCTGGTGAGACCCTACCTGGAGTACTGCGTCCAGCTCTGGAGTCCTCAACACAAGAAGGACATGGACCTGTTGGAACGGGTCCAGAGGAGGGCCACGAAGATGATCCGAGGGCTGGAGCACCTCTCCTGTGAGGACAGGCTGAGAGAGCTGGGGTTGTTCAGCCTGCAGAAGAAAAGGCTCAGAGGAGACCTTACAGCAGCCTTCCAGTTCCTAAAGGGGGCCTACAGGAAAGATGGGGAGGGACTCTTTACGAGGGAATGTAATGATAGGATGAGGGGTAATGGTTTCAAACTGAGAGAAGTTAGATTTAGATTAGATATAAGGAAGAAATTCTTTACTGTGAGGGTGGTGAGGGACTGGAACAGGTTGCCCAGGGAAGCTGTGGATGCCCCATCCCTGGAAGTGTTCAAGGCCAGGCTGGATGGGGCTTTGAGCAACCTGGTTTAGTGGGAGGTGTCCCTGCCCCATGGCAGGGGGGTTGGAACTAGATGATCTTTAAGGTCCCTTCCAACCCAAACCATTCTATGATTCTATAAACAAATCTGAGTGATTCACATAGCTGTAGCATGTTTCTGCTTTAATTCATGAAGTACAGAAAGCAGCTACATATTTCCTCTTACATCAGATTATACTGGCTTTACTCAGAACACATCTTTTGTTGTGTAGTGAAGATAAAAAATACAATAAAATATTTCCCTTTCAACATTGATATTCTCCTGTTACATCAAATATAAAAACTCCACTTCTCTTTATAACTTATGGATTTGTATGCCTGTGTTCATGCAACTAAAAGATGTAAAATATTGACAGTCCATAGCTTCACATTCCAAGATAATTATTTAAAATCTGTACTAAGTCTTCATCTGACATTCAGCTGATAAAATACATGAAGCAAGCAGAGCTACAATGATTTAGTTTAGCAAAAGATTTGAATGTATGTTTTTGAACACTTTCATTGGGTTAATTTAAAACGCACAGTGACCAGCAACTTGATTCAATTTCTCATACGTAGGCTTACAGTGCTCATAGATCCTGCGTCATGTTTGCCAGCATCATGTGGATGTGCTGCATAACTGGGGCATTTCAAGTGGCGTTAGTCATTTTTGGGTGGCTGAACTGAGCTCCAACTTTATAAAAACAAGGCATCTAAGGACTGATTTACTGCCATACAGAGGTACCTAGTGCTATCTGGGATGTCTGACAGTATCCTGTCCTGTCCTCTGTTGCCACTCCAGAAGATCACAGGTCTATGGATCCTGTTCTGTCAGCCACCTGAGGATATCCTAAATGGTGTGTCAGTGTCACTAGACACCTATGTTGACTTAACTGAATGCTAATCCAATCTACATTAATTATCTTTACTTCCTCTATAGACAGCGCAGAGATAGATAGGTAATTCCAGAGGCCTACTCATCCCAGTTTAAGATACATAGTGAAGAACAGTGAATTAATTTCAGAATTTTTTTTTTTCAATGGAGGGTGTTTAAATGACATGATAAAACCAGATACATATTTTTTTGTGTGTACGAAATTAGATATAGTTTCACCTGAAAAGTCTATTCAGCCCCAACAGATGCTCTTGTAAGTTACGTCATAGGAAAATTCAGTATTAACTGATAGACCTTACAAGTACCATTTAAGTTAATGGAGAATTGTCATTTCACACCTGCCGAGGATTTCTTCTATAAAATTATTAAAAATTCCTTTTTTTTATCCCTTATAACTTAGTTATAATCTCTTGGATCATTCTATGCAATTGTTTCACTCTTTTCTGTTATGTTTTATACATGTACCCAGTCACTACTGCTCTGTCATCCTCAAAGCAGAGTTTCTGTCTTCTTTTGTCTGAAATATAGTATTAAATGCATAATAAAACATACATACATAGATAACACTAGCCAATATGTATAGACAATAGCTAGTGATATACCTTGTTCATATTTTAATTTTTTTCTCATCCTTTATGGTATCCCTGACCCTAATAATTCAGTATTTTTTAAGCACTGATGGAATAAGAGTACTTAGATGTCTGCAGGATGACATGCATGCAGTTGCTCCATTGCCATATGGATCACATGTATTTCCCTCCTAGTCTGGGCTGTTAACTTTTTCCATCCTGTCTCAGTGCATTGATCCTGCATTAGTTCTTCAATACCCACAGAGATCTGTAGGTGCCACTGCTTTTTTAAATCCTCCACTTTTTATTGAATATCAATTTGCCTATTTGCATTTCTTTGTGTCAGTTTGTATTTGGGGTTTTTTTGTTCCTCAGGTGAATTAGGTGGTTTTACTGCAGATTGAATTCTCTTATCCTCTACAGATTGATGAGGTCTTTACTTAGTTTATTGGAATTAATTTCTTATTTATTATCATTGGAATTTGTTCAAGTGAAGGCTTCACAAGATCTTAATAACGACTACTACGAGCCAGTGCTGTGTTATTAAATATTCTATGATTTAAGGATTAAAAGCTATTTGGGTGTTTATCTGCTGCTTAAATCTATGGGAATTTGGTGCCAAAATGCCTTTGCAGATTTTGACCTGCACTGTGTTGCATTATTTCTCTGTGCTTTTAGTATTTTCACAGTTGAACAATCTAATTGTTTTTATTGCTGTATTGGATATTCTGTTTACACCTGCAATCCGTAATCCCAGTCATTAGCTATGCTATTATAGAAAACCATATATCATTTGGCTGCTGAATACCTTCTTTAAACCAAGTCTTGGTCTAATATTTTATCATTTTTTTATGGCTTTTGAAAGTTTGCAGGCAGCTTCATGTAATGCTGTTCTTTCTTACAAAAACGGAAATGTATTCATATGCTAACTGGTCAGTGCCCTAAACCAAAGAAACAACAGCAGCAACAACAAAAAGTCTTTTCTAAAGAACTTTCTGAACAACCGCTAAGCTTCCCAAGGAAATACCAGGATCTTTCTGTCCCTGATAACCTGCGGTTATTAGAATATTCATTAACTCTACCTACTTCTCTGCTCTAAACTGAGACACTTTAAGTAAGTGTAGTCACCATAGATTCCCCATATAATCAATGAAGGGATGCATAGACAGTGAGACGATGTCAGAGGAGAACAGTCAGAGATCTATGAGAGACCTCTCGTAGAGGGTTTATTTTTGACTTCACCTAAAGTTTAATAATTCCAATGGCAACCAGTGCAGCAGTTGAACATATAATAATAGCTGGGGTGCTACCCAGAGGCTCCTTAATCAGTCTGCCCTTTGTCTCTATTTTTGAAAATCCAGTTGTTAAATATTATCTTTCTGATTATATACATGAATATATGTAAAATATGTATGAATATATGTAAAATTTCCTGTTTATTGGAACTATCTATACAAATTTCATAATAAGGGACCTGTCTGGAGGTTTTGGGTTGTT
>VYZM01008664.1:36156-63934 GCA_013398915.1 Dromas ardeola | reverse complement strand
TAGCACCGTCTATATTTACCAGTGTCTTCCCAAAGAATGAGAGTCAAGGCGAGTTTCAAAAAGGGATTGAAAATCTGAGACGTATTTAAAACCAGGATGTGAAATTTTTCCTTTTATATAGACTTTATAACATAATGTACTTCCAAAGCCAGTGTCATAGCACTGTCACAGGGCATGGACTTTACCACTGATTATTTGACATGGGGTCATTTGATATGGTCGTTTTAATCAGATGTGTTTTATTTTCTGTTAAAGAGGAGAACAGACTATGCATGCTAAACATTGTAAATTCAAAAGGTGTTTGGATTTCAAGGCTTAAGAGGAAAACCAGTATTACCAGCTAAACCAATACATTTAATCACAGGTAAATACTTAAAACAATCACAGGTAAATACTTAAAACTATGTTGTTATTATTATCAAAGTATTATAAAAAAGCGTATTCCAAAGATCCTATTCCTTAAAAATTTTATAGTAGTATATGGTTTTCTAGAAAGGAAAAAAATCACAAATACGGAAAACAAGTCTGTACATACATGCACATCAATTAGGCAGATACTGGAAACTTTTAAATATTGCAATATATTTATTGCCAAATTAGTTCCATGTGGAAATAAAAATCTTCCTTTTTCTTCCTGTCCTCATGCCCAATTCCTCTGTTTCTTTCTTCTCTGACTTTAAGAGAAGAAAAAAATATAAATATGCATAAAGTGTGTTCTATGCCCCATCCTCTGCCTCGCGTGTGAGTTTTAAGCAGTGGGCAAGGCCCCCCTCCAAGCACCTCCAATACACTGGGACAGTGTATTCCTGCTAGTACAGGTCCCTGGGGTTTCCTGTACTTGTTCTTGTAAAGAGAGGGGATGACAGAGGAAAGGCAAGCAAAGGAGGGATTGTTGTGTGGTTAGGTGTTAGCATCGAGTCACGTCACTCTTTCTCCCAGTGCAAACAGTCTGCAACAGTTTCAGGACTTTCTGTCACTGTTTCCTCATAAGGAACATCTTCATGACCTCTGTGGAAGTCCTAATTTCCTCTAAACTTAGAACTAGAGTTTGCTGAAGCATTTTGCACTAAAAATACCCAGTGGGAAAATGGGAAATAAAAATTATCTCATAATTACGTGATTGAATAGTATTTTGAGTTCAAAAGAATCAAAGCAAACAATTAAACAGAGCTTGAGTTTTGAAATCAAGAGTTCTGGTAACTGAAGAACTTAGAATGAAAACAGTCATTTCAGTACGTCCAAATTCACTGTGATCAAAGCGACAAAATTTTGTTTCAGCATTCCTATTTACAAATTTCTGGAATGCTCCAGTTCCTAAAACAATTGATACATAGACTTGCTGTGCCTAAAGGTCAAATTGATTTCAAAATCTCCAGGGGAAAGAAAATCCAGCTTTTTACAATAATTTTGAATAACCAAGTTCACTTTCAAGTATTCAATTTCTGTAGGAGAACTTGCTATGTGAAGGAAATTAATCATATTCTGGACATACATAAGGAACAGTAGTACCACTTAGTACCACTTTTAATCAAACTTCAGAGCACTTAAATAGGTCAATGAAGATAACTTTTGACTTTTTCACACACTTAAGTTGTTCCTAAAATAGGTGCTGAAGACTTCTTTTCATACCACCTTAAAAGATGCTTAAGTTATGTGTATAACTATCCAAAATGTGGCTTATGATATCTTCAGATACTTTATTCATAAAGGAAAATTTGTGGATACAGATGGGAAAAACAGTTGCATGATTTCAGTGACATGGAGGCTGAAGCTGTGACCCAAGGGTCAGGCAGGAGTTGCTGTTTAAGTGGGATGAACACATCCAGTAGCACTGGAGAGTTTCCCAAGAGAAAGTTTAGAGAAAAGTTCCACCCTGGGCTTGGGAAAAACAGAACAATCCATTGAAAAGTACCAGTTCCAACAAAAAATAATCTGTCAAAAACCTCTTGTAAACAGACAACTAACATCATAGTAATCTGAAAAACATATGTTGCCTTAAAAATGAGGTGGTAAGATCCCTAGGTAGCATCTGTCTTCAAAATCTTCCACCTCCACCTCTGAGCATGTGAAAAATGCAAGTGGCATGTTAGAAACTGAACATTTCTTACTACCAGCGAACCCTTACATTTATCATGCTACTTGATCTTCTTAGGCTGACTGTAGAGAACAGAATAAGCACTGTGACTCAGAGGAATACATTTTTTACTGTGCTTGCTATATATATTTTGAGAAATAGCCATAATACATGGCTAAATTCTGAAATACTGGTATAAACATTCAAAAGTACCAACACAGGAAAAAGAAAATCTTGCTACGATATTTCTTCTGTTTCATTTTTATATACTTTTAATTGAAAATAAGAGGCTTATTCAACTTCTGTACATAGGCAGACTTAGGAACATACATGAAGGAATTCCCGTATGACTGCTTTGTACTATTTCAAAATATGTCTTAGAATAATGACTTTTGCAAGACTTTTTAAAGGAGAAGTCCATTTGGGTCAGCTTTCCCCTGATTTTCTTTGATTGGAGAGAAATACATACCACCATTTCATGTTCTAACAAAAGAAACAACAGCAGCTGAGCTGTGACAGAGTCACCACATTTTTTCAGCCACTGAGAACTCAAAAAACCTCACAGCAACAAAAGTGGTAACAAAATGTCTGAGGGTCCAGATCCCAAAGGAAGTCTAAGACTAAGCACTATGAAATGTGGAGGTGGCTGCCCAGCTAAAGAGGGCATGGCAGGCTGCCCTACGCTGAATAGTGTGGATGAGAGAGATATTACATCATTAAGCCTGGGGCAAGAGATGGCTTCTTGGAGCAGATGCATTTAAGAGTGTAGAAGTAGCCAAAGAGTCTTCGCTTGTGTTGTTTCCCACAGAGCAAGGAGGTTTTTCTTTTCCGTGAATAAGCACACTGGCCATTTTGGCATATGTGATAGCCCAATATCGAACATCAGCTCCTTATATAAGATCCTGGAAGAAATTATAGTAACCTGAGGAAGGCAGGTCCTGCTCCTCTTGTATGACAAGAGAGGTCCTTATTTCAGTATGCCATGTTTCTAAAAGTAGAGCAAAAATCTGCTGGAATCATAAAATATTATCATGATCACTTTTAAAGTATCTGGGCTTATTTTTTTCTAGTACCATATTTTGCCTAATTGAAAAAAAATCTACATTTTGCAGGGTTTTTCTTCTAATCTTTTCTTTTTTAAAGAGCTCATGAACATGATGAGATACTCCAGGGAATGAATTATGATTATGAACTAATAATGAAATGTCTAGGAAGTTGCTGGCATTCTGTCTTCTGCTTTCTATCTAATAATCACCAGCATATGCTGCTAGAATACCATAATGCACACCCTGTTGTGCCATTCTGCTTGAACATTAAAAGCAGCACAAAGGTACAACAAAAGGAAAACAAAAGACAATAAACTGTCAACCCCCACCCCCCAACCCCCCAATCTCAGGAAATGCAAGTTTCCAAAACATTAAAAAAAACCAAGAAAATAATTATTCCTTTTCTTCAGAATAATGACCTCCCTCGTGACTCTAAAATGTGAGAAGTGACAAATACTTTTTCTGTCGATTGAAGAGTCTCTAGTGACGTGTCTTATAGAAGTGTTACCAGAGTGCAGGACTGTAGAAAGCAACTTTATTTCATTGATATCCTGTGGAGTAGGGCAGAAAATCCCCTCAATGTTTTAAAGGCAGTTTGTGCCATAACACCCAATAACATCTTTCCTAATTATTAGTCAGCATTTATCATTGCTATATATATTTTTCCTTTGCATTTCAACATGCAAAGAGACAGGCACATATGCAAATCTGTTTTCTCACAGATTGCAGAGAAATGGCTGCAACCATGTATTGCTTTTATTTCTTGAAATTTTGAAAACACATCAGGGCAAAAAATGTTACTATTATTATTTAAGTTTCTCAAGATTCAGGAACAAATGGTTCAGAGTTGGACCCAAAGGTTGAGCTGAGTAAGCAAAAGATTGTCTTCAGTTTCGACTCTTGAGTAGTAAGTTTTAATGAAATCGCTAACTCTGAAAAGTAAGGGAAAGCAATCACTGAGAGAAAGCTGTTCAAAAATCACCTAAAGGACTTAAATAAATCCCTTATATCAGCTTTTAAGACATCCATGTCTTTTTGCAATTTTCCCCCCAATTAACTTGATTTGGGTCAGACGTTCATCTGTTACTGGTTTGCTTCTTGACCGTGGAATATTTTCAAAATAATTTATGTGAGTAACGTAAAGTTAGGCATTCGTTTTTAAAGATTTTTTTACAAACATTTCTACAGTCCCATTTCTTACAGTCTTGTGTTTTGATTTGGATGATTTCCATTTACTGTGAAAGTTAAGCATTGCATCTTGCACTTTTATTTGGGACTTTGTGTCTATTATCAGCATTTTCACATTATTCACATAATCATTTAGCATTGTGTTTTTCTGGCTTTCAAATGGTATTGAAAGGGCTGCATGAAGATTAAGACTTTTCCAACTGTAATAGTTTGACAAATGTTCCATTTCCAAGTTATCTTTCTCATAATTAATGGCTTTATGACCACAAGCAAAATGGTTTATTCAGATCTCTTTTCTCCTATAAGTAAATTATAGGATTAATTTCTCTTTAAGTTAGATGACTGGTCTATGTCTATCTAGACTCCTTCAAAGTCAGTGAAAACAGGCACCTTCAGAGAGTGAGTCATCTTATTTTTTCATATATACCTATTTTGGGATGGTATGAGTGGCCCTTTAAAGGTATTTATTCCCCTTTGATGACTAGGGAGGGGGTTAAAAATATGAGTGAATCTCACTCCAGAATAATTCAACATATAAAATGATGCTCCTGCCCATATGTCTGAGAATGAAAACTGAGCCACAGTTTGTGTAAGATAAATATCACACTAAATAATTATGTTTTATTAACACATAAAAGTAAACCATGGTTTTTACTGGCTTAATAGCACTAGGAAAAAACAATAACATATGTGACAGAATAATAAATAATGTACGCTTTATATAAAAAAAATCTCTATTTGTCTAGCAATTTGTACTTTTCCAAAATTATCTACTTCTTTTTCAGTACTAGTGAACTGGAAGATTTTGGTTCAGAACCATTGCATGACCTGTGAGCAAACATATTAAAAAAATGCATACGCACACATACATGTGCACACACATATGGTTTTCTTAATTAACACACGTCGGAAAGACTAATTCTTAGCCTATTTTATACTCAGAGCATTGAAAGTAAATGCTTCCAAGTAGGAAACATTACTTCTAGACGATAATGAAAGGAATTTTCTAATGAATTATGGAAGGAAGGCAGTATGCAGTACAAATATAGCAAGGAAAACATCCTTGCATATAAATTATGTAGAAACAGTAGATAATATGGCAAAGCAGTGATATTTTGACTTTTAAGAGCCCAAAGGGTATGCCAGACATATGCTGATTTCAGGGAATTGTATAATTGGAATTATGCAGAAGATTTCAAACAGCAGCAGGATCTGGCTTCTCTGATAGCTGACAAGAAGATTAGTGGAAGCACCTATCAAGAAACAAGCTGTACTGGATGCTTAAAAGACAGGTTGTATTAAAAAAAAAAACAAATGAACCAACTGAAAAAAAACTGAACCAAAACAACCAAAAGCCAACAACAAAAAAGCAAAGAAAAAATAAGTTCCTTAAGTGGAATGGTTGAACAAATGTGTATTGAAAGTTATCAAACATAATAGTAGAGAAAATAAATTGATGTATTTTTATCCGCAGGAGCAAATAGTAGTCCTGGTTTTGGTTTTAATGTCAGCTCATAACACAGTTTAGGATCTAATGCTACTTTGACGTAATAAAGTAAAAAGTTGAGATGTGTGATACTTGCAAATAAACACACTTCAGTTACTGTGGAATTGACAACCAAATGAGTTGTCGCCTATCTAAATCCCTCAAGTGAGTATGACTGTGGAAAATTTACAGGAGTTATTTTAAGAATTAAGGACTCTCACACTGTAGGAGACAGCAAGTGACTCATTGGGCATTAACAGGATGGGGAATTTTTAATGAAAAATGAACATGTGGGAAATTAAGATTATATAAATAGCTGTATACATATGAGTATGTGTGTGTGCATGTACATTTGAATTTATACAAATTTTAAACCAATTATAAATATTTTACTCAGACTCAAAAAATAAAAAAAGCACTCTGCATGGAAAAGAAAACATAAAATTTAATTCTTAAAAGTACAAACAAAGCACAAACTTACAGAAAAGTCCTACTCTGTTCCTGATACAGCCAAGTGTGATGAGATGTTTGTGTGATAACAACCTCGTTGTCATAAGAAGACCTTATGGAAGTAGAGTTAGGGACACAAACTTACCACCTCATTTTAACCATCCCTTCTACTATTAACAACACAAGAAGGTCCTTTCCCCTCTTACCACCCCCCCCTACCCTGGCCCCAGAAATTAATTGTGGAGATACAAATATCTTTCCATATTTCTAAGTATCTAAAGTGGATATATAATTACTGGAAAACTAATTGGTATCTATTGCTTTAATGGGAGCAATGTTGAACCTCTGTAATTTGGTGCTTCTAGGAATGCTATTAAACCCGGATACCAGCATGACAAGACGCTCACCTCTCCTTTAGAGTCATGATGAGTATATTCCATCATTTTAAAAGGAGATCACTAAATTGCCTGTTACCTACAAACCTCAATCTGAACATTTTAATAGTCTGAGAGAAATACTTGCTTCCTAGTAGCTTGCACAATGGTTTTGCTGAAAAGAACCTGGAAATCAGTAACTCAAGTGGACACGCAGCAAGTTTCCTTTGTGCTTTCCTTAGGACTGGAAATGTAAGATCGGCAGATGAATGAAATCTGTCTGTGGGATATATGGCACATACAAGGCATATGAAGATTTGAAAGGTTCTACGTATCCAAAGGCTTGTCGCTAAAACCATTAACTTGGAGAAGTGTGACTAAAGAAACAAAAGTTACTAGAGTACAGCAGTAGGTTTGGGAATTTCTCTGTTGTTCAATAGCAGGACAGGGTGACTGTCCCTGGTTGTCTGTGTTGAGTCTAATTTGACCTGGGCTTGCTGAGGAGACAGATATATTTATTTATTTTTTTCCGTGTCTTTTCTTATGATGTTTCTGTCTGGGAGGATTTTGTGTCAATTTAAAAAAACACATTTTATTAGTCAAGATACTGAGTGCTCAATTGGTAGCCAGCTTTCCACAGTTATATTTAATAATCAGTCAACACCACTTAGGGAATGAGAGACTGAATAAATGAAGATTTTGTATGCTATAGAATATTACCTTCTTAGAACAGTGGCTCTCATTTTCACATCAAATTTTGTTGAAGTGAAAAGAAGTCACATTCAGTATGAGAGTGGCATTCTGAATTTTATTTCACTCTCTGGGAGCGAAGTTTTAGTTAAGACTGCAGCTTTGTCTTTTACATAGGAACATTTTAGAAACATTGAGGGACTTCTGTTGGGTGTAAAACAGCATTATTTTTTGTTGTATATGTATTAAAATGCTGCTGTAAAGTTATAAATCCCTTCCTAAAATGTTTGACTGCTATATTTTTATCCTCTGTATATCAAAGAATATTTTTTTCTAAGAAACAAAGTACTTTAAAATAAATTAGTAAGAATGAAAATAGTGCCATCTGCTTGCTCAGCTTGAAACACATTACCACTTAGCTTAGCCAGTAGTGTACTCATGATTTTACAGTGGCTAATTTATTTTCTATTTGCAATAAATTTGTAGAAAAATCTTCCACAGTATCTCTTGAATGAGTTACAATTACTGAAGGCAAATGCAGTAAGAAAGACTGAAATAGATTCTGGATGGAAAATGGATTTATGGCAGAAAAAAATGCAGAACTCTGGCTAAGCTTTGTGCCAAACTTCTAATAGTTCCTAACTCATACTTTTATTTCACATATAGAATGTCTTAAATTGTCATGGCTGTTAATTAAATTTTATTTTTCCAACCTGTTTTAACTCTTCACATGTGAAGGAACAACTAACAAAAACTACCAAAGCAATGCTTTTGGGTTTTTTGTGTTAAGATGGTGCTTCAAAGGGGCTGGTAGGTAACTCATTGTTGGATTCCATCTGTTGCAGTTGGACATCTGCAGGCTGTAATCTCTGGCTATGACGGGCATTGTTTTTCAAATTGTCATAGAGTCCTGAAGATATTATGTTGGCTTCTTTTGAACAAGAGACCAGCTGCAGAATTCTTCTGTCATTGCACCTCACTATTACACTGCAAGAGAGGACCAAATCAAGGTAAAAAGCCTCATTGTGGTAGCTGGAAAACACACATGCAATAAGAAGTGTACATTCTACCCAGAAGTACTCACACTCTGGCCTTTGACAAGGTTGAACAGGTAGATGAGGTAGATGAGCCAGGTGGAATGATTTGGAGAGAGGGAGAGACAAAAGCTGAAGTGAAACAGCAAAGTTTTTAGCACAGTTCTGTGAAGACATTGCCAACAGGGATGGTTTATAGCATGGCAGCAATCCTAGCTTTTAGACTAAATCTCTTCCCTGTCTTTAGGGGTGATATGAGAGACATTATGAGAGCATTTAAGAAGAATTTGAGTTGGTGAGTGGTGAAGAGCGTTTACACTGTGAAAAGTTGGGAAAAAAACAAGCAGAGTTTCATTTTACGGAAATACTGCTGCTAAAACAAGAGCAGCCCAGAGACTAAAAAGAAGGCAGTCATGCTTCTAAAATGACAGTTTTTAAGTAACAAAACCAAAAGAAAATGGAATGTCTTAAAGCAGCATTTCAGCATGTATAAGGTAAGTTTACTGCTAAGAGGGTAGAGAAATGGCCTAAGGAATTTTAGTATTTAAGACTGATGGGAAAGGTTGAGCTGTAAAGAAAGCCGAAACAACTCTCAAGGGCATGCATCTATGAAAGAGAACCTGAATGTGACCCTTGTATCACAGCTTTGTATAGACATAAGTGACAGGACCCTTCACTGTGGCCAGAACATTGAGGTGCATCTGATTGTCTTTTCCTCTAAAAGTGCACCCTGTGCAGCAAAAGAGCTCCTAAACTGAAATGCTAAGTTTTGTTAGGACGCAGATTAGAACAGTGACCTTCTAACTGAGGAGTTTTGCTGGGTAGACAGAATAAAAGTAAAGGACACTGAAAACAAAGCTCACCATGTGTGCACTGTGCCCTTTTCTTCAGTCTTACGTCAGCAGCTTTCAGTGCTTCCTGAGCTGCCATAAACTCTCTCATTTCTTTGACACCTGTTCCGTGACATTCATGCTCCTAGTGTAATACTGTTCACATCTGTGGATCACATCAGGAACTCATTTTTATTTGTATTCATACATGGTCATCTCCCAAAAGATTGTATTTGTTTAGAAATTTGATTTTTGTTTTTCCTGAGGATTCTCCAAACCAGTTGATATATGCATTATAGCTGTATGATTAGATATGTTTTTTGCAAATGGAGGAATAGGGAAAACATGTCTCTCATGACATAACAATAGTCTGATAATGAAGAAAATTATCAAATTCCCATTTGTTCAAAATTCCAGTTGCTCAAAGAGATATTCTTGCACTCAGAAGCTTAAAAGCTTTATGGGTCAGAAATATTTTTTATGTGGTGCTGCTTCTATTATGGAAAACATAAATCCGACCAACTCAGATAATTAAGAAAGGTTTATCGTTGTTTAATATCAAAAGTCATAACCAGCTGAGTAATTTCACTCCTACAATTAAGAGTTAGAGTTATTAAAATCCATTCCTGACTTGGATACAAATTTGTTGGAAAAAGTTAGGGAATAACAGAGAGGGACAAATTTTCAAAAGTGGGCTGCAGTCCTTGGTAGCTTCTGTCTTGGTTGTCTAAACTCAAAAGCATTCCATTTTTTTTTTCAATCATTCCTTCTTTATTTTTAAAGTTTAACTCCCCCCCCCGCCCCCATCTGTGACATCTTATAGAAAGTGTTTCCACGCTTCATTATAGTTCTTTGTCAGCTGGATGACCGTTGCCTAGAGATGATGGAAGACAATTTCTGATCTGAATTAGGCACTTTTCTAAAATTTAATTTTCTAGCATTACACAGTAGTTTTTGGACTGAAAAGTTCACCGTAAAATTCTGGTATTATTTTAGGAGCTACACCACTATTCCTAATAAGTCAGAGTTGAAAAAACTGTCAGGAAAAAAAGTGAGTCTTTTGCATACAGGTGAAAGCGATATTAAAGAGTTTTTGAGAGTTAAATAGATTTCTGCTTTCCTTTTGTATATTCTTTTCTAAATACATAAAGAAAAAACAGTTTTTTAACCTAATGTTAATTTTGGATGTAACAGAATACAGTTTTTACTTATATATTGTCATGACCATTTTCCAACTGAATTCAGAAGAAAAAAATTCCAGTTGATGTATTGGGTAGTCCTATTTCAATGTTTTTACTAATGTAGTTGATAGACATTTTAGGATGAAGCCATGCAGCATTTCAAGGTTTTGATGTCACGTCATTTCAACTGAGATAGTCAGGTCTTTGAAAAGATGAACTCCTTAATATGTTGTATTAAGTTATATCTCATACTGGTTTTAGAAGACATTGTTAACCTACTGAGATGAGAACAACATGGCTTACTATAATGTTTATTAGTCTTTAAAGCTTGTAACTTTAAAGGAACATGCTACTCCTCTCGTAATAGCTGCATTAAAATATGGGTTTTTTCATTGCTTTTCTGCCCTCCAGTAACAAGCAGGTTGAATTTTACTGTGATACAGCATGCATTAACTTTCTACTCATCGATCAAAAGGAGAACATTTTTACAACCTTAATTATATTTTCATACTTTTCCTATAGCTTTTTTGTAAAATACTCATTATAAACTCTGACCTATAAAATAATATTACTTTTCTTAATACTCTTGCAATGTTTTTTCATATTATTTTATTTTCAAATTTTATTTGCAGTTTGAAAGAAAAACCTATTCCTATAAATGTGCTTAGAAAAAAAGATGTTAAAAAAGTATTTCCACTTTGTATGCACATGAAACAATGCCAGGATTTGCCCTTGGGGATAATACAGACAATTTGCATACATACCTACACACATACTTACCTACATATATACACAAATATACCTCATTGGGATAATCTTTCTCAGAAAATCGTAACTTTAAATTCAGCTTATGTTCAACTGTGGTTGAAAACAATTGCAGGGGACAAACTCTAGAAAAGGGTAGAAAAATCTACCCTTTTGGTGATTTTAATAGAAGTCAGTCTTTAATAACTCAGTAGGCTACATGTGTTAACAATGCTACATCTGCAATGCAATGCTTTCCTTGCCCTTTAATATAACTCACACCTCACTTACTTAGTAGTTGCGCCCATTTTAAGAATATAGTAAGAATATTTTTTTTTTAGGAATTTTAAGAATATAATAAGTTCATAGTAACAGGGCCCTGAACAGCCTAATCTAAGTCTCTGCTTTCAGAGAGGACCAAAGTTGTCTCCAGAGGTCACCTCCAACCCAAACTTTCCTATGATTCTATACTGCCCTTTAATGAAGTTCAAGCAACAGAAATGCAGCAATACAGTATATTTCTGTACCAGAAACAATTTTCAAATGACTCTGAGAGTCTTCAGTAAGGACGCAGCCCAAAGCTGACAAAAACCCCCATATCTCCATATCTTCACATACAGCCATTTCTTCAAAATCAAACCTGCACGAAGTTTGGCTTAAAAATATCTAGAAAAATCCCTTCCCCCCCAGCCTTGGCTATCTCTCACTAGCTAGCATTTACATTTGCATTGAAGTTTCTGTGTGGTGAAGTATATTCACCAATGAAAAGGCTCTGTCTAAATATGAAATATGTATTTCTTTAAGATACTCAGAGATGGAGATTACCACATTGCTGTTTTTAGTTTAATAATCTATTTTAATTCTGTCAAAGAGGACACAAGTTTTTTCATTATTATCCAAACTGAACTCAAATTCTTCTTCACTTTTTTTTTTCCACTGCTAGACCAATTTCAGAAATTTTTCTAAAGTGCTTACAGAAATCAAACTTCACCAGTCAATTATAGTAGATGAAAATTGGCTTCTGAAGTTTTCAAAGTTAGACAATTTATCATTAATTCAAAGAGTATAAGTCCATTTATTTTATCTGAAAGCTATCCCATAATCCAGTAAAACACCTAGGGCTAGAATCAGTAAGAATCAGGCATCTAAATGATAATGTAGGCAAAACAGAGCTAGCAAGGCTTGTAATCTACAATAAATAAATAAATAAATAAATAATGAAAATCATTCCTTTGCTGCCAGTGGTTTGACATTAACAGTCTCTAGGAGCACTGTGTTCTTAAGGAAACACAGAGAAGTACCCCAGTCTAAGTAGCTCCCAACCTCTCTTCCATCTGTGACTGACCTGCACTGAGGAACTGGAGGTTCTTCTGTGTAAGTCCCCATACCTAACTGGAAGATGCAACTGGTAGCACTGGGTATGTAGGGCGAGTGCGGATCTAAGGAGAGACGAGATGTATTTAATGTTCCTTAAAGATTTTAATGACCAACACATATTTTTAATAGTGCAATCCTGATGTTAGGTACCCTGTGTATCTTTGTTCCTCCTCATATAGCTGTGCTACCTTTCCAGGCCTGGCTCTGCGGACTGCTTCTGTGTTTGGCCACTGAAAGTTAAATTTAAAATTTACAAGTATGTTTTCAAGCGATCCTTGGAAGCCAGGTTTCTCCTGCCAGCCAGTGCCCTAATCACTGGAAGGTATATACTCAGCCTATTCCTCAAGTTGTTTTCCTCTGTCCCCTTCTGAAGTGGAAACTTCCATGAATAAGTTGATATATCTGTTTCCAGGTATGGAAGCTCTCCATCACTAGCTATTTCCCTTATTTCATTCTGTAGAAATCAATGGTAACGGTTTATACATACTTACGTATAGAAAAGGCACCATGCCCATTTCAGTGCTATTAGATCATGAAATTCTAGTTATGCAGTTTGTAGTCAAGCCATTGGAGAATGATTACCTTCAATAAATGTGAGAACATGACATGACATTTTGCTATCATAGAAAATTCTATCTATTTCTGTCTATCTACCTATTTCTATTTCTTGCCTCTTATCATTTCTAAGATAGAAAATTAAAATTAAATACTGCTGGGTATGTACAAAGATTCTGAAATGCAGCTATCAGGCTACATTGAATCTCTTGCTGTGCAGAAGATACAGAGGGGTCCAAGGGAAAAGACAGAAAAAGGCTGCAGAGGCTAGGGACTTGCATGAATTTGTACACGAAGTATTGCGAGCCCCTGAGTATCTATGAGGAGCGATAGCCTTCCAGGACCCCTATCTTAGGAAAAAGAACATCATTAGCTCCCAGTAGGCTAGTCCTTGCAGCCAACCAGAGAAAACGTTCTGGGTTCTCTCTGATAGACGTCACAGAATACAGAGAATATTTCAGGCATCACTGATTTGCTTGAGAGTTTTACATAAACTTTAGCCTAGTTGTGTTTGGTGAAGAATGTAAGATTTTTATTTCCTGGCTTCCCCATGTCCCGTTCCGGTTACAAGTGTTTTGACTTACTGGCGTTTTGCAGAACGGCTGTGCCAGAAGTCTGTGAGGAATATCTGTCACAGATACTGTTTCCCACCGACATGTCCTCAGGTAGCCTTTAATACAATTGTTGTCTACCCTTCTACACACTGGTGTGACACTAAAAGGTAATTTGTTTTCTGGCATTTCGTTGCATCGTTACTTACAAAATACATAGGACTCAAGAGAGTAACATTTAAAAATTAATCACATACATTATTTTTAACTGACTGGCCTGAGGTGCACTAATCACAACACCAGCTCCATTTGCTTTGGAGTTCTAGTACCATTTTGATGGATTTCTCAATGCAGATGGCTGCATTTTGTGGCCAAAGCTACTAGATCCATTTGAGAAAGATGCATGTATTGCCAGTATATCTTTAGAGTACAGATAAAAAATAAAATACTTCTATAAGAACATAACCGTGTCGTTTTGGGTACCGTCGTAAATATTTTTGAAAGCAAACTATATAGCTTTGGAATTTTAATAAGAACCCCTTCTCTTCAGATGTAACAAACTCTCTTTTCAGATTAAATTATATAGCTCACACAGCACAGTTTAATGACAGATAAATGTAAGTTTCTATATATAGTTAGATTATTTTCTGACAAGGTTTCTTCTTTTCAAGATTTCACAGCAAACCACAAATCAAAATACAAATTCAGGCTATTAATTATTACCTCTGATTCCCGCAGTGCCAATTAATGTCAAGTCACTCACCACTCAATAAAATCAGACATTATGAGAGAAGTCCTTGGCATTAGTAAGAGCTCAGCAGCCATTATTTGCTTCATATACCCCAAAGTAATCTTGATTAGTGCTTAGGAGGCCATGTGCTATTGCTCTCAGATTAATGTCGATGTAGTTTTAAAAAGAAAATCAACACGGCTGGCTGTTATCTCATATGAAGATATTCAAAGGGTGTATTTTGTGCTCCTGATATTAATTAAAACTGATATGTTTGTTCATGAAATGAACTTGATGTGTAAGATGCACGGGGATGATCCTTTAATATTTTGCTTATGAGAGAACATAAAAATAAAAAAGTGTGCCATATATGCTTTCAATAATTTATTGCGGATTGAGACATAAAATGACAAGGAAAGAGTAAATTCAAGAACCAGAACATCAGAGGGTGAAAACTGAGGTCATAAGTTTGATAATGGCTGTGAAGTTGTACAGTTAGTTAAAGATCAGCTTGAAACCAGTGAGGAAGAAACACAGAAGGAGGAGACCCAGGAAAGGAAATCGTGCTGTATGAGAACCTTAAATAGTAAACTGAGACTCCTTCTCTTTTTAAATGCACAGTACACAGAATGTGTCCTTCCCTTCATAGCTGTTTATCTTATCACATTTTTTTCCAGCAAATTAAATGATTAAACTTTCAGATATTGACAGCAGAGCAACTGAGCTGAACTAGTACCTTTAAAATTAAAGACAATTCCTATATGTGTGTGTTGCCTTACTGGCATGGGGAAGATAAAAAAGAGAGGGAGGATTAATTTCTTTGTTTAGTTGTACTGCTGCTAGACCTCATGGACTTGCTGGAGAAAGTCCTGCTTTCCTCCTGGCATTTGTATACCCATTTCTTTCACTGGGATTGGATGGTTTCCAGAGAGGTTCATTCCGAATTGCTGAAAGAATTTCAGGATGTGACAGAGGTGGTAAGCCCTTGGGTCTTCAGAAAGCACCATGTGCTTATAGGTTGTGAGAACAGATACAGCCTAGATCAGATTCACAGTCCTTGATAAACACGTAGCAGTTTTTGAAGTCTCTGGAATGGATTTTCTATCCCCAGGACACAACTAGTGGGATTTCCTGAAGCATGCCAGGTACCAAAATGTACACTTAAAGCTGTGTAATTTCTGGAGAAAACTGTAGCACCTAGCCTAGCTTTGTCCTGGATGCGATGCCAGTCCAGTAGAAGATATCTAGTAGTAGCTTCTTTCCAGCATTTAACTCCTCTGTTGGATGTGACAAGGAATGTATAAGCCTCCTAATCAGGGCTAGCCTGTGGTTTGTCTCCTTAGGAAGACTATTTGAATTGTCCTCCTTACTGCTACCACTGGCCCACCTCTGCAGTCCCTGTCTATGGACCGTACTAGTGCAATGGTGATTAGGTAATAGTCCTCTCATGCTCCTTGCTTGCACATTGGCTTCCAAGCTCATCTCACCGTTAGACTTTTCACCCCATTTTCCTATTATCTCTGTGTATATAGGTGTGTATAGGTATATATATACACCTATAAAATTCCGTATTATCCTATATATGTGAGAATCCTGGCCTGCCAATTAAACAGTCATAAATCAGCAAGATTGTGACCAATGTGTTTCTGCTTATTGAAGTGATCGAAGGAAGATAAAATCTTACCTGTATTCCTTGACTTGAATCTGTTGTGGTTTGGGATGGACTGGCCTCTGAGATGAATGACATTGTGCTGTTCACTACTAATGAAAAAAATCTCTCTGATCTGTGCTCCGTTTTTTCTTTTTTTTAATTCTGCAATTTATAAACTGTATTGCCTCTTCACCGATTGACTTAATTATCTGCAAAACATGTTCTACCTACTCTCGCTTGCAGTTGGGGTCTTCTACATATAAACTTGATCAAGTCATGGTGAATCTGACTCTGTCTTGATATTTTCAGTTTGCAGTCATTTTGTTTTGCCCTTGGTGAAGCTTTGTGCTAATGCGTAAAGCTAGATATCTTCCATTGTGGTTAATTTCCTTCATCTAAGTTAGCAAAAAATCATGCAACAATTTTAGTATTTATAAGAACATTGTTTAATATTCATATACTTGTTAGTCACTGTTTCTAAAGCAGAACTAAAGTCTTATTTTCTCCTCATTTTCCCGTGAATTGCCAAAGCTATTTTGCCTGCCAAATTACTTTCATTCTTTCCCAGAAATCTTGTAAAATGATATGGAGGACTATAATTCATCTGTAGTCTTTACTTTCACTCTAGCTTGTATTGTAGTCAGAACAATTTAATCTACTGTCTTATGTAAAAATATTCCAAAGAATGTACTTCTATTACTAAATCTCTTATTTAATCTGTTTTCATATCTCATTGTATTCAGGTTATATCACCTCTGCATTGTGATATCTAGCAGAAATGTCATTATTTTAAGAAAAGGAGTAATCTAAAGAAGTGTAAAATACAAGATGCAATACAATATAAAATACTGTTCTTCCTCTGCTGCACAGGCATCTTTTTTTTAATAGAAATCTATTTTCCTGTAACATCTGTCTTTGCTCTAAAGAGGAAAATAATGTTTTAGCAGTTAAAATTGGATAAATATACTACAACTGGGATTTTTAATTTCAAATGGTTGTTATCATTGTTATCATTACTTTAAACAAAAAATCCCACACACTGAAAGACAGTTATTTAATGTTTAATTAAGGTTTGGGTTTTTTTTCCAAACCAACTTGCTGTGTACATTCAGGGCCGTAAAGATGATCAAGGGCTGGAGCACCTCTCCTATGAAGACAGGATGAGAGAGTTGGTGTTGTTCAGCCTGCAGAAGAAAAGGCTCCAGGGAGACATTATAGCAGTCTTCCAGTAGAGCAGCCTACAGGAGAGATGGGGAGGGACTCTTTATGAGGGATTGTGGCGATAGGATGAGGGCTAATGGTTTTAAACTGAAAGAGAGGATATTTAGACTAGATATTAGGAAGAAACACTTTACTGTGAGGGTGGTGAGGCACTGGAACAGATTGCCCAGAGAAATTGAGGCTGCCCCATCCCTGGAGGTGTTCAAGGCCAGGTTGGATGGGGCTTGGAGCAGCCTGGTCTAGTGGGAGGTGTCCCTGCCCAGGGCAGGGGGGTTGGGACAGGATGACCTTTAAGGTCCCTTCCAACCCAAGCCATTCTGTGATTCTATGATTCTAATTGAGTGGTAACATAAACTATATACAGTAGTTAAAAAGAAATAAAGGAAAGAAAACAAATGTTTAACTATAAATCTGTAGCTGCATGGTCTGAATTTCTAGGAATTTCACGAGGTCCCAGTAGTCATTATACTATTTACTACTAGCATATAGTAATCTTAAAACGGCAGATGAAAAAAAAAGTTCCACCAGGAGAAAGAGGAATCTCCCTTGTGCATGCCTGAGCAATGCCTTGTTGGAAAGCCAGAGCGTGTCACAGAGCTCTGTACGTGGAAGGATTTTCTGTAAGTGAATTTCCCCTTTCTTTAATAGAAGATATTCAGCTCTCTTCAAGAGCTAAGCCTTTTTCTCTTCTCCTAGAGAAGAATACTGATGTCAGGAATACTTTGTCTTAAGTTTTTCCAAAATAAAGTTTTGCTTTTTGTTGAAAAGCACATTTTGGAAATAAACTTGGATTTTAATGTACATTTTATTTTCCATTACATCCTCAATGTTTTAATTTAAGAATATTTCAACATTTAATGTTTTACTTTATTTTGATTTGTATGTTATTTTTATAATTTTAAAATTATTTTATCACATGGACTTTTACAGCTGATTGCCTCTAGGAGCAGGTTAACTTTTAAATTTTATTTATTATTTAAGTTCACTTATGACAGGCTGTTTCAATTTTGTTAAGCAGCAACTTCCCTTAGTGATTTAAAAATAAAATTGTAACTATTATTTACATCATGTTATGGCTATGCATATTGGTAACAGTTATTCAGTTCCTGTATTTAATCATGTGCTATACATATACCAATGGGTAGATACAGGTAATATGCAATGAAATACCTACATTCCCAACACCTAGAAATAAAAGGAATTGCACTAAATTGGTGGAGGAAAATTAGTGGCCTAAATTTGAGAAAGTCAGTATTCCATTACGAATCTTTTCAGACAACTTGTCCCTTAGAAATAACCTATTACTGACTATGTCACTTTATCTTACTTTGTAGTGTATTTCATGGCTTGCATGCAGCAATATGAGTTTTAGGTTGCCTTTAAATGTTAATGCAATTTTTATACCATTTTAGGGCACTTTTACTTTCTTAAAGATTTGCTGTAGATGCTTCCAGCAGGTGAAATCTGTTGATCCTTGAAGGCAGATATGCATAATCAAGGTGTTTTCATGGATTTCACTTTGTATTTTTCAGGAGTGCATTTGATGTCTAAAGAAAACATCTCTCTCAATTTGAAATTTCTCGTAAAATAAACACTTATATATACATCAGTACATCAGTTTTAATCCATGTATTTGTTAACACAAACATTTTCCACAGCAGCTGATGTGTTCAGCAAATTATGTGATTACATATTAATTGCAAATAGAGAAGACTAGTGTTGAACAGGTTTTTGTAAGCTCAAAAATTTGTTTGTTCCTATTACCTACTTCATTTTTTTTCATTAAATTTCAAATATATCTGGATTTAATGTTCTAGATATCAAAATATTTTCTCTCAAGAGAATATGGAATACAAATAGCAAGATTTAAGTCAAGATATAGAAAATGTTACTTCTTTAGAGAGATACAGGCAATTATCTTACAATTAATACTCTGTTGATACATAAATGCAGAAACGCATATAGCACAATGCCAGCCATACATCACTGCAAGCAGGTATAAACCATAGCACAGATAAACAGTGTTCAAGACTTTGTAATGACCCTATGAACTAGTAAATGAAAGAAAGTTTACCCCAAAACATTCAATGTACTAAATAAAAGAACCAGCCAGGCCCACTAATCTACAGGAAAGGTAAGGAGGAGGAAGCATTTCCTCCAAATTCTCATATTGTTCAGTTGCAGGTGAAGAGAGAAATGAGAACAGTGATGATATATACGTATATCACCATACACATGTATCATCACTGTTGTCATATTTTTAATGAGAACAGAACATATATAAAACAAACAAACAAACAAAAAAACAAACAAACAGAAAATACCTTTTCCAAAAGCAAACAGAAAATTAGTTGTAGATTTATACCGTAGGAGTAAGAAACTCATATTTGTTTATCACATCTACTATAGAGCAGCCTTGACCTACTTAAGTAAAGATCACATAAGATCAGTGAGAGTAAAAACACATGCTAATGTTTAATTGCAATGACAAACCAATGATTTTCTAGCATTTACTACTTGGAAGTTCTTGAAACGTGTTTTTCAATATAACTTGAGGAGACACAATCGGTATCCTTGGTCCTCCTGAGTTTTGTGAGGAACAGTTTACCCCATTGGTAGGAGGGCTCAGTTCTCCCCACGTCAGAAGGCATTTGAAAGCCATTCTCCTGCATTAATCTCCTTCTGGTGCAGTGGGGGTTGCTGCATGTCCAGGAGTCTTCATAGGTCATGGACCAAATTTGGCTTTCTCTTTTCTACGTTTTTAGTAAGAAACGTAGAGGGACGAGAAGACAGTCTTTTCAATGGAGCAGTGGTATCCCTATTTCTCCTTGCTGCTGTAGAGATGCAGAAAAGAAGGGAAGAGGACTGATGAGGGAAAGCAGTGAGTTTTGGTTCAATATACATACAGTGACAAAGCTGGTCACAAATTCCCCTTCTAAACGCTTTTCCACTGAAGTACAATGGTTTACCAGATTTGTAACATGTCTCAGTGTACGTCTTTTTTAACTGACATTGCCCAAACTCTGCCATATTGCTTGCAAGTGTCTCCACCCATCTCCTCACTGCCCCACTTGCAAATCTGATCTGCTCACTGCCTCTGGCTTCCGAGTGCCTTGCTTTGCCCTGCCTGTGCTGATTTGGATCTGGACACCTAAAAGCCGTAGCCATGTAGTGCCTAGAGAAGACCATCAGAGGAACTGGTGTTGACTTGGCCATCAAAGATTTGTATGATATGTCTGTTCTATTTAAATAAACAGTGCCAGCGGGTTCAAGCACTGTCTCAAGCACAACTCTTCATGACCTCCTTGATGAAGGTTAGGCTTGTGAAACAAATATTCTCCCAGACATTGCCTGAGCCTGGTTCATGGATGACACGGATAACAGGAGCTACCTGTTTTGGAAGGGAAGACAGTTTGCCAAATGGAGACAAGGCACACCATGGTCTTGGTGAGGGACATCTCATTCACTAGTACAGACATACCCTTAAGGCTCACTGCTCCAGGATACTCAGGGGATGAATAGTGCCTGATTTCCCAGTTATTCTAATATTTTTTTCTCTTTTAAATAAACTGTTCCCTAATGAAATATAACTGACTTTCCTCGTCAATCTCCTTATAAATCACTCTAAGGCTAGATATATACCACACTTACCAGAGGTAGCTGTGCCACCTGCAGGCATACTAAATTTGCCTGTAACTCACCAGCTGAATTATGGAAAAAACATGTGTATGTCAGAACCTCCTATATGCACACTGGCTTGAATCAGGCCAGCTTCATTGCTGTCAGGACTCGAGTCACTTGATTACTAGTAATTTTTTGGTTACAGATGTGTGACATACCTTTAGAATGCAAAAGAGTAAAATTGACATAAAATTATTAAATAGAATTATTTTCAAATTTTACTTGAAAAGTGCTCAGCATCTAAATACATACCATAGAGCATAATTTAAAGATATACCCTAGCAGCTCTAGTACAGAGCAGTAAATTCGTGACATCTCTCCTTGGCTCTGATACAAATTTCCTCTGGTGTTGCTTCGTTTGCTCACCCTAGATGACTTCCACTATCATGGAAATGATACAAGGTACTTAAAACAGGCTTTATTCTAATAGCATCACAGGTATTTATGAAAAACAATTTGCTATAACTTTTTCTTTCCCAAGTGGTTTACAAACGTCTTTACTACAACTGTTAAAAATTACATTAGTTTGTGCCCTGTAATATTTGCATTTTCTGGTCTCCACATATTTTCTCTATAGCATGAAATAATGAAAAATAGTTTGTTTGAGGAAATAAATGAAAACTGAAGATTATACATTTAAGTAGTCACTTGAAAACTCATGCTACTGCATGTCAATTATGTTCAATAACAGGCTTAATAGTTAAAATAACTCTAATACAAAAACACTTTTTCAAAGTTTTATGTTACAGGCATAAGAGTCTGTAAAACATCAGAGGCAAATCTCCGTGTATATAAGTCCACTATTTTTTTGAGAATTCTCCTCAATTAAATTGCATCAGTCACAGACAGACTGCTGCAGTTACCATAAATAACTACTTGTGATAAACTTCAGATTAGTATTTCCATGGTTTCTTTTCTAATTTTTAATCCTAGTGTCTGATGGGGTATTTTTCACTATCTTAATCCTGGAAAAAACACATTCTGTGTTAGACTTCACAGCTTTAGAGTGATTTAGCAGTCTTTCAGTGGTCTGAATCACCATAACTGGGGGCTAAAATTTTGACTCTGGGTTACCCTCAGTCCATTTGTCTCATGGAATGAGTTAGCTCTGAACGCAAATGTTGTCTGCAAAACCCAGCGAGACTCAAGGCTAAAGGGACAAACTCTGGCATGGAGTAGGCAAGGTCAGCCTCAGGTTTGTCTTGTGGAATTAAATTGCCTAGACTTGTTTTGGGACTGGGCTTTTATCTCTGCAGCTGGTCAGCTCAGAGGGACTAGTATCATCAGTCAGTAGCAGCAGGCAGAAGGTTGGCACGTGAGTTTCCTCGCAGTGCCTGTATACTGCTTGTGGATGCTTTGGCTGGGGATCTGTCACATTTCCTGCTCCTTCTCTCTAACCTCCAACGCTGAACATACATCTCCATGAGCAACCTGTCTGGACAAATCATCTGTTGTCTGTCTTACTCATGGCTGGATTTTTTTCTTCTTGTTTTTTCACTCCTTCAGAAGCAGATACTTTTGACTTGAATTGACCTGAGGTACAATTGTTGTCACCTGACTCCTCTGTTATTAAGTCAAAATTAGACAAAATGTAACAGGTGTGAATATGTAAAAAAAAAGTACTGACAATATATATTGGCTTGAATATCTTGACAACTGTGAGGAGCTAGAAAGAACAGAATGTGAACCTCTGAGGTGAGGGAAAAGGGTCTATCTAAAAGCTGTAATTGTCCACTATATTTTTTTTATCAGAAGACAATTTTTGCAAGATACTTCATTATTATTTTATACAAATCAATAAGTAAGTCCCCAGACTTTCAATATAAGCCTCTAAAGCTACTTATATTCATCCGTATGCTTCATTCCAGGGATGTGCATAATATCATCAAAATTTAAAAGCAAGTAAAAGTATTTTTGGAGGAATATAATTTCTCTGTAGTATGTTGGGGACTTTATCTTTTTAAACTTATGACCGAGAAACTTTAGAAGAAAAAGAGATTTTATCTGCAAATTTAGTTGTAGTTCCTAAGGCTTTTCAAAATCTATTTCCTAGCATCCATGGATTGCTTTTCTTCAACCACCTTCTCAGACACAGAAGTCTTATTGTAACCTTATCTTTCCTTTAATGATACAATTTTTGACCTTAATTCCCTCCATTCTTACTTTTCAATCAATCATTTGGCTCATGCAGCCACCTGGGACCTAGGAATTTATAAAGACAGGTGAAGATGTTTGCTTTTCATAAGGATGAAGGCATGACACACGCCAAATCACTTAAAATGCCCCATTACTTCTCTTTCACTTTTTCCCAACATTCACCCTTCCCAAGGTATATTCTGCTGCTGTCTTCAACGATCTTTATAAAATATCCACTGTGATCTTAAAAACTCTAGCACACTCTGTCAAGCCATCTGGATTTTTTGTATCTTGTCACGTTCAAGCTTCGCAAGGGTTAAAGCAGACCATTACTGTGTCATAATGAAATGTTTCCTGAAGTCTAGTCTGAACCTCCCCTGACACAAATTTGAGCCATTCTCACCCATCTTGTCACTGCATACCAGAGAGGAAAGCTCAGCACCTCCCTCTCCACTTCCCTTTCTCAGAAAGCTGTGGAAAGGAATGAGGTCATCCCTCATTTTCCTTCTCTACAAACTAATTGATTAAAATGTTGAACAGAGCACCGAGCCCTGAGGAACACCACTGGTCACCAGCCAGATGTAGCCCCATTCGCTACATCCCTTTGAGCTCAGCCTTTCAGACAGCGCTTCACCCAGCGCACCGTGAACCTGCTCATTTCACAGCTGGATGACTTGTCCAGAAGGATGCTAAGAGGGACAGTATCAAAAGCCCTACTAAAATCCAAAACAACTACATCCTCCGCCTTCCTGTCATCCACTGGGCAGATGACCATATTGTAAAAAGATATCAAATTAGTTCAACAGGACTTTCCTTTCATGAACCTGTCTTGACTGTGCCTGATGATTGCCTTGTCCTTTAAATGCCTTACAACAGTACGCAGGATTATCTTCTCCACAACTTTTCCAGGTACTGACTTTAGACTAAAAGGTCTGTCATTTTTTTGGAACATAAATAAAGACATGATGTCACTGTTGAGTAAGACCATGATATTACTAGAGTTCATTTTTTGTGTTTTATGTTACTTAAATATTATGAGTGAGAAGTTTATTATTACCTATTTAATAGCTAACTTCATTTGGTGGCCACATCAGTTTGCTTTCTTACATTTTCTTAAATTATAATTTTATAATAATGGATAGTAATAAACATTGGAAACATGCTAAAATAATGATAGAGCAACTGCAGAATGCCTGTGGTTTAATGGGCTTGATGTATTCTCGCCTATGTTTCTTCTACCATGCACTGACATTCATCTGTTTCAGCTGCATTTAAAAACAAAAAACTATTATAATTTATAAAATCCTCCAAGCTACTGCCCCTCCGGCCCAAGCAAGGCTGCAAAGGGGGGTCCTGGTGCCTGGCTGTGCTGCTCAGCAAGAGCTTGACTTTCTCCAGTGCCGCCGTTCCCAGGCCAGTGCTGGGACCACCCAAAATCCCATTCTGACCTCAGTGGTCACGTTGGGTGTGTGTGGCATGGGGGAAGGGCACTGTCAGCTTTCCCCAGTACATCCATGGCAGTTTCTTACTGGGGACCACAGATCTGGGCACAGCACTGAGCAGAGGGGAAGGGTCACATCCTTCCAGCTGCTGGCAATGCTTTGCGTAGTGTAGCCCAGGGTACCACTTGCCACCTTTGTGGCAAGGGCACCTTGTCTCCTAGTCAACTTGGTGTCCATCAGGACCCTCAGGTCCTTTTGTGCCAAGTTGCTTTCCAGCATCTTTACCAGGCTGGTTTTGGTCACAAGTACTTATGGATGTTTCCCTGGACGCTTCGTGCCTGTAGCGGTGCCACCCACAGCTGGTCCCACTCTCTCTGCAGGTCTCCTTGTGCCATTGCCTTGAGGGTTAGAAGGGCATATTTTCTCCAACTAAATCAGTGGTCCAAGTGGAAAAGCTCACTCTTGTTATGGGACAGGGTGAAAGAGGATGCACCTTGGCAGCAGAGTCCAGAGATGGAGTTTCTGCAGAACTTTTTAACACCAGCTTTATTCTTCTATACATAACACCTGGGTAGAAGGTGTTCATTGGCACTCTCATGGAAAACTAGAGAGGAGTTTTCCTTTGCTGGCTGCAATAGAAACAGCAGCTGCATAGCTGCCTTCTTAAGTGAGCGGCTGTCTGCAGCACCCCAGTGTCTCAAAGATGGGGAAGGGGAAAATCCAAGAAGCAGAGCAGACCTGAATAGTGCAACCCAGGGAGTTCCTGCCCACTTCCCACTCTTCCTGGGATGCTTTAGACCATTGGTGGAAAGAACAAACCTTCTGCCTGCTCAAGCCAGACCTGTTGTCTCTTTGCTCTGACTATAGTCAGCAAAGTAAGAAGAAGCTAAAAAATGAAACACAAGCTGTTATGTGAGCTTGCCTTGACATTTTATGTAAGGAGAAGAAGGGAAGGAAGGAAGGGAGGGAGGGAGGAAGGAAGGAGAAAGAAAGAAGGAAGAAAGAAGGAAAGAAGGAAAGAAGGAAAGAAGGAAAGAAGGAAAGAAAGAAAGAAAGAAAGAGAAAGAAAGAAGAAGAGAAAGAAGGAAAGAAAGAGAAAGACAGAAAAGCAGAAAGAGAGAAAATGAAAGAAAGACAGAAAAGCAGAAAGAAAGAGAGAGCAATACTCTCTGTAAGCCCTGTAGGAATAGAACTAGGAAAGAGATTAAAGGATTGCAATGCCTCCTCTTCATGTCACGCATGTTTGCAAAGATTAAGTGTCTGAAGAAGGACATGTTCGATGGATGAAAAGTGGTATGGGGGGGGACACAGATATTTTATCTTTGCATCTGTCACTGGCATTTCATAAGGGTTTCCCGGCACCATTTAACCTGGCTTTTTTGACTCCACCTTCCCATCAGTCCCTTGCCATGTATTGTTCTTCAAAGCAAAGCCTCACCCCTTTATGCTGCAAAAGAAAGGCAACACCACGTTCAGGACCCAGACACAAGTATGGACCTTCTTGTCACTCAACAGCTGAGCACAGGGCTAATGGGAAGGTAGAGGAGATAAGTGGATTACTTGGACCTGTCTCTGTTTTCTAAAATCCTGTGTTTGCCATCATTGGTACCTGCCTTTCTGAGGGAGACAAAAATTTGGAAGAACTTAAAATGAATAATTTTCTAGATGCTATTTAAGAAGATAAACATACTTTTGCTAACTCTGATAATAATTTGATGCAGGTGTATGTAGAAGAACATATGGTTTAAGTATGACCACAGCTTTTGCAGCTGTGTGATCAAAGTTGAATAGAATAGAATAGAATAGAATAGAATAGAATGGAATGGAATGGAATGGAATGGAATGGAATGGAATGGAATAGTTCCAATTGAAAGGAACTACAATGATCATCCAGTACAACTGCCTGACCAATTCAGGGCTGAACAAAATTTATAATATGTATTTAAGGACATTGACCAAATGCCTCTTAAACACTGTCAGGCTTGGGAGGTTGACCACCTCTCTAGGAATTCCAGAGTTTGACCACCCTATCCATCAAGAAATGCTTCCTAATGTGCAGCCTAAACCTCCCCTGGCACATCTTTGAACCATTCCCATGGGTTCTGCCACTGGCTACCAGGGACGAGAGATCTGCACCTCCCTCTCCACAGTAAGCTGTAGAGAGCAATAAGGTCATCCTCCAGCCTTGCTAGACAAACCCAAAGTCCTCAGCCACTCCTCATAGGACATGCTTTCCAACCCCTTCCCAGCTTTGTTTGGACACATTCGAGTACCTTCACATCCTTCTTAAATTTTGGGACCCAACTGCACACAGTACTTAAGGTGAATATGCTGAATACAACAGGCTAATGACATCTTTTGACCAGCTGGTGATACTGTGTTTGATGTACCCCAGGGTGCAATTTGCCCTCTTGGCTGTCAGGGCACACTGCTGACTCATACTGAGCCTGCTGTTGACCAGCACCCCCAGATCCCTTTCTGCAGGGCTGCTCTCCAGCCACTCCTCTCCCAATTTATACTTGCGCCTGGCATCACTCCCTCCCAGGTCCAGAATCCGGCATTTGGTCTTGTCAAATTTCACGCCATTGAAAATTGCCCAATGTTCCAATATAACATCCCTCTGTAGGGCCTCTTGTCCCTTGAGAAAGTCAATAGAGCCTCCCAGTTTATCATCATCATCGATAGTATTGCTATAATTATTTTATAATAATTTATAATAACAGAAATATCATTAAATATTGTCTCCTTGTCCTCTTTCTCCTGTAATAACACGATGTCCTCATCCTCTGCTGATCAGACTAATTATATCACCAAGAATGACTAGTAATACCATTTTAGAAAGAATATAAGAACAAAGTAAGTGTTTTGCAATATTTTTGTGTTACACTTCTGAATTCTACTGATTGGTCCGTATGAGATAGTGATATGAGTTGCTGAGCTCCGTGTGTTTAATAACTCTTGGTAGCTCCTCTTCTATTAATATTCATAATCGCTTTTTAACTCATATAAAATTTTTCATGCACAATACTGTATTGCAGTGAGTTCCATCACTTAACTGTGCTTTATGTGGAAAAGTCTTTTTCAGATTTACATCTGATAATTTCATCTGCTGCCTCCTGTTTCTTAGATTACAAGACACTAAAAAAAAAAAAAAAAAAGTTTTAAATTTTCTGGGACATTTGTGGTTTGATAGATCTTTATCATATTAAAAATTATTTAACTCTTTCCTAAGATGACAAAAATGTAGTGATTTTAATCATTACTTATATGGAAACTCTTCTACTTTTGGTCATCCTTTCTCTATAACTTTTCCAAGTTTTTTTGTTGTTTTTTTTTT
>VYZM01008664.1:21546-36101 GCA_013398915.1 Dromas ardeola | reverse complement strand
GTAATTTTTTTTTTTTTTTTTTTTTTTTTTTTTAAATCAGGAAAACAGAAATAAACACAAATTCATGTTCCAGGAACACTGTGTGTTCTACAGTGCCACAACATTGTTTTCTGATTAGTTCTCCATTCCTTTCCTAATAAATCCTAATACTCAATTTGCTTGTTTGACTGCTTCTGAACATTAAGATGATTACTCTGTTTTCATAGAATAATGTATTATAACTCTGAGATCTCTTTCCTCTGTAGTACAAGCTAGTTCAGAGGCCTTCACTGTGCATACAAAGTTAGAATTGCTTTTCTCCTTATTTTTCCCCATGAGTATCACTAACAATAATACTGTTCAGCCTGTGAATCTAATCACCATAAAATATCATTAAGGCTAATTGAACATTTATATAGATAATCACAGAGCTTACTCTGTTGTATTAGAAGAGGAAATAGATAAACTCTCATACTTTTGGACAGAGGTGTTTGTAATAAAGCAGTTAAGTTTTTTAGAAGTTTTTTAGAACTTCCCTGCCCCCTCAGTAAGGAATAAAATCCAAGAGTTTCTAATTCTTCTGTGAAAAAGGTAAGGAATACTGAAATTTCTGGCTCTGAAACAATTCAGCAGCTTGTTGTACAGCTACTCAGTTTCATTATCAACCATTTCTTTGAATGACTGGATGGAAAACCAGACAGAATTCGAAGTCATCCAACCAGACAGAATTTGAAGACCTATATCAATATTCTCTGGAATTCCTTCTTTCTAAGGAAGTCAAAGTGTAGTGGTCTATGAGCTTCACTGCTTCCCAGATTCCCTCATTAATTAGATAGGATTTTCAGGGAGAGGACAGACAGAAAGATGCAGGAGGATGAACCTGGAAAGGAGAGGAATACAAATGTGTTTCATGTTGAAAAGCTGGTGACACACTCTCCTTGTAAGCCAACTGCTGGAAATAGCTGCTCTTGCCTTTAAATAAAACCTGATGAACTTTCTATTACTTCTCAATCCATGATTAAATAAAACATTTGGACTATTCGGACGATTTACATCCTGAGCACTGATTTTCCAGAATATGTGTTCTCGTGACAACAGGAAGTAAATAGATTCAGCAACTTTTCCTGTTAGTGGATATTAAAAACAACAAAATGAAAGACTTGAAAGGAGTAGCAAGGGAAATGATATTTTGGTAATGAAAACATAATTACAGTGTTCCTGATAGTGCAAGACAACAAGAAACTAATCTACATAATAATTTTCTAAAAATCAATGAAAGTTATATTTCTTTCGGTGCAAACCATTTATTTTACATTCACATTCTGCTTGTAAGATTATTTTTTTTTGTTGTTTTTTCCTTCAGAATAGAAATAGAAGCACATACTGGGATCCTGTGACCTAACTGTGTCTGGGAATATATTCTGCAGTTTTCAGAAAACATAATTTAGGCTTCCTTATATCAAATTCATTCTTGTCTGTCTTATCCTTATCTACTTTTCCTTATTTTCCCATGTATAACTCTAAAAAATGAACACTAAATATAGTTATATTGGTGCAAATAGCTAAAGAAACCAGGGTATTGTTCAAGAAAAAAGCTTGTAGATACCATATTTGTAGATTTTACAATATATTATTGTACAAATTATTGTTTGCCTATCTATTTTGGACCTGTAAGCTGGAAAGGATCTTAAAGCAAAGTTTAACCCTTCAGAATTTTTGCTGGTCTTGAATACATAAGCTTTTCATAAACCAATAAGAAAGCTCAGTTAGGGTCTGTATCTGAAGAAGAATGCATCTAACATAGTTTGCCTAATCCATTTTTATACTCTTATGAAATTGCTGAAACAGGGGACTTCTGTTGTATCTATTAAGATACTGAAGAGCTTTACTTTTCTTCAGTGTTATTTATTCTTCAAGTTTGATAAAGAAGACCTGCTATTACAAATGATTAATAGCTTTTTCCCACTAAGAACAAATTTTGTTCCTGATAACCTGAAAATTAATTTAATCTTCTTGTCAGTCTAATTAGTAATTTGAAATAGAGATTATCCAATTATTTTGAATGCTTCAGTGCAAAACAACAAGGAAAAATTCTGTATATAGATAATTTAGTTTTATGAAATTCTAATTGAAAAAATGCAAATCTTCAGTTGGTATGGATCAGAAACAATTAACAATGTAAAAGGAATTGCAACATTATTTTTTATTTTGTTAACAGCAATATTATTAAATGTTAAATTGCAATTCAACATTACATCTACAGGACCACTCAGAAGGAACAGAAATTGAGTCACTAATAAGTATCTTGCTCTTGTTGCTTATTGAATTAAATTGTTATATATGTAAATATATCATCATGATTAGCCAAGTGGATAAAATAAAAAATATTCTTTTATGGTTAATATCAGAATGAATCTGAGCCACTGATACTCACTTTAATCTTTGTAAGTCACTGGGAAAGTATATCAAAGCTTACCTGGCTTCAGGGAGATCAGGAACGTTAAAAGCATGTCCATAACAAAATTAAATTTCTAGAGGTCTTCTGTTGGAGGAACTTATGTTATTTAAGGCTCCCTATGGAAACTGTGATATTCTTTGTTTGCTTAAAGTGTTTCAAATAGGAAGCTTTTTAATATAATATTTGCTACTATTTAGGTTAAGTCATCTTTCAGTCATAAATATTCAAATGATCTTTAAAGGTTACTGTAAATACATTCTTACTAGTCACTTTTACCATTATTAAGTTGGGTGACTAACCTTTTATCAAGTGTCATTTTAAGCCATGTTGGGTGACTAACCTGGATCCGTTGCATGAAAGTACAAATGGACAAATCATAAACGGGACAATGCCATTCTTTCTCTTGCTGGCAGTAATGATTTTTTATGCCCTGCACTTCCACAGTATCTGTGCAAAGTCAATCCTACACGATGTCAAAACCTGAAAGGTAAAAAAGAAAAGGTTCTTTTTAATAGTCTCAGAAAATACATATTTATTTGAATTGTACAGAAACCATAGCTTCCTCTAAGTTATTTTATTTGCCTAGTCAATGTATTGAAAAGCAGCATGAACATTTCCTAGATGTACTAAAAATATATTAACTAGGAAATGTCATGTAATAAGCTTACAAAATGGATCCATCAGTTTCAGCATTACAGATTTATTTGGGTTGTTAAAATCTTGTAAAAGATAATTATGTATTGCTTGCCACGTCTTTCTAAAACAACAAAAAAGAGATCCCCTGTAATCAAAAGGAACACATTTCGATATCTCTTTCTTTTGCCTTTCACAAAAATTTCCTGGAAATACCATAATACCAGTATTAGTAACAATAGGTCCAGTCTTAAAATCCATTTGGATTTTTTTACAAAGGGAAACACAGAAAGTGATGTTTTTTCCTGAACAAAAGCTGTGTGACAATTGACGGTTGGGTGTTGCAGCATTTGGCCCAGATTTGATAATTCTATTTGGCATGCAAGAGAACAGATTGCAGCAGCCGGCCAGGAACGAATTTCATACTTGGAAGAACTCTCTTGCACCCAGAAGATTTGCCCTATGAGTGATTTTAATCCATATTGAGTCTTCATTAAAGATGGCTCTAAAATGCTCTGAAAATATTCAGTGTCTCTGCATACTCACCTTCCTATCTGTTTGTATTTCTTACTCACATGGCCCTTATCTCCTGACTTGAAAGTTAACACTGAAGTGATAAAAGCATCATGAGGACTAACTTTAGCATACAAAGCTTTCCATAACTAAGTCCTTTCTCCCCCATTATCCTGAGGTATTTAGGCTGGTGACAGAAGCGTATCTACAACAGCAGATGGGAAAGATTCAAATGGCTCAGCCCAGCAAAAAGATCTTTATTCATGGATATTTCTCTGTTGCTTAGGCCAGTCTCTTAACTAGAGTGGACTACAAAAGCAATGAGGCTAACATAATTTGAGACAGGAAAATAAATGTAAGAACTGGCACTACATATTGCATGCTGATAAGACATACTTCAGCCAAAACTACATAGTTATATAAATGGTGAAAGAATTAAACTTAAGGGGGAAAGAAATGGAAAGAACTGTCTCTGATTGAAGCTTTGAGCCCTTCAAGAAGAGGATTATTACTGTCGTAAGTGCCTGTGGACACGAATAGCACAATTATCCTTCTGTGAACTGATTTGGAAGATTATGTACCTCCTTCCTCATTTTTCTCTTTCAACTTGGCATTGGATTGCAAACTAGCTTGTAAATACATTGGTAAAACTGTCTCGAAGAGTATAATCACTTCTGGAGCTGACAGGTGAAGTCACTACTTAGTCATGCAGCTGAATTTCACATCAGGATCATCCCAGATTTTTTTATTTAGGGACATGTTGGAATTGAATGTTTGTAAGATATATATACACACACTATATATCTATCTATCTATCTATATGTATATACACACACTATATATATATATATTAGCCTTAGACTTTAATTGTCAAGCACTAATTTAAAAAGGAATTTCAGAGTACTAGTAAGCAAGGAGATACCCACCCTCTGCTGTTTTATGTCACTGCTGTGCCAATTAATACTGTTGGAACAGTTAATACTAAACGGAACACATACTTCAGTACTTGACAATTTCTATAATATAACTGAGGTTAAGAAAATGAAAAATAGTATAGGTACACATGTAAAACATAATCTTTTTTATGATATCCTAGGAAAAATCATAAAATACTTTGTAAGAAAATGCCAGCATAACAGAAAGTACTTCAGTTACTGGATGTCAGCAAATGCAGGTTTTTTTCTACTGAGGAAAAAATAGATAATCACACTGCCATGATGTCCTCTGGATTTTTTTTTTTTTTCCTAAAAAATAAAGCCAGCTTCAATAGATACTTGTGTTAGGAACTGAGCTCAGAGTTCTTTGATAACATCTTTTTCTGCATTAAAAAGTGTTAGCTTCGCTGTACTTGAATTAACTTCTCTCAAGTCATTTACAAAATGACAGAAGATAAGTGCTGGAAAAAAGGCAAATTATTTTGTTTACCAAAATTTATGCAAAGACTCAAAAGAGAAAAATCTGTACTAAAAAAAGGTGTCTGTCCATCTCTTTAATTTGCTGTGTTCAAAAAAAGCATTTGCTCATTATAGGTCAAACGGAAATGAATATTACAACATAAAATGAGTGAACATCTCTAATTCTGTCTGTAGAGTAACAAATTGAAAGTAAAATTGGATTGAGGTGTAATTTATGCCATCTACTCTAAAAATCATCAGTTAATGGTGTCTAGACTTATTTTCAGTACTTTTATTTAAATTAAGAATACAAGGTACTATGGCATACTGAATTCAGTATTAAAAAAAAATAAGAAAAAAGTTTTTGTGGGGTTTACGTAAGACCGCATATATATAGAAGGCCACAGAAGCTAATGCTATGTGGTGAAATTGCATTAAAAATGGACATACTAATATGAATATCCAAATGAATTCTGTAAGAGCATTTGAAAGAGGCAAGGTAGAGACAGCCATAAAAGCATAAATAGAACCAGAAAGAATCCCAAAGCTTTTTTATAAAAAGTATAGCCATTATTATGGTCAGAAAATCATCTATCTACAGAAAGGTAGTGGGAGACATAGAGATGAGCATTCTTGCATTCTGAGATTCAGGCTGTAGTAGTGCTTTTTGGCTCTGGAGTGGTACTTCAAGGGTGCAGTGGACTCTTCCTGATCCTTAATAACAAAGAAGTATTTTACTCTGAGTGGGGTGTATAGTGGCACAGATCCCCTTGATTTCAGCATAGTTCTGCCACTGATCTCAGCAGAAAATTCAGAATTGAAATAATTTTAAACATGGCAACAGTTTTAGGACGATGTCTATACCTAACGTATCAATGTTTTGAGTTAAAGTATGTCTTTTAAAGTACCATGATCTAAATTCAGTCTGATCAGGTTAAGTGTTCTTTATGCTACACCGTGTTTATTGCAGCCCTGGATCTCTTGAGGTTTGCATCTTATCATTGCTAGTAAAAAGCCACAGGCCTGTTTTACCTCCACAGAACCTCAGAACTAGGAAATACCAATTTTTTATCTGGACTTACTATGCTATTGTGTGCAGTGTGAACTATCAACCCGTAATTTAATTGCAGCGTAGAAGAGTACAGGCACAGGAGGATGGCAAAGGCCTTGAAAGCAGAGGCCCAGGATGGTACCAGAGGCCCAGGGCTATAAACACTGCAGTAGCAGTCAATTAATGGCCACATCTGGAGTATAACCTTGACAGCTGTGTACAGCTGGTTTTATAAGAAAAAAGAAAATAAAAAAATAAGTGTCCAATATATGGAAAATGTACCATATAAAGTAGATTTGATATAAAGTGGAATCAAAGACCAATTAAGGAGGTGGTGTTAGAAAACACATGAAAATATCCCAGACAAGCCCAAGAGTAAGGAGGAAGACACCTCCTTACTCCCCCTCAACAACAATATTATATTCCTCCTGGAAAATGATTTGGACTGATGATTTGCCCAAACACCTCCTGTTTTTTAAAGAAAATGGAAACCGTCAACCTTAGAATGCACTGGAGAATTGGACGGTTGAACATAACATCAGTGAAAAGTGGTAGATAGCAGGAACTCTGTGTATAATAATTTTACTTATGATACTGATTAGAATTAACTGTAATAGGTTAATTTGGATTATAAATATAGCAGTTATTAGAATACTAATAATTATAACTATTAGAATACTATAGTTATTAGAATACTAATAATTCCTTGTTTAGACTGCTAAAACTTAGACTGGTGTAAAGATCACTTACTGACATAAATTTTTCATTGTGTTTATATTGTTTCTTCAGCATGCACAAAACACAGAGGGGATGCTATTACATTATGCAGGTTTGCTGAAAGTCAGTCAGTCTCAGTTGGACAAAGTTCAGGCACAACCAGAATCATGCTTATGTGGCTACTGATACACAAAACAGTTGTATTTGCCTTTTACTGGCTTCATTTCCTGTATGGCCATATACTTAAATATTTATATGGTTCCTTTTACATGAAATATAATTTATCCTCACAGCTATTTATCTTACTTGTCATTGAAACAAAATTTTGAATTCAAGAATTTTTACTATTACCACTTCACACATGGGAAACAGAGATATTTGGAGTATTTCTGCACACTATTTCATCAAAATTTCAAAGCTCTGTTCAAGTAAACATGTATGATTAGAATAACAGAGTATCATGTGAAAATATGAGTTGATAACCCAGCTGAGATAGCATGTTACTGTCTGCACCTATTCTAATTAATGTCATGCTCATATGGCTATAATCTTTCCAGCTACAGAGCTAGCTGCCCTACTGCAAAGCCTATATACACCCTAAAAGTCTAACAGTCAGAGTCTCAAAGGTAATTAATCATATAAAAATTCAGATAAATGACTGAAGAGGGTTTTAAAAACAGCCCTCATACATACTTGTCTGTGAGGAGTTGAAGATCACACAAACGTCTGATTGGTATAAAGAAGAAATATAAGCCTCTTATCCTCAGTTACTTAGAGCTTTAATTACTGAACTGTCCCTCCCTGTTTACATGAAATAATGATCAGGAATACATATTTTCACATCAAATTAATCCCTCGCACTCACTGACACGTATTTCTTTAAACAGTATCTCCAGTAACAGCTCTGCAACCACACAGAGTTTGGAGCAATGTTATACACTTTAGTCATTGTGCATAGGAAAGAAAATAAAACAAGGAATATGCCTTCTACTTGTCCTTCTTTAGTTCTGTTTTTAGTTACGCATGCAAGAAGATAGCTCTCTAAATACACACAGGGAACAGACTGGATGATCAAAAAGAGCCAATTCACACGTAAGCAGTTGTCAAGTTAAAATTCACATATTCAGATTTTATATAGGAACCCACTTCCATAATGAGTTTGAATAAACCCCATGATTTTCATGCAAGGATATTTATGTGTGTGTGTGTGTGTGGGGGGGTTTCCCGTCGATGGATACTATAATGAAATAAAGCTTTGTGTATTACTTGGGTCCACTTCTGTTAGAATAAAAGGTAATTTTGCACAGAGGGGCTTTTACAGTAGTGTTAACTTCGTTTGAACTTGAAAACAGTCTGGTATGGCAGTTACAGAAGGGGCAAAGACTGTAGCTGCAAAAATTTGTTGACTTGGTGGGGTTGAATATCAGCTTTGGTTCTTCATAATTATTTTTGAGATCATTTAGGCAACAGATGCAATCCATAGGTGGTAGAATTAGGGTATACTACAGAAGAAGCTTTTAATTTATTCACAAGATCAGTTAACTGTAATGAGATCTTTATGCCACAGATTAGGAAGTGAGCCAGCACAAGCTGACTCACAGAAAACTATTTTAGAGCAGAGTCTGTTTTAGCATAATAATAAAGAGGATTGTCATTCTTTGAGAAAAAGCATATCCCATGCTTAGACAAATGGTAATAATAGCTGAATGGACAGCTAAAACTATATTTTCAAAAAGCAGCGATTGATCTTAGGGAATGCAGAGTATTTTTTGAAAGTAGAAGAGGAATGGGAAAAACTATGTCTGTATCTGTACTTTATTCTTTTTTATGGGACTAGCAATCAGTATGTAAGATTACAGAAAAAAAAAGTGCAGATTTTCTCTTCTCAAAGAAATTGGATTAGAAGAGAAACAGATAGGATAAACAATTTGACAAATTGCCATATATAATCTGAGTGATGTGTCTTCTGGAGAACATGACGGAAATTCTGTGGGATGAAAGCAAAATCCTGAATAGAAGACATGAAAAAGCTTTTAATTCACATAAGTGTTATCCACGCTATGTCGTTAAGGTAACTTAAAGGCAAGCAAAAAGGGTATCATGACAGCTGGGAAGATGACGTGCTATGAACTGTCTATCACAGAAAACTGAACAATCAAACAGGGTCATAATTTGTTGAAACAATAGGAATCTGTGCTCTATGACCTTTTGTATCCCTGCGTTTTGTTTCATACATGGTATTGAAAAAATTCACAGGTGCTGTTCTGATATGACTGGGTTAACTAAGGATAACCCTGTGGCTGCTTCTGGTCTGAAACAAATAGGTCTCACTTGCAAAATTCAATTCAGTTCCCATTCTGCCACCTGAACTTTGTCACCACAATAAGAGGTTTGATCAAAGAATGCCCGAAGGTGACAGTTAATGCTGATTTCTACCTCAGGATGAGAAGAGCAAAATTAAAAATAAAATAATAATAATTAAAAAAAAGGATAGCAGACACAGAGGAATTGGATTCAGGCAGCTGAATAGGCATCAGAAGAATTTCAGCAGTGGAAAATATTGTAAATTAAGCAAGTTCTGCTGTCCATGCTGCTTTTAGCATCACTCAAATTTATCTTGCTTCTACCTTGTTCCACAATTTTCTTTTAAATGCTTTTCTAAGATACATACTGAAAAAAACCCTTAGAGAGTCTCATATCAGTTTCACGCAGATGTTCAACAGTAGGAAGGTAAAGATTACGCTTGTTGGAATTCTGTCAGGTCTGTTGGCATTGTGTTGGCAATAGTTATGGGCATGGATGAAAAGTTGCCAAAACAATAAATATTATTTTATGTATTTAGAGGCACAAAATTTAGATACATATGTAATAAATGCTGATTACAGATAAGAGGAGATCTGCAAAGGAACAGATAGCAGCTGATAGGTTATGGGACTAATATAACACAGATGTGATTGATAAAATTTAGGTCATTGACTCTCGAAGAAGTTGAAAAAAGACGGAAAAAAGCATATATACAGAAAGATTAGCTTCTTCAATAAAGCAGTAGTTCAGCTCCTCCAGAACAGAAAGAAACATCTCCAGTTACTATTGATTTCTATTAGTTTACTGAAACCATGCCTGCAAGCTAATTAATTACTGACAGTTAGCAGTAATTAACACTGTCTCCCCATCTCACTTTAGAGGTAATTAGACTGTTTTTCATAGCTTAAAATATTACATGCATGATTAGATTTGAGTTTGAATTTAAACATGAGTTGGTAGAGAGGGGAAGATTACTTTCTGGAGGATCATACAGACACACATGCATCAAAAGCAGACTGTATTTCCAATAAGCTGAGAAATGCTGAAATGAATCGCAAACATTCTCCGAACTTTGTAAATTGGCTGATTAAGTTACACATAAGCTGAAAAGAATAATGAACCAGTACCTTTTCCAGTTTATACTTGATTAATATGGTCTGTGAAGGGAACACTGCAGGAACTTTATACAAAATTTGTGTGTAAGAAAACTGGACGACAACCTGATGAAATCAGTTCTCTACTTGGTTTTTTGGGTTGGTTCCCCCCGACCCCCCCCACACCGATAGAACAGCAGACACCCCCACCCCCTGAATTTTGGCACAGAAACTACCCTTAGTAGAGAGACTGGGATAAATTATGTGTTTTGTACTGTTTCGTCCAGTAAATTTCTTCTTCATAGGAAAACTGAAGAATAAAATCATTAGAAATTTTTTTCCTCATTGATACTTTAGAATTGATCATATAGAAATCCTATTAAACTCTTATATGGGTTTTGTTTCAGTGAACAGCACAGATTTGGGTTCTTCCCCCGAGTAATAATTATTTTTCTTTGATTTTATGTCTCCATGGTAACTCTGTTTTTTGATAATCTCTTTCTCTCTTTCCCTGGGAAAGCCCAGATATGATCACTACCCTGCAAACAATGTAAATAATTAATTTAATACTTTTTTTTCAGTCTTTATTAACAGGTAGAAACCTTAGCCTCTTTCACTTAACTGAATACGTGAGTCTAAAGGAGACATAAAATACATTATCTCTGCAAGTGCCTACTCAGTCATGTCTTCTGGGCTAATTTCTGTTTTTCCACACAGTAATTAAGACAATAGCTCTTCATGCTCAATTTATCAATGTAGTAAAAACCAGTTTCAGCTAATTTCCTGTCTTTGATAAGCTTTGTTTCTTTTTTTCCCTTCTTTTTTTTTTTTCTTTTTGCTTGAATAATTTTTAATTACAATGCAAATACTGTTACAGGAAATTTATTTAAATACTGTGGACCATAGATTTATAGCTAATGTGTCACCCTTTCTGTTTTATGCTTTCAATATTTTGAAAGACTAAATAAGCTGAGTCTTGATATGCAAGCTAAATATTTGGATGAAACTCCTTATTTAATTGCCTAAGCAAGAAAAATATTTGGATGAAGCTGTTTGCTTAACTACCTTATGTATTATAAAGTTATAAAACAGTAAAGGAATCTATTTGGATTCTAAGTTTTCTGAAGAATTTTGTTTCATATGAGTATTTTAAAAGATGCATAGCTTTAACAGAAGATTTTGCACTTAATAAGAGTAAAAACATTTCCCTACATTTAATGAACAATTAAAAAATCTAGAAAAAAAGCAAGGAACATATAGAAAGCCCATATTTTGTTTTGTAGATCTCCACCATTCATTTGAAAAATTCATGTCAAATTCAACATTTGCTATAGCTCCACATTGAATTAATCCCACTGGTGGTAAAACTATTTTAATGAGTAGATATCAAATGATGTAAAACCTTAATATTTGTCTTGTTAATATTTGTTTGTTTACGTTTTAAGCAACTCATACAGTGTTTTTTCCACTGAAAAAAATAACCAAACAAAAAAATCAACCCCAAAATTAAAAACAAACAAACAACAACAACAAACCTTCAAAGCAAATAGGCAGATCTCAGCCCTGCCACTTCATAACAAATTATTTCACTAAAATTTTAGTTTGTTTTATTGTGTCAATGAGAAAGTAAATAAATAATGGGCAAATAGACAGTAATTTTATCTCTAAATTACCTAGCAGCAAATTTTAAAATATCTTGACCTTATTTATTGTAAAATATTTCTTTTGACCAATCACTTTCTTAATCCCATTTTATTGGCAAATATGTAGCATTTAGTAAGTTTTCCTTCAATATATCAGCTACATGGTTGAGATTTTGGTCAGTGTTCTGCTATAAACATTTAAGATTACAGGTCTGGAACTCAGCTTCTGAGACAATTCCTGAAACAGTCAAGCACAATTCACAAGTTCAATGAACTTATTTTGAGTAAATTTATTTATTAAAATGCTTGCGAGACATGAACTCAGACGTAAGTATAGTCAAGCAAGTTGATTTATAAAGTCAAATGAATATTCATGGTCAGCATTTTGTACGCTGTGCTCTCAAATCAACCTCCTGGTGCCAAGAGAAGCCAGTGGAACAACAAGTACATCTTGAAGTGTGCCCAGAGACTCCTACTTTCCTCTCTTACTTAATCAAGAGGCATTACAATTGTTTAGTGATACCTGAACGCTCAGTATCCAAAGAAAGAGACTTCTATTTGCCTTCAGACATCTTTTCTCTTCTCCACAGACCCCTCATTTCAACCATTTTTCGGAAGGTAACACCATGAGTTCACAATGAAATCAGCTAAGGCAAACAAGGCTTTGCTTTGTTTTATCATTACCTTTTACGCACATTGCCGCCTCCATTCAATATGTGACCTACAGATATTTAGCTGGACTCATGGATGCATAAGTCCAGTCAAAAATGTGGAATGGTAGTCAAAGATTAATAGCAGACTGGGCAGGACATTTAAACTAATCAAAGCAAGATATTAAGGGGAATGTGGACACACAAGATAGTTACACTCAAGGCTCCAGAGTCTAAACTGAAAGCGGACACATGTCTTTCACAAGATTCAGACTTACAACCTCTCATGCAGTAAGGAACTAAAATCAGACCACCAGTCCCTTCATTTCTTGCTAACATCTCCTATTTGTCTTTCTATCCACCTCCACACTAGTAGATAACCTTCATCTGTAGCATTGTTTTGAACAGAATCATAGAATCACAGATTGGTTTGGGTTGGAAGGGACCTTAAAAATCATCTAGTTCCGACCCCCCCTGCCAGGGGCAGAGACACCACCCACTAGACCAGGTTGCTCAAAGCCCCATGCAGCCCATCCTTGAACACTTCCAGGGATGGGGCATCCACAGCTTCCCGGGCAACCTGTTCCAGTGTCTCACCACCCTCAGAGTAAAGAATTTCTTCCTTATATCTAATCTAAATCTATCTTCTTTTAGTTTTAAACCATTACCTCTTGTCCTATCAGTACAGGCCCTAGTGAAATGTCTCTCTCCATCTTTCTTATAAGCCTTCATTAAGAATTCAACAGTCTGTAAGAGGCGGCCTGTAAATTCCCTGACGAGCAGCAGAAGGCCCTCCAACCCTTCAATGGAATGCCTCAAACACTCACAAGGAAATAAATAATGCAGGCCTGGCCTTCAAAGAACTGAGAAGGCTAACCCTTCTGGTGCCTGAGAGTGTGGGAGAACTGTCTTGTGAAGACAGAATAGTTCTGCCACTCATGTGGTGAGCATGCTAGTTCTCAGTTCTCAAGGCCATTGTGTCCGATAAGTGACCTTTGCTTCATTATCTGTGAAATGCATATGAAATTGCATACCCCTGCGTATGCTAGTGAAGATTATAGAGATCATGCTAAACATGTATGACTATGGCACTCGTCTCTCCACCCAAATCATACTACATGTCACCTGGGAGCAGGGAGAAACCTGAGACGAGGCTGTCCTCAGCAAGGGGGGTGGATGGTCCTAATTCAGCAAACATAAAAGGGGAAAATAAGTGCTGCTAGGGGGGAACAAAGAAGAAACAAAAGAAAAAGATAGTGCCTGGGAAGATTCTTCCCAAGGATGAAGATTGTACGTGGGAAGATTCCCTGAAAAAGACGCTGGAACCAGGACCGGTGATCTCTTTCTCTCTGTCTTTTTCTCTGCCTTTTCCTTTCTCTAGCCCTCAGTTTCTCTTTTCTTAGAATTGTTAAGTAACGGTTAGAGTTGTTAAGTAATGACCTTAAGTACGACCTTAAGTACCGCTTGCCGTAAGTTGTCCTATACCTGTTGTTACGTAACACAATGCATAACTCACCATTTGCCATAATTTGTCACCAGTTATCGTGGACTTGTTGAGACCTATACTAACCATTTTGGGAAGCTAATAAATGTTTCTATATGAACCTTGAGATTTATCTCACCTTAGTCTGCGCCGTTGGGAATTTACGAATATGAAGTCAATTACCCCTTCTCTTTCCTGAGAGTGGGATGTGACACAGCCACAATAAGCTCTCCAAGTAGAAATATCCCTACTTAGGAGATGACGGCTGAAGACACTGTATGAAAAGAAGTTCTGAAGTGAGAGTGTTTTACTCTTTCTCATCCTATCTATTTAAGTGTGCTTACAGCATTCATTAGAATAAAACCTCAGTCTCCTATAGAAGCATGCTAACCAGCAAGTTATCAAGTCATTTTCTCTTTGCTGCAGTAAATATTTAATCAAATATAAAATTTTATAATAATGAAGCTGAAAGCATATCATCGCCACAAGTAACTTGAAGCACCATGGTAAAAATAGTCCAGCGGCTGAGGAATTCTCTTTAGTGCAAAAAGCAATAAGAGGAATTCTTCCCACATCACAAAGAGTCAGAAGCTGCATCTGGGTACATTGTCTTCAGGTAATATTTCAGGTCATGGG
>VYZM01008664.1:0-13980 GCA_013398915.1 Dromas ardeola | reverse complement strand
CCCTCAGGTCCTTTTCTGCCAGGCAGTTCTCCATCCACTCTTAACCAAGCTTGTAATGCTGCATGGGGTTGTTGTGACCCAAGAGCAGGACCCAGCACTTGACCTTGTTGAACCTCATACAATAGGCCTCTGCTCATTGATCCAGCCTGTCCAGATCCCTCTGTAGACCCTACCTACCCTTAAGCAGATCAACAGTCCCACCCAACTTGGTGTCATCTGCAAACTTATTAAAGGTGCGTTCGATCCCCTCATCCAGATCATTGATAAAGATATTAAAGAGAACCAGCCCCAATACTGAGCCCTGGGGAATACCACTTGTGACCTGCTGCCAACTGGATTTCAATCCATTCACCACAACTCTTTGGGCCCGGCTATCCAGACAGTTTTTTTACCCAGTGAAGCATGCATCCATCCAAGCCATGAGCAGCCAGTTTCTCCAGGAGGATGCTGTGGGAAACGATGTCAAACGCTGGTGCTTTTCTCCTTGAATGCTTGAGCTACTAATGATCTTATCTTACTAGAGCTACCTCTGGCTGTAATTTTATATTTCTTATCTTTCTGCCCATTTTCTCACAGCTCTCTCTCATGACTTAACTGTCCTTCCTCTTTTATTTTGTGTGTTTATTCCATAGTCAACATGCGAAAATAAACTCTGACGTAAGCCCTGTATTTCTCTTACAAGAAATGAGCTGTCAATACAGGCAGCAAGTGCAAAGGCCCCAAGTGCACCCTCTCCCTTCATGGGGGTTTGGTGGCTTGCAAAGAACCCTGCCTATAGCTTTTATAGCTCTTATCATTTATATGAGTTCTGACTTTATACTAAGTGATAGACAAGAGGTAAGAACTGGGAGAAGAGAGGTAGCTAAAAATCTCCAGAATGCGCCCTCATATTCCATGCAAGGTTTCACCAGTATAAGTGTATAGGGAGGAAGAAATGCTCCCTCCTGGTAGTGGCAGGTGCTTTTTGCTCCTGCATTAGTGTTTGCTGTGTTGCTGTGTAGCCCATTCAGGTTAATTCAGCGTTATATCTGCAGGGTCCCTCCTCCCTGAGCACAGGAGTGTTGTCTTACAGTCTCAGTGGTACAGCAGAAAACCTCACTTCGTGGGTCACTTCATGTGTTTTCAGCACAGTAGCCAATGAATGGGACATGGGTTAAAAATATTGTAATCCTATCAAGATTCATTGATAATCTTTTGTATGAAAATTTGCTTTTCTGTCTGTTTGATCTAGTTAATCTCAGCTACTCAAACATTCATGGAAAATAAACATGAAAAGGTAAAGAACCTGGCTGATCTGAAATTTGGTCTAGAATCTCAAGAAGCAGTTCCATTTCTGTTTTCTTTACAATTCACACAGTTGTAGAAAGAAACCTAATGCTCATGCAGCTTTCAGCTGCCAGCATTTCTGCTAAACCAGTAGCTTTTAGAAACATCACAGGTGGGGAGAAAACACTCATGAGTTTTAAATTTGCTTTGCTTACCATACATCAGCACTTCCTTGAAAAGGTAGGTGATATTAACCTTCTTTAGGTATCCTATTTTTATCTTTCCTCTGGGAAAGTAAGTAAAAAACAAATACTCAAAATTTGATGTAGAAAGCAGGTATTAGAAAGGACACAACTCTGCCATAACAGGCCAAACCTCTGATACTTTGGCTACTACCGTACTTACCCTTATTTTCATTTTCTGATTTCCTTATGCAGTGCTCATGGAGGAAGACATGATATGGGATTGTTTTTCACTGAACTCTGCTACCTCTCCTCTTTAGGATCATTTTATAAAGGCATCTTTTGTATGGTGTAAAGAGACTCTGCAAGTGACATATAAACAACTTGAAAAGTAGAAAGCAATTATTTATTAGTTCAGTACACATAAAACATAGCTAAAATTTAATGATCTATTAGGCTAAGCATTAGTTTGCTCACCAGTACCCTTAAGGCACCTGAAGAGTTTCTGTTGGCCACACAGCCATCAGTCAGTAGGCTCAGGGACAGTGTCTATCACTCCTTGAACAGGTCCTCAGTGCTGCTGAGTTGCCAGGTCCCACCATCGCTGTTATCACTGGTGACAGTGATGGCTTGATCCAAAGCCCCAGTGATTCCCAAGTACTCAACTAGCTTTCCCAGTTCTTCGTTTAGTATTTTATATTTTTCCATGCTGGTGCGTTTCTCCTTGAATGCTTGAGCTACTAATGATCTTGTCTCAATAGAGCTACCTCTGGCTGCAATTTTATCTTTCTTGTCGTTCTGCCCTCTTTCTCACAGCTCGCTCTTGTAACTTAATGATTTTCTGAGAAGTCAAAGGTAAGGTTATGCTGCTGGGACACATCAGAGCTGGGCCTTGGACCCTCGGAGCAGAGGCTGTTGAGCCCAAAGGTAAAGGAGTTTACAGCAGTGTTTGCAGCGAAAGAGGGTTTGCGTTATGCATAATTTTTGTTTGTAATGTGAAAAAGTCAACAGGCATGTAAAAGACAATCAAGACGTAAGCAGTTCAGTTATATATCTTGAAAAATGAAAGCAAAACTTTCTTCTGATGAAATTTGTGAACTCCATAAGAACCTATTGAAACAAAGGATACCTGAAATTTTAGTGTTTCCATTTCTTATTGTTTCTAGCTTCAAAGTCATAAATTCTGCCAAAATTTTTTGATATGTAACAAGGAACAACATATTTGCAGATAACATGAACAAATTTCTGATAGAACCTTATGTAAAATCATTTTGAGGATAGAAACTGCTGACCATGTTCAGGAAAAATTTCAGAGTTTATTTGCAGTTTTCTGACTCATACAAAAGTGTTTGTATTTGTACAGTAACAAAAGGAAGAAAAAGAGCCTCAAATATTTTTTGCAGAGAAAAGCAAAACACAGAATGACACAGCAAAAAGAAAAAAGAAAAGATGACACTCTTTTCTACCGAAGTAGAACAGTTATGGCAAGTTCAAAATGTTCAGATTTGGCAAACATAGAAATATTTTTATAATTATATTTGCAATTATGCTATGAATAACATGAAGCATTCAAAAAACTGCCAAAGAGATTTTTTTAGTTGCTGCTTGTTTCAAGGGTCGGCATTGAAAAATCAAACAGGAAATAATTTTATCCATTTATTTTACATTTTTTTCTTTAATTTCTTTCTAATTGGTGACATATTTATTTGTAACTATGATAAAATATGAATGCATTTCTCTTGAGACAAAACGAACTCTTGAACAGTAAAGTAAAATCTTATTTGCTGCAAGTCGAATTTCCTTATTTTGCTAGTAGCAGCTTGGTGAGAAACGTTCACATTCCTCCATGCAAGCAATAAGAAATAATAATAAAAAAAGTTAATTTCTCAAAATGATCACAATTGATCGCCATATATGAAGATCCTAGCATTACATTGATAATATATATATCGAGAAAATGCTCTGTCAGATGATCAGCACCGTTTTCCTAGTACACCTCATGGATGATAGATAACTGAACATATGGCTCATTTGTTTGCCTCACTGATTTTATTGTTCTCACTTTTGCAAATGTTGCATGTTGCATCAAATTACTGTTAATCATCTTCCAGGTAACAGCATACACCCTCCCAGTTCAAGTTACAAACCTCATCTCAACTGCCTCCTTTGAAAAGAAGAATGCTGTAATTCTGAATGATGGGTATAATGCAGTATAACAACTCTTTTCTAGGAAGAATAATGTACAGTACCACCTGTGCTAGTAAAGCCATATTGAGAAAGCTTTGTTATAATAAAAGCATGCAGCTGCTTCAGACTGCCCTGAAGTTGTGTTCTGACCATTATTCTTTATAAATTGTATACTTTTTTTACTGAGAGCAGTTAGATCCATGAAAGTGTAGATACAGATATAGATATAAATATCAGAACTTTTTCTTTTCCCCTCCATTCAGAGTTTTCTTGTTCATTCTGGTCAAATATCTGTCAACCACACCTGTAGCTTTGACAGCACACACTTGATGCAACCCTTTTTATATGCTGGGAACACAAACGGATTCTTAGTTTACCTTTCTTCAGAGGTGAAAGGACTGAAAACTTAAACTGGTGGTCAATCAGCTGCACAACTGTCATCTGCATCAACTGGAGTGGCTCTAATGAATTTTCACACACCTTAATTAGGAACCTGCATATGACTTAAAACTTTAGGGGACTTGAAATCAGAGCTCCAGATAGGATCCATCCTGTCTGTCCCTCTCAGAGTTTAGATGTAAATAAACTAAGCTTCACAAGCTATTGCTTCCTCGATCCAGGATAAATAAAGGCATGCTTTCTGTGTCAGGGAGAAGAGGAAAGGGCATCTGAAGCCTGAGAAGAGTCTACATCCTCTGTTTAATTGATAAGCTGTAGTTAAGTTTTCTGCTATCATGCCCGTGAGGTAGTCATACTGTCTGGTTATCCTTTATATCTCAGTACATCCATTCCTGTTAGAGCTGATTATCTAAGAGGAATTACTCCAATATGGTGTTGTGGGTTTTTTTTTGTTGTTGTTTTTTTTTATTTGTTTTTTGTTGTTGCTGTTTTGTTTTGTTTTGTTTTTTTTTTTAAAAGCAACATTTTAATAGAATTTTAGGTAAATCAGTTGAAAGTTCTGCCTAAATATACTATTATTAAAAAACATAATAATGCATTAATAAACACATTTCCACAGTGTTTCATTTGCCTCTACTACCCTTTAAAACCACCTCCAAATCTTTTCTGCCTTTTTAAATTTGCATCCTCCTTCATAAACTCTGGCCTCCTCTGGGTCACCATCTCTTACTTTTCGTGAGTTCCTTTACTATAGCTTCCTCATGTGTTTGGTATTCTTCTGCATCCCTATCTTTTATGGTTAGTCGTCTATCCCTAAAATAGCTCAATACGTACCTTTTGTTTACATTATTTTTTACTCTTGTATGTTTGAGTAGCATAGTTCAGGCAAACACAGGGGCAAGAAAAATGCAACTATGTGTAGTTTGGAAATATATATATTTCTTGTCTGGACTGGAATGTCAAACAGTTTCAACTTCTTTTACTATTTACTTTGTAATAGCAATCATCAAAGCCTATCAGGGCATTACATGGGCAGTAGGTTTGACTGCTTGGAGATCTTACTTATCACAATATGTACATGCACCTCTGTTATATTATTGAATATATTATATTATATAGTATTAATTTTCTTTAAGACATACTTGCTTGATTTGATTAATTTGAAATAAATTGTACTGTGCTACGTATATGTTAACCTTTGCTTCTTCTGAGTGGTGAACGTTTGCTAGAATTTCATTTCTTTAACCTCTTTGCATAGAATGCTTTTGGCTGTTTTCATCAGTTACAACTGGTCTGAGTTTCTCTTCCTCTTTGCCAGGCTTCCGGAGCCTAGAATTGTTTGTCCATATTCCACAGCTGTTTTCCCATGATTATTTTGGGAATACACAAGTCAAATTAAAACAATCCCAAAAAACTTGCTTTTCACAAATGTATATTACTGTGCGGCATTCATGGACTCTAGCAGAAAGTAGGGTCCTGTAAATGAGATGGCTGTTAATAGCCATGAGTATCTCAGAAAATGCAGGGTAATGTCAATGGTCAGATTACTTTTCCAGAATAAATCCATGTGGTCATTATTTAGCACATTCCCAATTGTTCAAAATGCCTTAAAATTAGATCCCCATCAGTCTTTTAGCATCAAATGTTAATCCTATAATAAAAGATTCATGCTTACTACACCCAAAATAAAATGTCCCAAATTGCAGAATTCAACCCACTATGGTGGCTTGACCCAGGCAAGCAGCTAAGCCCCGCATCGTTCACTACCTCCTCCAGACAGATGGATCCCCAGCCAGCCTTTGAGCAACAGTCACCTTGGAAGACAAACACCGTCCCCGCACAGACCCCTTTCTTCATCTCCCTTTAATTTGAATTCCTGAGCATGGCATTGTATGGTATAGAACATCCCTTTTGCCAGTTTGGGTCATCTGGGCTGGTTGCGTTCTCTCCCAGCTTCTTGCTCACCCTCAGCCTATTCGCTCAGGGAAACAGAGGGAGAAAGCCTTGATGCTGTGCAAACGTTGTTCAACATTAACTAATACATTGGTGGGTTATCAACAGTTTTAGCCACAAATCCAAAACACAGCACCAGAGGGGCTGTTATGAAATAAGTTAACTCTGTCCCAGTCCCACCCAGTATATCCATGTTTCTCAAACTTATCTCTAAATTTTGGAATATATTTTAACAGTCAAATGATGCTTACTTAATACACATCTTACTGCTTACTACACTAGTTATTCACACAAGCTGGTATTCTGTCTTTTTTTGTTTATTTCTGTCATAAAGCTAAAAGCCCAAATTGTAGGTTCAGTGAGTTGTGTTACACTTGTGAGGATACTGTCTGTGATTAGGTGAAGAAGTTTTGGAAGTAAGAATTCATAGAAAATTAAACAAAATGTTGGATTCTTGTTTTAATTTTTCATAAAACTTAGACTAAAGAAAAAAACCAACAACTGGTCAATACCCTCTCGTTATTATAAAATATATTCAAACTAATTTGAATGTTTGGGACTTTAATTCATTTGGATGAAGAATCAAGAAGCTCAGTACTGAATTCACTTAAGGACATCTTATATTTATTGTTACGGAGGCAGGCAAAATCTAGCAAACAAAAGTTAGGGCTTTATTCTGCCCTCACATACTGTGTGGAGTCTGCAGAGAGATCAGTGGGATTATGCTGTGGCTACACCCTGAACTATAGCAACTCTGCTCAGCCTGGCTTTGGAAATGTAGGAGGTCACATGGGCTCCAATCAGTTTTGCTTTCCAGTTGTTTTTGGTGCAGTTCAAGGGGATTCTCAACCTGTCTCTGCTCATTGTCACTGAAAGAGAGACAGTTGCTCAGCTAGGGGTTACGGGAGGTGATTCTGCCAGCTGTGTCCTTAAACCATTACCCTACAGTAAAATCACTGAACTCTGCTGTAGACTTTGTGGATGCCACAAGTTTCCATCATCTCAAAAGGCAATTTAATGCACTGGGACTAGTGTTTATCATAATCCCAGTGAGAAAAACACTCAGACTTTGTAAGGTATGGTTTAAATTACCATATATATTGGAGTTAATAGGAGAAATTAAAAGACGATAGAATAGACAATCTTATGTCTCTTCAGACACTGGGAACCCCAGGTTGAGCAGCATCAGATGGACCTCCTAGCAACATGGGTCATGCTGTGCAGATCCTGTCCATGGAGAGATTTGCTGACATTTTGGCTTTTACAGCTGAAACAGGATTTTCTTTATAGAAAACAATTCTGTCCCCCGATGCTACTGTTGAACAAAAGGATGTTCACCTGTAAACTTGCTACTTCACTTTAAGGTAAAGGCAAGTGCATGTATGTGGTATAATTGCCAGTGCCCATAGGGAGCTTCCTCGGAGTCCTCTGTTACAATTACCTGCCTAAGTTTCCCTTGTTTCCAAAGAATATGTGCAGCAAGCACAGACCAGAAAGCCAAGCTATACATGCAGCACAGCACAGCAAAGCACAGCACAGGGCCGTGCCTACACGACAGATTAGCTCTGGCTAACAGCCAGATGCCCACCCAGCTGCTTGATTCCCTTCTCCCCTTCCTGTCCTCTCTTTTGCCCTTTCTAAACTACTTTTTCCGTGAGGTGCTACCATCTTGGCTGAGGGGCTTGGCTGTGTCCTATGGTGGGTCCATTGGAGCTGGTTGGAACCGTCTGTGTCCGGAACGGGGCAGGTCTGGCCTCTCCTCACAGAGGCCACCCCTGCAGCCCCTGACTGCCAACACCTTGCTATGGACACCCCATACACTTACTTTCTAATGCTTAATGATCTTCTGTTAGCATCACTACAGATGATTAGAAAAAAATCATGACAAAAACAGGACTGGGGCAACAATATCACTTCTGGTTCAAGAAAGCCTTACTTGCAAGAGGCTGGAAGCATATATGGGAGGAGAAGCATAATATCACATGGACATCTGGTAGCAGCCCCCTCCAGAGGCAGAACACTGAGCTGCCCCCGTGACACTGTTGCCAGGCTCTTCTCACCATTGCCTTTCCATTGTGCGAAAAACTGGAAGATGAAGCGAGGAAGCGTTTGAGCCGTGGTTGCTTCTGCTTGCCCAACTTGCCTTCTGACACAAGATCTGGGTGAACACTTGAACACACATGTATGCACAGAAGAAAACTTCCTCACTGATAAAAAGAAAGACACAAAATGCTTCAGTTTGTCACCTTCTATTGCTATTTGGAAGTCTGCAACTTGACCTTGCAATTTATATACATCCATAGAGATGGACTAACTATTAGCTTAAAATGAAAAATTTATGAAACTTTCTGGTCTTTTCACCATTTCATGAAGTCAGCAAGATTCCTAAAGTTTTATGATGCTTTTAAACATGAATTCAGGATTTTGCCTCAAGGCTTTCAAGTGTAACAACAGCTAATCTAATTCAGAGGAGACTGAGATGCAACCCTGCTTTTACTAATTATTTGTACTGAAAGAGGCAGTAAACTGGTGTTATTGAGATACCATATCTGCTTTAGACACTTTTTAAACAAATCAAGTCTACTGAAATTCCTGTAATATCTTCAGATATATACTGAGGTCAGTGAGATTATGGTTTGGTGGTTAGTTTAAAGCACTTTAAAAGTCAAAGCAATTAGAAGGGGGCACATTTCCTGCCAACCTTCCCCAAAATTGCATATCCCACTGCCTCGCTGGTACTAAGACTTATTTTCACACATCTAGGCATACAGCCTTTGTCAAGAAAATGTACCCTTTTAAAGTCACATTAATGTTTTATTAGTTATGTTAATGTTTTATTTAGGATGGATAGCATATGATTAAGATTCTATGAAACATAGAAGAGAGAATGATCTCTGTCCCTTGAGATTGCAATACAAATATTTTTTACTTACACTATTCTTTTTTAATATATATTTTTTTTTTTTTTAGAAGTGTCATGAAAACCATTAGCAGCAGCATTTAACTGAATAACGAATTGGGCAATCCACATTACAATAGTGATGGCAGCAATAAATTCCATTTTATGTCCTACCACAGATACGAAACACCTCACCTCTGTGATGTTAAAACATAAAAAATAAATATTTAAAATTAATCACTATGGTTTGCCTTTGAAATTAGTCTATCCATATGTCCTGTGAATTGACAGCAGTGGAATTTAACCAATTTAGCTCTCTCTATCTTGTTTCCTACTGTTTTTGATGGAAGGAAATAAGCACATACAAAGGGTGATTCATTCCACCTCTCATGCATACTTATTTTCTGATGGGTTTCCTCCCTTGAAGACGCTGATTTTTTTTCCAAAAAGGTAGCCGGTGCAGCTAACAGATGTGAAGGGTGGCATTCAATTTCCTAAACATAAGCAAAAGTTGCTATCTGGGATGCCATGGGGTACCCCACCACACTTCCTGCTGTTACTGCAGAAAAGCATAGGTCTCCTGTAGACTCTTCATACTCTGTGTCACGTCTGTTAATGTTTTGTGGATTATATATGCTGGGTACTTATGTTTAGGCAACTGAATCTTGATTTAGGTGCCCACATTAAGACAGATTTATCTCTTAGATTCTTAAATCTGTATTGACTACAAGGGCCACGGGAAGCCCAGTAGCTGTTACAGGATCAGTAACCAGGATCACCTGGTTCAGTAGTAGATACTGAAGTTAGACAGGTAGACACTTGAAGTTAGATAAGTAATTCTGCAGCTGAATCCCACCCAAAGTTGTTAAGCTTAAGTGAAATGAATCAATAGTTTAGTTTTCAAACCAAAAATAAGCAAACAACCAAATTAAAAAAAACCCAAACAAACAAAAAACAAACACCCCAAAACAAAACCAAAAACCAGAACGAACAAACAAAATACCCTGCACAAAAAAGAACAACTCCTCCCCGCTAAAAGCCACATACTTAGGCTATATTAAAAAGGAAAAAAAAAAAAAAAGAAAAAAAACCTCCTGTATGATTTTTTTGATGTTTGATGAGTTTTTACTAAATACTAGTATTTACACATACTTTGAACATTATAGAAATGAGAATAATGGTAGCACTTTAAACAACTACAAAATACAACACAAAAGATGATACTATTCCATCTTCATTAACTTTTCACATATCAGAACATGAAAGAATACTGATTTATGCCTCATATTAGCTTTTCCATGTTCCTGTGCAACATGACATTTAGGGCCCAAAACTCTGACTCTCAAAAGGAGTTTAGGTAACTAAGATGTCTGTTGGGACCTCTCCAGTTTAGGAGCCATCTGTGGCTCCAAGTGGGAGTGTAAGGCAGATAGGTAGAGGTTGGGATCATTTGTCTGTGATGATTGTTCAATTGTGTTTTCCTTCATGCCTTGTACAGTGGAAGGTTCTGCTAGGTAAGAAACAGACTACAGAAAATACAGGCATCACTTTCTACATGATGCCATCGTATGTTGCCACCTTCCTAAATGAGGAAAGAAAAAACACAAATCCTGTTTCTTTTGATAACAGCTGTGAACACAGATAGAAAGTCTTTTGGTTTTTTGTTTGTTTTTTCCTAGTGAAAATGTTTATAATGCATAGAAAACAGTCAAACTATTTCTTTCACATGCTGCCTTTTATGTCTGGTGTGAATCCAGCTTTTGATTTAGAGCAGGATAAAGTACAAGAGAATCAAAACTCAGTGTTCTACAGTTCTGTTTATATGAACAGCTGGTGTCTTGCAGCATGGCTGTAAATATCAGAGAAAGCAACATGTTATTAAGCATTTATAAAATACAGTAACAGGTTTTCATTTTGTGCCACTGTAATGTAAACCTCTTAGGGCAATACTCTGTAAACTATTTATTGCCATACTGCTTGACGATAGAGAATTTAAACATAGTGTCTCAATTCTCCTACATGGGCACCCTATAGAATTATAATGCCTGGGTTAAATATCATTCAGAGACTTAGATGATTAGATTAAAGATGATTAAAGGCAGTTTTTAACAATCACAGAGGTGTGATTTTCTAATGTTAGCGTATGCTGCAGGGTACCAGTCCCATAAATAAAAACTTACTAACTCTGTTTAGTTGAATTGTTTGTGCTATTTGAGAAGCCTCAAGTTATTCTTTGTAGAGTCTCACTCTCTGTCCAAGGAGTGAGAGATCTTTACAAACAACCTGTGCCACATTTATCTGTCGTATCTCTGCAGGCCTTGAAACACAAAGCCTTTTAGTAAGTAGTTAGGTGACTGAACTGTGTTCTTGGACTCCTGAGTGTAACCATACCTCCTACACTTCTTTTCTCCAGAGAGCAGTGCTCTGTTTCGCCTGTTTTTTCTCCTTGCTCTCCTCATGTGTACTGGAAGGAAGAGAAGATTTGACATAGCTTTAGTAGCCCAGCTTGTTAGACCAGGCTGAGAAAACCCTTCATTCACGGCTTCCCAGGCTCCTCCAGAGCTCCTCCCACCCTGGCCATGGCCCAGGAACATATTTCAGCTCCCCAGGGCTGTCAGCCCCTGGCCCAGTGACACTGCAACAGGGCCAGTCTCCAGCTCCCCACAGCCCTGCCCTGCCTGGCCATGGGCTCCACTGAGCAGGGCCCACGTGTGGACCATATCCCAGCCCAACCATGGCCTGTCTCCGTCCCTGTGGAGGTGCCCAATGCCTGGGGCTGGGACTGCCCCTGGTGTCCCCAGTTGCTCTGCTCAAGGCAGCTCCATGGCAAGCTGTACTGGTGTTTCCTGAAGCAGGAAACACCTAAGTCTCCTGACTTAAGAGGCAAACCTCTTATCGCTTTCCCAGAGCTCTGCAGAAGACCCTGTAAGAGGGAAGCAAATAAAAAAAACCACCCCACGTAATTCCCCTCCACTGAAAGAACAGGGTTCAGATCTGAAGAAAAGTGTTTTTGCAGACAACTCAGAATTTTTTCATGGCTGTGGGCCTTATTCCAAATCTACACAACCTTTGTAAATTTACTACCCTTAAAAGAACTTGTATTTTTCTGCTTTTATTCTATTCTATCTCCTTTCCTAATTATATGAGCTGAAACTGTTTTTTATACTGTATTTTTATCAGTTACGATAAATAAGACGCTCTATATGCTTGTTGGCAGACACTCGTTCCCGGGTGCTCCAGTGGATTTCATGCTGTGGATGGGTGGACACCAACATAGGAAAAGATCCCTGGATTCTATTAAAGAACGGTGCCTTACAAGGGGGTCTTTTGTGATGCTGGAGAGCTTTTAGGTAGCACCTATTTTATCAAGTAATTCAAGTTAAACTATGAATTATCCAAGAATAGCAATTAACCTGGATCTTGACCTATCTGTGAAATAAATGACTTCTTGATTGTTGAAGATCCCTTAGGTAGACAAAACCAATATTAATCAAATGCAGTGGTGTCAGCCAAGCCAGGAATATTTTTATAAGATGAGTTTTTTAATTTTTTTATCTGATCTCTGAGAGACAAACAAAAATAACCCTGATACTAAGTCTGGCCATATCAGAGGACAAAATAAAGCTTTATTTACTGGTTCTGTCAGACCAAATTTAAACTGTGCAGAGGTGATTTATAATTTTCTGCTTGTAGTAAATACTGTTTGTGACTGAAAATAATCAATTTTTAGCTCATTAGAGATTATTATTATCATTAGAGATAAATAGATTTTGTGTATTAACTCCAGAGAGCTAATGAACGTGAGAAACAAAATATAGTGGTGCTTTATTATGCAGCAGAAAAATCCAAAACAAGAAAAAACAGGAAGGAACTCAAGCTCCCCTGACCTCAAACCCCCAGATTCATAGCAGCAAGAGCAATAATTATTCTGATGAAAATGCAGGGTGGAGTTTTTGGTCAATATTAAAGATCAAGATAGAAAAATGCATCACTATATAAAAAGCTCACTACTGAACAGACATTTCAACAATTCATATCTTATTTAAAAAAAATAAAATTTGAAATGGGACTATGAGATAAATTAGACAAAAATTGAACATATACTCTACTGTCCATCATGGACAATATTTAAGTGAATTCTTTATGCAAGACTAAGGGGGACAATTTTGGCAGTGATGTTACTTTTGTATGGAGATAAAAGTTTTGATAGAGGTATCATATGTACCTGTTGCAGTGGAGTTTCATCTGAAGGGCACAGGATCCAAGACATATTTTTTTTTTTTTTTGTCACAGACCATGTAATTGCAGATAACATTATTCTAAAAAGCCAAGAAAAGTAAGAAACTTTATATGGGTTTATTTTTATATATTGCCTGTATAGGGAGACATCATCCAAAGCCATAACCTATTTCCTGTTTCCAATTTTTTTCATTAATATGAAGCAAAAGTATATGAAGATCCTTCTTTAATACTACTTGAGATGTGCACATCAGGTAGTGGAAAGATGGAGTCAATTCACTTTATGTTATTTGCGATGCTGTTGGTTATCTCAGGCACCACATGGGGCTGGCAGGTATGACCCAAACTGTGAAGTTACATCTTGAGTCAAACATCTCAGGTGCCTGTGTGTGGGCAACTGAAACAAACCGAAAGAGCAGGATTCATTTCCATATTCCAGACATCCAAATCCAATTTTATCTAAATGGAAGGATCTATACGCGAATTAAGTGAGCTATGGGTTTGCAATAGTAAGAAATGCAATATGAGATTCAGTTACTCCACATGTAGTTACCAGCTGTCATTTGAAATACTCTACCTCATTTGACTTCCGCCTGGCATTCCTAAGAACTTGGCTCTCCAGCAAGCTCAGGCTCATGTTTACCATTCCTTCGTGTATATGCCTCTCACAAAGTACTAGATTTCTAGACTGGCTTTGTCCTGAAACTCCATTGAATTTATATGATATATCTAAAGAAAAAGAAATTTGAGAGTCTGTGCCTGAAAGAAATTTTCTAATTTTAGCTAAGTGAATGGATTTTACAATAAGGGAGTTCTTATTTCTTTTACAGTCACCCCTCCCCTACATCAACAGCA
>VYZM01008662.1:5730-62416 GCA_013398915.1 Dromas ardeola | reverse complement strand
AGGAAGCCCGGAAATTTACTTTAGGCCAAAAGATCACAGTGCTGGTCTCACACACGGTATCAGCTGTACTTGAACAGAAAGGAAATCACTGGCTCTCCCCGTCCCAGTTTTTGCAATACCAAGCCATTCTGATTGAACCTGATGATGTGAATATTGAGGTGACTAATCTTAGGAATCCAGCTTCTTTCTTCACTGGGGTGACATCTGAACTGCTGACACATGATTGCCTAGAAACCATAGAGACTGTGTACTCCAGCAGACCAGATCTGAAAGAAGAACCCCTAGAAGATGCACAGGACTCCTGATTCACGGATGGAAGCAGCTTCATTCAATGAGGTATCCGAAAGGCTGGGTATGTGGTGACAACACCAAATAAGGTAACTGAATCCCAGCCCTTACCTGCTGGAACAGCAGCTCAAAAGGCTGAAATTATTGCTCTGACTAGGGCTCTAGAATTGGCGAAAGGGAAGAAGATAAACATATGGACAGATTCCAAATATGCCTTTGGGGTTGTCCACATTCATGGAGCCATTTGGAAGGAACGAGGATTGCTGACCACACAAGGGAAACAGATTAAACACGCGGAAGAAATACTTCGCCTATTAGAAGCAATTCAACTGCCAACCAAAGTTGCTGTCATGCACTGTCGAGGACATCTGAAGGGTAACACTGACCAGGAGAAAGGTAACCGATTGTCTGATTATGAGGCTAAACAAGCAGCAGAAAGAGCACAAAAGATCTTAATGCTAACTCCAGACAATAGAGGTAAGAGTGTGGATGATCAGGAAAATATTGAATACTCTAGGGCTGATAAAGAACTAATAGAAAAGTTAGGAGGGCAGATTCCTTCCAAAGGGTGGGCCTACTTGAATGATGGCAGAATTATAGTTCCTGCCAAACAGATATGAGGAATTGTCAAAAAAGAACATAATAAAACACACTGGAGAGCAGATTCCCTGTATAAATTTCTAAATCAGAAATTAGTAGGGAAAAATTTATACACTACAATCCAACAAATAACTCAGCAATGTGAAGTATGTTCGAAAAACAATCCTAATACTAGAAAACAAGTACAATTGGGAAGCATTGGAAAGGGAAATATACCAGGAGATCACTGGCAAATTGATTTTTCTGAACTTCCAAGAAGAGGAGGGTACAGATACCTATTGGTACTTACAGATACCTTTTCCAGATGGCCAGAGGGATTTCCATGTAGAAAAAATAAAGCAAGAGAAGTGACTAAGGTAGTATTAAATGAAATAATACCTCGATTTGGGGTACCTATGATCATTTCATCAGACAGAGGTACTCATTTCTGTGCACAAGCAGTGCAACAGGTAAGCAAACTATTGGGAATTGATTGGCAGTTACATAGACCTTATAGACCACAAGCCAGCAGACGGGTAGAAAAAATGAATCACATGATAAAACAACAAATAGCCAAAATATGTCAAGAAGCAAACCTATATGGTATCAGGCACTACCTGTTGCACTACTCATGATACGTGTAAAACCCAGAGGTAAGGAAAATCTGATCCCTTTTGAAATATTATATGGGAGGCCATACCAAGCTAAATATCAAGGGGAAGACTTGAATCAGATAGGGAACCAGTATTTACAAAACTATGTTATATCCTTAGGAAAACAATTGGAAAAGATTAATAAGAATGTTTTGGGAGCTAGGGCTAAGGGGTTGGATCATCCGATCCACCCACTTAGCCCTGGGGATTGGGTTTATATTAAGAATTTTTCAGGTGATCCACTAGAGGAGAAGTGGAATGGACCATTCCAAGTCTTACTGACCACCTTCGCTGCAATCAAGATCAGAGAACAACCAGCCTGGATCCACTACTCCTGTGTGAAGAAGGCTCCAAATAAGCAATGGACTGTTATAGAATTTGCAAAAGAATTTGCAATGATAAAGAAAAAGGGGGGAACTGAAGTAGGGTTTGATATGTTAAAGCTGTAAACTAATTGAAGCTTAATTTAGGAGACTGGGTGCTTTAAGGCTGTACAAAGAGCAGATGCAATAGTTGTAGTACTAAATGTCAGAACTTATCTCCTATTTTTTTAAGAAAGAATGTTTTAGGACAATACAAGAAGCTTATCTCTCAAAACAAGGGGCCCAGGATTACTGAGGAATGCAGAGACTAGTCAAAGCTAACACTTTTGATGCGCCAGCAAGAACAAAGAAGTAGAGAAAAGGCCTGCCGTTCACCCAGAAGGTCACAATGGTGAAGAGGAGTGAAGGAAGTAAACGACTACCAGATGTCTCTGAAGACCACCGAGAGACTCTAATGCGCATGCGGGAGTGGGCAGTAACCTGTAATAATTAATTAATGAACAGGTAATCATTTATTGGAAAACTAGTGAATATGCATATACAGTATGTATTTAAACTGTGCATCTAAATCAGTCGGTGTGCACATTAGATAGATCAATCCCCTGTGCGCCCGGTGCTGCAATAAAAAATACCTGCTTAATAGTCGCCAAGGCTATTGAGTCTTAACTTCGGCATTTCACTGCATCATAGGGGTGCCGAGAGGTCCAACTCCGAGGTGTGCTCTTCAGCCCTGGCTCCGGCTACCGCCAGTGCTGCGGGGGGAGGCCACCCACAGCAGCAGAGCCCGCCTCCGCGCAGCAGGAAAGCGGCTGCAATGGCTGCTCCCTGCGTTACGTCCTTTGACCAGAGGCCGCTCTTTCCCTCACTAACTCCTGCTCGGGCCCGCCTTCGGCCGTACCTCTAGCGGCAGGCAGTGCTGCGGAAGCGGGCGGTGCTGCGGAAGCGGGTGGGGCCGGCTGCAGCCTGGGCGCCGCCATGAGATTTCGGGCTAAAATCGTGGATCTCGCCTGCCTCAACCACTTCAGCCGTGAGTTTGCCAGGGCGGGGAGGCACTGGGCCGGAGGACGGCAGTGCCTCGGCGAGTGGCTGGTGCTGCCTTTCTCGGGGAAAGGGAAGGACGTGCGCGCCGGCGAACCCCGGCCCGTGGAGGGACCAGTGAGGCCTAGGCCGCGGGCCCAGAGGCCTTTCTCGGGGGGAGGCAGCGTGAGGCGCTTTCCTTCGCCCCCAGTGGCTGGGAGTTTCCGCAGCAGCACGAGCTGCGTTTTTGGAGACTGAATATTTCTCCCCTGTCCCTGGGATGAGCTGTGTGAAGTGCTTCCCGCTGTAATGTCCCCCTCCCTCCTCCAGGTGTAATTAACACAATCGCCAAGTTAGCCAAGACCTGCACCCTGTGCCTTACTGACAGCAAGCTGTATTTCATTCTCTCTGATAAAGTAGCAAATGGAGGTGTCAGTATGTGGTGTGAGCTGTGCCAGGTAAGCCCGGGGAAGTTCAATAACCACATGTCATTGAAAACAAGAGCGTGCAGTTCGGTCTGGCATATGAGGTGTTTCTTGTACACATAGCCCTCTCCGGAGATGTGCCAGGTCTCTCAAGGCTTGTCTGGTCACTGAAGGCACTCTTTTTGCAGGACTGCCTTTGAGTTGCACAGGCCTGGTGTTTCTGGCTAGACATCCCCTTTACCTTGGTTGTCGCTTCAAGTGTGTGCTGGCCCACGAAGGTCTACCCAAAACTGGAAACAGGAAAGCGTAACTCACGTGTCATACCCTTGTGTTGAGGACTTATAGGTGTTAGGGGAGGATGTTAAATTAATAGGTTTAGCCTGAAGCAATGGGCCTTCACGCTTATGCAGCCTGTCCTGGTTCCTGCAGGTGATGCCAGGTAGAAAAAAGCTTCCCATTGCACGCATGCAGTTCTAAACTTAAGGTCTGATAGGTAAAATGCCCTCTGGTTGGTTGGTTTTTTTCATTTGCTCTATTTTATTTCCCAATTTCCAAAAATTGTAGGGGAATTTCTTCGATGAATTTCAGATGGAAGGAGTAGCTGCAGAGCACAACGAAATCTATTTAGAGTTGGTGCCTGAGAACCTGTCAAGAGCATTAAAAACTGCCCAGAGTGCTAAGGCAGTGAAAATCAAGTTGACTAACAAACACTGTCCCTGTCTCAGAGTTGCTGTGGAGCTAGTAAGTGCAACCATGCCTTTATCTTAATTATTAAGAAAAAGCTCTTAAAATTAAGTGCTTTTGCTAAGATCAAATAGATGCTTTAGTAGTCTTTGGTGTAATTCTAGAAAACAAAATAAAGAAAAATCATGCCATTTTTCTAGCCTTTCCATTTTACTAGTCTTTCCTGCCATCATGATTGGTAGCACTCAGAATCAGCTTTGTATTTTCCAAAAGGCAAGGAAGAATGAAAGCTGTGTGGTTGAAGCACTTCTTTTTAATGTCTACTTTTCTCCATTCCTTCATTCTCTAAATCTTCTTATCGAAGCCATTAAGTGAAGGAGCGTTCAGTGGACTGTTTGGCTCTTTGTTTTGCTTTTGATTGTCCTGCCATTGCACTTCAGGCTGCTGTCTTCTGAATTTTTTTTGTTGTTAACACCTCTTCACTGATTCACCTCTTCAGCTCTAAGGGTAGTTTATAGGTACTAATGACTGGTATCTTACCACCTCTTCCTTATTCAAAAGGGAAGTCTGCTTAATAGTGGATCGATAGACACCTGTGGAAAACTGGAACTGAGTGTCTGGGGCACTTGGGTTTTCGTACTTCCCAGAGTGGGACTGAAAAATTTGAATTCTGAATTCAAGTCCTGTTTGTAACTGCAACAGCATCCACTCTCTCCCTCAAGCCATCCTTATCAAGCAGCAGTAGGATTGTGACACATGATATTCCTGTGGGGGTTGTTCCCAGAAGATTATGGAATGACTTCAGAGAGCCCAGTGTGCCAGACTTTGATGTAAGCCTCTGTTCTTATATTCCCTACAGAAAGGGGAGGTTGCAAGTAGAATGGTATTGCTGCGGAGTATACTACTGATGGGTTTTGCAGAGGAGGTGAAAGGAAAGAGGGAAGACCTCTAGCTTCCGCTAGAGGTTTGGAGAGGAATGGGACATGGCTTCCATCTTGACAAGAGAGTCCAGAACCTGTACAGACAGAGCAGGTGGTTACCAGTTGTTGCTGTGATACTCAGGGTGGAGGAAGGGAGGCACAAGGAGTTGCATGACTTTAGGCAGGAGCCCCTCGAAACCACACAGATTTAGACTGTTACAGCTGTATAGGTACCAAGTGGCCCAAATAATCTGTTCTTTGTGAAATTCATGGCCTGCCTGGCCGAGTTAGATATAGATGTGTTTCCTCCTGATTTTTATATATCTTCTCCTTTTTGACTTTTAACAGAGTTGCAAGGAAACGTCTTTGTGCAAATATGCTCCTATTTGAGGTTACGGATGTCTGTTACCTCTATAGCTAAGAATATTTAAATTCTGAAGACATCTGACTCAGTAGAAACTTGATGTATTTTGTTCTTTTATTTCAGACTTACACTGATGCAGTTCCAAAAATGATTATAGTACTATGGGAATCATGTTCTTTCCTTTTTGGCTATAGTAACTATTGACTGCTCAGTAACACAGATGTGGGTTCATGTGAGAATCTGGACTGCAAAAACCTGTCTCTTTTGAACACAGACTTGGGATAGCATGTCTGCTAGAGCATTGGCCTGTTGGTATAATGGGAAAGTCTTTCTCTATTCCAGAGTTATTTGCTGATTTCAGTTAAATACTGTGCTCCCTGCACTCAATTAAGTCTAAAATAAGATAGAGTTGAAGGCAGAAATAAATGCATCATATCGCAGTCACACATGAAATATTTGTGCAAATGCAGTTCTTACATCTTTCTAGGTCAGTATTTACCTACCAGTGCTGAAAACAATGAAGAGTGTTGTGGAGAGAATGAAGAATCTCAGCAATTCCATTGTAAGTTAAGGCACTTGAGGTGTGTGTCCTACAGACCTTGTTTTATCTTGGACATAGCATGTTTCCCTGTTGCCCAAACTGATGTCCTTACGTTACATCTTATTTTGGGATGGGTCAGACATTGAACTAAAAGCACTTGAAGACTGTGTAAGGGAATAGAATGATGGGATTTATTTTAGGATTTACACTGAAGAGCTCATCCTGGGCTTCCCAGAAAGTGGTGCTTTTTGTACTGAATCCTTGAAAGAACAAGAACATTGTGTTGCTACAAGCCACTCTTCATAGCTGGTAGGAAATTGCAGTCCGTCAGGAAGCTAGCTGGAGACGTTCCAGGTGATTTCATTAAAGAAATGACTATTAAGTGAGTCTTTTGTTAGGCGTCTGTGTGAATGAACTTTAGGTAAACTTGAGGTAGGATTTAAAGGAAATGCTACTAATAGCTGGATGTCATCCTGTGCTTTAGACTCTGACATAGTGTCGTGGTTTAAATGCAGTCAGCAACTAAGCACCACACAGCCCCGGTGGGATGGGGAAGAGAACCAGAAGAGTAAAAGTGAGAAAACTCGTGGCTTGAGTTAAAGTTTAGTAAGTAAAGCAAAAGCTGTGTATGCAAGCAAAGCAAAACAAGGAATTCATTCACTGCTTCCCATTGGCAGGCAGGTGTTCAGCCATCTCCAGGAAAGCAGGGCTTCATCACACGTAATGGTTACTTGGGAAGACAAACGCCATCACTCCAAACTTTCCTCCCTTCCTTTTTCTTCCCCCAGCTTTATATGCTGAGCATGATGTCATACGGTATGGAATATCCCATTGGTCAGTTGTGGTTAGTTGTGCCAGCTGTGTCCTCTCCGAACTTTTTATGCACCCAGAGCCTGCTCACTGGTGGGGTGATGTGAGAAACAAAGGCCTTGGCTCTGTGTAAGCACTGTTCAGCAATAACTAAAACATCCCTGTTATTATCAACACTGTTTCCAGCACAAATCCAAAACATAGCCCCTTTGTTAGTCTTTTGGGAGGTTTATTTTTTCTCTCTCCTTCCTTCCCCCATGTCCTCAGTGGAAGTGCTTACACACAACTAAGCATGGTGTACAACTACTTTATTTCCAGAGTTGAGGATCTCTTCTCACACAGGATAGCTGTATGATGGGATTGAACTTTGGTGTTTAGCAACACTTGGAAGAGGTAGCATATCAACACTTGGCATACCCACCTTCCTAATTTCCTTACCTCCTGCGCCAAAGCAGGAAAATAAAGAAATCTCTGTGAAATAACTTTGATAGCTCTAAGGGAGGAGGCAGACTACATGCATCCTCTACATGCTTTCCTGTTATTAAAGAACAAAAACATCAAGTGTCACAATTAAATACGTATGCTAGATGCATCCTGGTGGTAAAACTGATCAGGATAAGTGCTGCAAAAAGGGCTTAGAAGCTCTTTCAAATAGTACTTGGCCATTGTTTGGGAGCATTCAGTTGTGGGCATCTCCCATTCTATGGGAGATTCTGTTTGTGATATGTGCCTCTTAAAATTATTGCAAATTCTTCTAATCACAGAGATTAAGTGCCTAGATTTGATTTAGGAATCCTCTGATCAGCTTGGGATTTGTGTAAGATCTTATATGGTCTCCTCCTGGTTGACAGTTTGTCAGGACGGAGTTTGAAAGCTTTTCAGCACTTCTGCAGGATTTCTAGCAGCTCAAAGTTGTGTTTGGAGTTGCTGCTGTGGTGCAGCTCTTTGCTTTTAAGTCTTGGAAAGCAACACTGCAACTGCAGGTCAACTGTTGGTGCATCCAGTTTCCTGTCTGTGGACTGTGTAGGTTTCTTTCTGTTTGTTGAAAAGCTGGATGGAAATGCAGGAAAACTTGCATTTCTCCAGCTTCAGTCTCTCATTTCTAAAGCCTTTTCCTCAGCATGTGAACTTCCCAAAGCCAGTACTTGTTCTAAAAGTACTGGAGAGCAATAGCATTTCTTTCTTTCTTTTTTTTTTTTTTTTTTTTTTATAATTACAGGGAGGTTGATCTAAGATAATTCGTACAGGAATGATGAGAAATGCATTTTTACCTGAACATTCAAGTGTTCAAACCATGTTCAAAAAGTACAGTTGAGCTGTGAAGGCACTGAAGTGCTTCTGGAAGCTTGTATTTGAACAAAGCTGCAGTTTATTCTTCTGTACTTCTGCAGTGTGAGTGGCTTGCCTAAAATTGAGATTGATTGTATTGCAGGTGATTGAAGCAAATTTGAGTGGAGAAATGAACTTGAAAATAGAAACTGACTTAGTATCTGTAACAACACATTTTAAAGACTTGGGAAATCCTGCCTGGGGTAAGTTTCCCTGTTTGTTGCCTCTTGTGTCTCTCATCTCATTGCTTAAGTCTGATGCTGATAACAGTACTTACCTTCTGTTAGTCCTTACAAACAGCATCAAGTACTTTGAAGTATTCAAAAGAAACCTTAAAAAGAAAAGTGGCCAATGGCTGTTTCGTGTTTGTGGGGGTAGTCTCTTCCACTGTCCTTGACAACTGTAGGAAAACTGGGCTTTGTCTTCCTTGCACTGCTGTTTCTGAAAAACACCACATTTGAGTTCCAGCTGTTCAGTGATTATCAGGTGTGTCCTTATAGGTGTGGAAACTCCTTCTGATATTTTGACTAAGTGTTACATTCTTACGCTTTTAGCATCAGAGCATGGATGTCAAAGTTCTGCTCAAGGCAGAGATCTGGAAAGCATGGCTGAGGCACGCATAGACATCAAGAAACTGCAGCAGCTGCTTGCTGGACAGCAGGTCAATCCCACAAAAGCATTGTGCAGTAAGTTCAACAGCTCTGCTTGCAAACTCCAGTTAAGGAGGGATTTTTGCCATACTTGTAATCTTAGCAAACACCATATCTTCTGTTTTGTCTGTTTGAAACATTTTTACTGTACCTGAGGACTTCTAATATTTCTGGTTTTAGGCAGTAAGCTTCAGGCCTTAGGCCTGAAAAAAACATGAAAAAAAAAAAATGAAGCCAGGCCCTTTTATAAGTATAAAGTTGAATACTCAGACTGGCTAATCATGGGTGTCGTCATCTTGTTTTTGTTTTAAGTTACTATTTTTTATTATATTGAGGTATTATTTTTTTAAAAGACTTGAAAGAAAGCCCCTAGTTTCTAGCAGAGAAACTGGGATTTACTGCCATGTTTGCTTTGGTTTTGTTTCTTAGATGCTTTTCTACATTCATCACCAAATTGATTGTAGTACCAAAATGCTTTTTATGCAACTAGTGTTTCTAACCATAGAAATGATATGTTCTTTCTGCAGAAGGCTATGCAGGGTTTTATATCCTATTTTGCTAACTCTGTATGCTTTTCCTGGGAACATCTGTGTGTTTTGATTCGCAGATGCTAAGAATTTCCCAAGGAAGATTTAATGCATGGATATAGCATTATAGGCCTATACATTACATATTTCTTATTTGGTATCAGCTTTCATAGACTCTTTAGTAAATGCTTCATGGACCCTCAAGGACTTAAATACTACAGGATGATATGTCTAGTCATCCTTCTGTCGGAAGTGGTAGAAGTATTGTATTCTTATGGTGGCATTCTGTAGAAGATTTAATTTTAAAATATTTTTCCTGCTTTAAACTAGATTTTCTCTTTACAGATATTTTAAGTAAAAGAATTGTCCACTTCATCTTGCTCCATGAGGATGTTTCACTTCAGTATTTTATTCCAGCACTTGCCTGAATGTTTTGGAATCTCAGTCATATTCCAACCTGAGGCCTTTTCCACGAAGTCTGAAAACTGGAGTACTCTCATGTGATACGCTGTTAGATGCAGCCATCAGATGGACATTATTTTCATATTTATGAAATTATTCGAAATATCTCCTCATTCAGAGGGCAATTTTTTGTGAAGAGTTACATGCTGTGAAAGGCACAACACTGGGGAGCTGGCGTATCTGACCATTAAGGGGAGCAAAACTGAAATATGTATGTGCTTTTGGGATGCTTTGAGCTGTGGGGAAGGCAACGTAATTTTTTTTTCTCGTCAACAAACATAAATGTGCAATTGACCTCTGGAGCCGCTGCTAGGTGTTAAGCAGCTCTAAGTTAAGGGATCTCGGAGCAAGCTGTCATACCTCTGTAGAGCAGGAGAGGCCTCTGGAGGGTTGACAGATTGGTATTTGCCTGGGCAGGTAAGCACAGCCCTCCTGAAGTGGTACTGGATTGACTTCTGTTCCAGCAGTGGTGTAAATGGACTTGCTGCTGCTGCATGTTGTGCAGCAGAAATGTGTCTGAGGCAGAGGAGCTTCCTGTGGCTGCCAGCATATAACAGGATGTAACAGATGCTAAGGAGCACCAACAAGTCAGCAGCATCTGTTTATACCTGGTAGTATCTTTTGATCTGACTTGCTCCAGCATACCTCAGTAGCTCTGTTAGTGCTTGAACTGATGTGTTTAGCTCTTGGCCTGAGAGGATGAAATTACCTTATTAATAGTCTGAATTACCTTGTTAATGTGGGCAGTGAAGGTCTATGTATGGAGTGAATATCATATGAGGACATGTGTGAACACAGCAATTGGTGTGAAATAAAGGGCAGGTTATCTGTGGATCACATTTTTTCCCCTTTCCAGGTGGAAAGCATTGTACAACCTGTGTCATCATGGCGTCACACATGGTGAGATTGTATCTAAACTCTGATGCCGAGCAGCCAAGAGCATGACTAAGTCTCACTAACAGGAGTACTGCCCCTGCTTCTACTTCCTGGTTATCTTCTGAGATCTTTCCTGCTTTATTCCATGTGAGATTGTGTTTGTTATTCAGCCATGTTCTGTATAGCCTTTGGTGTTCCACAGGGTTTTGAATATCTTGTGAAACTTCTTGTTTTAGAAATAGTGAGTGAGTCTTTGCTGCCAGATAGGACTGGGAGTTTCTGCTAGACAGTAACTCTTGTGGTCAGTAGTATTGGTTTTGTGTTGTTTTTTTTCAAGGGGCATTGAGGTTAAGGGAGCAATTAATCTTCCTGTTCTTGCAGATTCAAATGGTCAAGAGAAGGCTGAAGGAGAGACAGTGGCCTAGGAATGTTAGGCTTCTTTGCCTTCTTCCCCCATTTCAATCAGACTAACCAGGAAGCATCTTTCAAATCCTGTTAGTTTTCACGGGCAACTGCAATTACCTAGCAATCTGTGTAAGACGAAAATAGCTGTACGCTAGGTTACTAGGTTACAGCAGTTGTATGGTAAGAGGTATGTGATACATATTCCTGGGTTTTCTCCTGAGGAGAAGGGAAGAAATGTCAGAGCACGATACAGAGTATGCACTATAAAAGTAGGCTTTGAAGTCTTTACATCTTCTCCTTTGAAAAATGTGTTCTGTAAAACCTGATGGAAATGGCTTTTTCTCATATAGCATAAGAACTAGTAATAATGGCCTCTCGTCTATGCTGGCTCTATGATTCCTTTTTTTAAAAAGAAGTTATAATTGCAAGAAAATGAGTTGGTTTTTTTTTTAATAAAAAAATAAATAGAAGTGGGAGTAATGCTGGTACAGGACAGGAGTATGCAGTGAGATGTCCATTTCATATTCTGGAGGGGAAGAGGCTAGGCAGACCAACAGAGGTGAAGTCTCTCAGGCCTTCCCACCTAAATACAGCACAAGGATTACAGCTCAGCCTTGCCATCTATTTGACGCATACATGCTGATCAGAGAGAAAATAATACTTATTTGTGTTTAAATCTTCTGTCATCTGTGAATCCTGTTGTCAGAACCCTGAGGGCAGTATTGGGCCTAAGCAGCCTCACCAGGGATCCCTGTCCACCCCTGTCGATGAGCCTGCAGATCCTATTTCAGCTTGGGCTATGGCATCCTGTGCTCTCCTAAGCTATGTTGTAGGTGAGCCTGGGCCAGACCTATTCCTGAATTGATGTTTCAATTTCCTGGATTGGCTTTGGATGGGAGCTGTTGTTCTCACCACCTGGTTCTGCTTGCCTGGTTTAGGTTCTGTGGGCCTGTGCCCCAGTTGCAGGGGTGCTACCTAGCCTTATTATGTCCACCCTCTGCTCGTGGCTCCTTGTCGCTCCTGGAGCAGCCTTGCTCTTGTTGCACCTTAACACTAATAGAAATATTTCTCATTAACAGCCCTAGCTGGTTCCACATGATGAACCAATTGTTCTATGCCAGAAAATTTTTGTTGTGGTTTAAGCCGCCAAGACAAAACAGTTACAAGCCACTGGTGGGACTAAAAAATAACTGTAAGAACATCCAGCTTCTCTCCAACACTGTGTTGTCCTAATGGACATTTCTGTTGTGGGATGTTAGGAGTGGCCACCACCTCCAGGAGCTCTGGCCCAGGATTCCTACTGCACAGCTACCGAAGCCCAGCCTCGGGTACCTGGGTATTGGGGATGTGTATGCCCTGGACTGAGGAATGTAGCTGCTGCTTTCCTACTTGCAGGTTCAACCAGCAGTGAAGCTGAGCTTGTGTCCCAGAGACTCACAGAGGACACTGACATGGCTGGTCACAGACCACCACAGAGAAGCTGTGCCTTCAGCTGTATGTATCTACATACAGGACCCACGTAAAACAAGCACAGCCAGCCACATTCTCTTCCTTCTTTTCCTGTGGCAGAGACAGGTCACTGGTGCAGGCATGTACACAGTGCTTTCTAGGTTCACAAGCACATACACATAAGTAGATCCCTCAAGTACTGGTACTGTCTGCCTAGTACCCTTGTCCAGATCCTGGCCCTCTTACCTGCCCCATGGGGCCCTATTAGCTGGCTTGTCCGGGTCAGTGGACACTAGCAAACATGCAGCACTCGCTTGTATCCTGCAGGCATCCCATACTCACCGGTCCCTCTGTATATAAGCACAGACTCTTTGCCTGCCTAACACCCCAGCCGTGACCCAGGCCCTCATACTCACTAGCTTATCCAGCTTCAAGTTTGACAGCAAACGCACACTTTGTTTCACAAGACACTTGCCCTGCCATGAGCTGACACCAGTTACGTGGGCTGTGACCCTCAGTCCTGCTCTAGCCTCCGTCACCAAGCCCCACACCTGCCTCACTCATGCCAGTGCCTCCCCAGTAGTTGATTTTTGGGATACACAACTCGCACACCAGTGGCTGGTGGCTGGGACCCTGACACTCGCTCCAGTAGCTGACACCAGAGCCCCAGGGCACCTGCAATCCTGGTCTGCCTCCAGTAGCTGGCACCAATCCCACTCATGCTGTTCCCTGCTGTAGCTGGCACCTAGTTCTTGCAGCACGTAGACACATAATAGGGAGGGAGGTTATGCAGACATAATGAAGAAGGGGCTTAATAAGAAGATGGGACAGACTGAGATGACGAGTGTATTGACCGACCTTTATATGCCTTTCTGCCTGCTCCCCCTTTGTTCCTCCCTGCTCCCTATTGCCCTGCACGTTGCCTCATCAGTTGGCATATTTCCACCCACCCCCTCCAACATGCTCCTCCATGAGGTTTGCATCTTTGTCAGTTGCAAAGTCCCCTTTTGCCTGTGTTGTGGGCTGACCCGTGTAGGCAGCTCAGGCCCACGCAGCCACTTGCTCACTGTCCCCTAGTGGGATGGGGGAGAGAACTGGAACAGTAAAAGTGAGAAAAATTGTTGGTTGAGATAAAGACAGTTTAATACATAAAGCAAAAGCTGTACGCACAAGCAAAGCAAAATATGCAGTTCACTCACTACTTCCCATAGGCAGGCGGGAGTTCAGCCATCTCCAGAAAAGCAGGGCTTCATAATGCATAATGCTTACTTGGGAAGACAAATGCCATAACTCCAAATGCCCTCCCCTTCTTCTTTTGCCCCAGCTGAGCATGATGCCATATAGTATGGGATATCCCTTTGGTCAGCTGGCGTCAGCTGTCCCAGCTGTGTCCCCTCCCAACTTTTTGTGCACCCCCAGCCTGTTGGGGTGGTATGAGAGAGAAGTCCTTGATGCTGTGTAATCACTGGTCAGCAATAACTAAAACATGGGTGTGTTACCAACACTGTTTTGGTCACAAATCCAGAACATAGCCCCATATGAGCTACTATGAAGAAAAGTAACTATATCCCAGCCAAAAGCAATATAGCCTGCAGTTTCTTGATAGCCCAACAATTAGTGTGAATAACCAGCGGTTTGTTTGTTGTTGTTTTGTGTTTTTTTTTTTTCCCCTGGTTATTGACTTTGCCAATGCCAATTGGTCAGGTTTTATATCTGTGTTTGTCTCCTTCCTTTTCCTTACCATCCCAATATAAGATGTGCTCAATCAGATAACCTTGCTGTAATAAACATTCTTATACTCCCACATATGCTGTCGCTCTTATCATCTGTCCATCAGTTTTGTGTCCCTTTATGTTCTTGTTTATGGTTTCTTTCTCTTCTTCTTATCCCTTTTTTTGCATTGAAAAGGTCCCTGACCAGATACCCACAAAGGAGCAGACATTCTTCTTCCACATACCCTTGCAGTTTTCAATCCTTTCATCCTTCTTATTCTGAAGACTAGCAAATGATTGTATCAAAACAAATTTGGTGATGGTTTATCATACAATATATACTTTAAATTATTCTAATTTTTAATTGTGGTATTCTGAAAGGGGGTATTAATGCTTGCAAGTGACTATACACAGTTGCTTTCTTGTAGCTGTGAAACTCCCTGTGAAGGTTCTTTGAGGCTGCAACTAAGTGGGAGCAGCAGGTTAGTTCTGGCTCTTTCTCCAGTGAGCTCTCTGATGCTAACTCTGTTCTATTGTCTCATCATGTTTACTCCTGCTGTATGCACACAGGTGTATACATGCTCTTCAACAAACCTACTTTATTTCACTACAACGGTAGGTAATTTTGCTTAATTATCATCTACCATCTACAGAGTACACTGGATGAAGGATGTGTATGGTTAAACAAGGGGATAAGACTAAATTCTGTAATGTGTTTGGCCTAATACTACTTAAAATTTTGTCCAGAGCAATCAACTTCTCCCTTGCTGAGTAAATGGGATACCAGCTCCCAAAACTGTGCAGGCACAGATCTATGTTTTAGATAAGTGTTATTTTGTGAACACGTTATTTTGCATAAATAATATACATATTGAGACCCCTGCTAAAGACTACAGAAGAGTATATGAAGTCACTGACTTCCTCTGTTTACTTGCTAGACCCAAAAACCAAGGAGAAGAGGGGATTTTCCCCCTCCATTTTTAAGGGAGCTCCTTCTTTTGTGTAAGACTGTGCTGCACATCCACCGTGGTAATGATAGTGAGGCTGGTGAGTGGTAGCTATTGTTGAATTTAATTTCAGAATCACATTTGTTAGATCTAAGTATACCTGTTAGTATGTGTCCCAAGCAATTCTATACTTTAAGTAATGAGTGATCCCAGTTGGTTACTTGGTGCCTTTCTCAAAATGTCTGTTAATTTTGGAGAATGTTTCTTGGAAACATCTCTCTACAATTTAAGCATCTGTATTATGGATTGAAAATTTGACAACTTGCTGTTGGCAGGCCGTATAAACAGTGCAAATGCATTTACACTGATATGGACCATATACTTTTCAAGCTGTAGTCCCATTTCTGTCTTGTTATTAAATGAGGCCAAAAATAAGGAGAATTTACTTAGGTTTCTGAGCCAGATGGGTTTACTTTAATGTATAAAAGTTATTGGAGAATGGAAATGAGATAATGATGATTAGTAGAGAAGTATGCTGTAGACTTACTGATGGAATATGTGGAAGGACATTGCTGTCTGGGTTGGAAGGCCAAGCACAGGGACTGAGCATCACACTTAAATCTATCAGGCAAATAACAACCTCAAATTCTCTCTTGATATTAACATCTAACATCATTATTTCAAACAAGTGAGCTGCATGTCATTGATATTAAATTACATAATTTACTTTTATGTGTTTGAGACATCAACAGTATTGGGGGGTAGAAAATTCTACAGGTGTTACTTGTTTGGTTTATAAATAAATTTCTGATTTTTTTATTATACGCTACTGGCTCTGTAAGTCTTACTGTACCCCTCTGTAAGATGGGGTGGGGGAAAAGGATCACTGTTTTCATTTCATAAATTTTAAGATATAATCAAACAATTCAGGCATGCTTTACACTATTGTAAGCCTATATACTTGGGCTGTTGAGTCACTAGGTCTGCAGGTATATCAGGTGTAAGGATTCTTCTCCTTAATGGTGCTGCTTGTACACTCTCCCTCCACTAGGGACAAGAAGGGTTTTTCTTTTCTTCTTTGTTAGGAATATTTATTTGAATGTGTGGGATGTTCAGCCTCTGGGTTTTCAGGTTGAGTGTTTTTTCTTTGACAGCAAAGAAAACAAGGTGAGGTGTGACATGACCACGTGTCACACTCAGGAAGGCATTTGCTGCTTGTATTGACTTGAGGTCATGCAGCACTGAGCATCAGACAACACTTAAGCCATGGGCTTGGGGCATTCAATATTATGTTCTTGGGAAGCAATTGGACAATATTTGTGCCTCCAATGGCAGAAAATCTTGAAAGCAGAAAACTTGGCATAATTTTTTTAGTTATATTGGTATTTGTATTTGAGATGAGCTATTGCTAAGTTATGCTTCTGGAGAGATTTCTAGCTTCCTGACCTTGTAATTTCAGAAGGGCAAAATAATACCAATTTGTCATGCAGCTGTAAAGAGAAGTTTAGGAGCAGTCTTGCCAAGAGAGGCTTTAAAACATTGTTTTGTTGTTGTGCACTAGAAAAATATGAAGAACAGGCTTGATGTTCGTGTGTATTGTTTTATTAACTGCAAAAAGACCCAAGGTTTAAGAGAAAAAAAATTAACATCTGCTAGTCTAAATCACTGAGTTTAAGTGTCTAGTTTAGGAGAGCTGTGCAATTGGAATAGTTTGTCAAATAGTATAAGTAATTTGCATTTTGAAAAGAGGCTGCTTGCCCATCCCTGACCAACACCAGCTACTCTCTGCTTTCCCAGTTCCTCCTCTGAGTTGACATGACAATGAACTTTTCTTTCTTTGGAACTAGAGAACTGATTCTGGGTGTTCCTGTCCCTGCCTTGTAAAACCTACCACTTCCCTTAATTCCTACCGAGGAGCCATTTCCATGCATTCTGAGTTAATGCTCTGGTGAGAGGATGGAGACAGGCACTGAGGGATAGGAGGGAAGCTACTATACCTCTGTGCTAACTTCTGTTATTCTGAAAAGCCGCATCACAAGCTCCTCTGATTCCTTCTGAACTTTGTTCACTTCTGAGGGCCTTTTCCATCCTCTTAGGGCCTTCCTCTGACTTGTGGCCTAAATGTGTGTACCAAGGCCTTATATGTGTATATTCTGCTGACAATTTCACATTCACTGAGGTAGGTTTTATTTTTTCCCTCTTCTTAGTGAGAAAAGGCCTCGTCTATACCACAAGATGATTGTTGAAGCCACTTGTATGCCTGTGCTACCTTAATTTTGATAAGCAGGATAAGATTAAAGTTTTTTTTTACTCTCTTGCTGAAGGTGATGTTGACTTCTTTCTGTGCTGGTACATGCGTGGAGTAGTTGCTTCTGAACATGAGTATGTAATACACAAGATTATGTGTGTACTTTTTGTATGTTTACTGGAAGTTTGTGCCTTAATTTTGATCCAACACCTGTTACATTAACACCCTGCAGCTGAGTCAGAGCTTTTGCTTTTTATGTCATTTTGAACTGACAAGTTCCTACATTGCATTGGTATATTTTGGTTCTGCTACCTAAGGGAATGGTGCTGCATTTTGCTGTTGTTCTATTTAAGTTTCATCCATGTATGTAATTCTAGTCCTGATCACTCAGTTCTTCTTTTCTATCATTCTAGCTCTCCTGTCCTCTTCATCCATTTTGCACCAGGAGGTGCTGGTTTGTTATGATACCAGTAAAAAAGGCACTTGGACACTGTAAAGTGTCACTTAAAATACCATTTTTTAAAGGTAACACTAGAAAGAAAGAGAGGCTAGTACAGATAACGTCCCCTCAGGTGCTGGAAACACTGTGTTGTGCAGGTTCAAACAGGCCTCTGACTAGTGCGCAGCATGCTGGGCAGAGACCATCTATGGAAGGGTCATCCCATTTTGGGATTCTTACTACATTGTAATATTTTTGCCTGCTTTCAGTGTGGGACTCATGCCTCTGTGTGCATGGAGAGTGGGACATGTTAGGCCTTGGCCCATGTATCTTGGGATGCGCTGGACCTGGCATGAGGAAAACGTCTTGGAAGACTGCTTGGATGGAAGGGAGAGTTGATGATAACTACACTTCCATGCCTGGCCTACAGAAAGGAGCATGTCTTCTGTATATATAATATTGTATAATATTGTCTACCTAGACTTTCAAAAAGCATTTGACACTGTTCCCCATAGAATTCTCATGGAAAAACTGGCTGCTCATGGCCTGGATGAGCATGCAATCTGCTGGATCAAGCACTGGCTGGATGGACCGTCCCAAAGAGTGGTGGTCAATGGAGTTAAATCCAGCTGGCAGCCAGTCACAAGTGGTGTTCCTCAGGGCTCAGTGTTGGGACCATTTCTGTTTAACATCTTTATTGATGATCTTGGTATGGACATAGAGTGTATCATCAGTAAGTTTGCAGATGACACCAAGTTAAGCAGGAGTGTTGATCTGCATGAGGATAGGGAGGCTCTACAGAGGGACTTGGATAGATTGGATCGATGGGCCAATGTTAATGGTATGAGCTTCAACAAGGCCAAGTGCCAGGTCTTGGACTTGGGCCACAACAACCACATGCATCGCTACAGGCTTGGGGAAGTGTGGCTGGAAAGCTGCCGGGCAGAAAAGGACCTGGGGGTTCTAATTGTCAAGCGGCTGAATATGAGCCAGCAGTGTGCCCAGGTGGCCAAGAAAGTCAATGGCATCCTGGCTTGTATTAGAAATACTGTGACCAGCAGAAGTAGGGAGGTGATTGTCTCCCTGTACTCAACACTGGTGAGGCCACACCTTGAGTATTGTGTCCAGTTTTGGGCATCCCAATACAAGAGAGATATCGAGGTGCTGGAGCGAGTGCAGAGGAGGGCAACAAAGCTGATGAAGGGCCTGGAGAATAAATCTTATGAAGAGCGATTGAAGGAGCTGGGACTGTTTAGTTTGAGAAAGAGGAGGCTGAGGGCAGACCTCATCACTCTCTACAACTACTTGAAAGGACATTGTAGAGAGGTTGGTGCTGGTCTCTTCTCACAGCTAATTAGCAATAGAACAAGAGGGAATGGCTTCAAGCTGCAACAAGGTAGGTTTAGACTGGACATTAGAAAAAAATTCTTCACAGAAAGAGTGGTCAGACACTGGAATAGGCTGCGCAGGGAGGTGGTTGAGTCACCATCCCTGAATGTGTTTAAGAGTCGTTTAGATGTGGTGTTGGGGGATATGGTGTTGTAGGGGAGAACTTTGTAGAATGGGGTTGATGGTTGGACTTGATGATCCCAAGGGTCTTTTCCAACCTGAATGATTCTATGATTCTGGCATAGAGAAGGGAAGACAGGGCATAGCTTACTCAACCACCAAAATATCTTGCTGCAAACTGAAGGTAGTGCCAGGCTGACAGCACCCAACTGTGGCAGGGCACCCCATCCTCTATCACCCTTCTTCTCACCCAGTGGAAGGAATAGGCTTGTTTTTCTGGTGAGGTTCTCCCCAGGTTACACATTGTTTGTTTTAAAGGGATGAATTAAAAAGAGCTATTATTTCTTTCCCCATTCCTTTTTATTTGGATGAACTAGGCGGCTGTGCTTCTCACAAAATAAAAGTTACAAGATAGTGGAGGATCTGTCCCAGCACAACAAAGTGTTGTTAAATATTAATGATTCTTTTTTTCTTTGAAAGAGTCTCTACTCATTTATTGCAATCAAAGAGCTTGAAAACCTAGCGCAGATGTAGTTAACATTCAAAACAGAGGAGGCAAATAGGAGAAATGCTGAAGTTATACTCAGCTTATATTGCTGAAGTGCTAGTTTGCTGCTTTTTTGCAGTAGGCTGGCTGGCATGACTGTAAATCTTTGGATTGATTTCCGGGTACTGTGATTGCCATTGATCTATATTTAAATAACAATATTGTCCAGAAACATTAACCGAAACCGTTGTTCTGGGTGCAGTGCAAATTGGAAGTTATTTGTGGAGCCCAGAAACAATGTTTTACAGAAGCTTGTAATATTGATCTATCTGTTGATCTTCTGAAAATTAGTGGAAATCCCTCACTATTGGCATTAGATATTGCCTAAGACATCACCACCCATTTTGATTCAGACACTGTATTAATTTCCTATTGCAGGGCCTTGTTTTTCAAGAAATCTTTACATGTGAATATTAACTGTCCATTTTGATACACCACCAACCTCTGCTATCTTATATCCTTTTCATCCCTTTTTTCAAAGTATGTCTTAGAGAAGCATCAAAGAGGGTGAGAGCATAGAACACTCTGAAACAACCACCAGCTGCTAAGATAGTAGTGAAAAATAATAACTTTCTTTACCAGTTACTTCATTCTGGCACTGTGGGGTTAACACAGAAAATTATTTTCTTCACCATTTCACATGCTATCTCACTGCTGGCTAAATAGAGTTTAAGTTCAGGTGTTGCAGTATCTGCTGTGGACTGACATTTAGCAGTACTTTCTTTTTATCAAATTTCTTCTGATTTGGAACACCCAAGATTCTGTCAGGATTAGGTGACAAGAGAAGACAAACTTGAAATGTCAAAGAGTAAATTCTAAATATAGGACAGGGGATTTAGACAAGATGTTGGCCTTGTCCCATCATCTGTCCCAAGGATGAAAAGATGCTCACATTCAATCCCATCTGTCTTGTTCTAGCATGAGCCAATTCTGTTTAGCAGTCTTACACAAGCAGGTCCCTGGCAAGTCTTCTGCCCTGTTGAGAAACCCAAGGAGGAAGTTAGATACGTTACATTGCTTGTGACTTGCTCTTGATTTTTCAGATGTACTTGCTTTTAAATTCACCTCCACATTGAACTCTGTCTGGCCCCAAACAATTTTTATATTTTTGCATTGAGTGACCATAGTTGTTAAAGAGCTCAGGCCCTTCCTGACTCTTGGATTTGACTTTTGACTCTGTATATCTTCCGTGAAACTTTATCAAGCTCTACATTTTTATCTATCCAAATTTACATGTGCCACTTTAATATTTGGTTATATTCCTCTATTGTAAGGTAATAAGAGTTAATTCAGAGAACGATGGCAAGTTTGTGAGTTCGACTGAAACAAGCATTTTAAATGTCAGCCATGAAAATTCTTCTTGAGCAGCTTCAGAGATTTAAGGACTTTCTAGAAGATCCTTGGATTAATCGTATTTCTTCATATGCAAACAAACTTTGTCCAATTCAAAGTTAAATCTTGCTTTGAGTGTGTGGTTAGTGTGTTGGGCTTTTTGCCTCCCCCCCACCTCCGCCTGAAGTTTGTAGCAAATAATAGTAATGTGTAGCCATGCAATGGCTGAATAACTGTCTGACAAACTGAATCCCTTTAGCACTTTTTGAAACCATCCAAAACAGACTCGTTTTACAAGTTTGGCATTTGAGAACACTTACCAAATCTTTAGACATATATCACATTGTTTAGAGTTGTCCTAGTATAGTGTTATGTATTTTGATTTCCAATTTACATTTATGAGGTTAAATTCTGCAGCCACTGCGCAGATCTTGTTAGACAAAACTTACGCAGTCATAGGCTCAACTCTTTGCTGAAGTGGGTAGCAAAAATCTCTCTGCTTTCAAGATGGTATTTTTTTGTGTCAATGAATTGCTGTAGAAACTGACCTGTAACCTCTTGTTTTCCTTGCTTTCTGGTTACACACTACTATATTACTGATCCTTATTTTTATCCTGCTTTAGAAAAAACTTTGCAGGGTGAAATTTTTATTAGATAGAGGGTGCTAAAGAGCTGTGGAAAAATTTATTACTCTGGTCTCTTAAGAAAAACACAGCTAGGAAAAAGCAGTGGACCTCAGTTAACACTTGTGAGAGGGTGCGATTTTTTTTAGTCTTTCATAAATGACATTTCTCAAATGGGCAGGTTGCCAGTGACTAAATGTGAGACTGGAATTGTTTAAACTTTGTAAGCTATGGAAGAAATACTGTTTCTAGAGCAAGTATCATGAATGACCTGGGTCAAATCTTTTAGGCATGGACCCTGAGAGATGCTGAACTCAACGGAGATTAGGTGGCTAAATAGCTTACAGGGTCTGGACTTAAGCCTCTCTGTGCTTCAGTGCTTCAGCTGTAAAACAAGAATCTTTGTACTGTACAGCTGGGTGCAATATGTGGACATTAAATGTGTGAAGGATTTCTTGTGCATTTGACTTCTCTGATAGAGGCCTAAATCTAAATTCTAGCCTTCTGTTCATAGATATTTACTCAGGGACATCTTTATTCATGCACATGTTGCGGTGAATAATCAGGGAAACAAACTGTGTGAATGTGTGTGAGTTGGTGCCATAAATGTTTGGCTCTCCTTTGCTTGGGTGGGAGGACATGTGTTCAACTCATAGTTAGTTAATAATTAATTAATCTCTCACTTTGTGATGTACTATTGATGACAATCTGAAGCACAATTTATTGTAGTTCACTAAGGGCATGTTGGACTTCCCCACTTTTTGTACCACGTTAATGAACCTGGTTGATTAGTTGATTTTTCTTACATTTACCAGATTGTAATTAAAGAGTGTATTCTATGAGCTTGTGTGGTTTACTGTCATGTCATATAACTATGGAAGATGCCAAACTGAATCTCTGAGTAATTTCTTCTGGTATTCAAGAATGAGATAGGCCTCCAGCAATGGACACTGTGGGATGCTTTATGTAATCAGTCAAATTCCAGGAGTCTTTTCCAAAAATGAAAACAGACATGAGAAAAAGGTCTTATGTTATACAAGCAAAAGTTAAATCACACTCAGATCTTAAAGCCTATCCAGTCACGTGCTGGCACTTGTATAATTTGCAGTAAAAACTGGGAACAACTTTAGCCTTCGTTTCACTCAAAATAACTGTCAATGTTAGTAATTTCTAGAAAAATTTTACTTGCCACTGTCACTTTGGTGAATTTATCACTCCTCAAAGAACATAGAAGCAAAGTAGCAAGTCAAGAAATTATGTCTAATTTTGTGAAATAGTACAGAATAATTCATACACAGGTCTTAAACTTGTGAGCAGCTCATAAATATCTGATAATTTATAGCAACCAGCTCTCAGCTGGCATAAATTATCTTGGTTCATCTGAAATCAGTAGTTATGCCAGTTTATGCCAGTTGATAGATATGGCTCTGTGAAGCTTTCCGTAATTCAGATCAGGGAGGTGGTTTGCCTGGTGGCACGGGAACCCTCTTCATAGATCTCATTTGTGACGTTTCTTTTGGAAGCTGAAAATAAATCCCAAATTCCAGTCATGACATTTGAATTTCCAGAAGGCGCTGGTGTTTCTTCTGAAGACACAAACATCGACGTGGCATTGGCATGGGGTTTTGTTTCAACTTGGCTTCACTTCTTACCCTGCCAATGGTAGCTATTTGGTCTGTGGTGTCTGTGAGCCTGTGTGGCTTCAGCACGAGATCGAATATTAACAGAATGGAGGGCACCTAGTTCCCCTAAAGCAAAATTATCCTTGTGGCAGCTTTTGTAGAGAAAAAAGTTGCAGAGTACCTGCCTCGGGCCCAGGCTGGTGTGCCAAACCAGCAAGCAGACTCACCAAAGGTTTCTCCACTGCTCTGAGGCAGGACTTTCTCTCAGGGGCTATAGGTGGAATTTAAAACTGCAAGTCTGCTAAGAGCTAGAATTGACAATTTCTGTTCATTGCTTGTTGACTACCAAAGTGTAAGCCAAAGGCAACCATACTCTTAACTTAAGTGTCTCTGTTAAGTGCTTAAATGTATCACCCAGGATGTTTGCAATAATCAGGGAAGTCAGGATCTGTACTTGGTTTAAGATGTTTTTCACTAATTATTATGAGGAAAAAGTCAACTGATAGAGACTTAGTGCTCATTAGTATAAATAATTCTTGATGGTAGAAATTCCTCATTCCAAAACTCTTTGTTGTATGTAAACGAAGCAGCTAAATTATCTGCTAAGCATAAGATAAAGGACAGCAGAGAGGCTGTCTTAAACTACATATTCCTTAATATCTAAAATATTCCTACTTACCTATTCTTCTTTCTCTTGAAGTTATGCAGCAGTAATGCTGCAGTAATGCAAGTGGCATTTCAGGTAGGAGTGTCCTCTTATGGGCATCACAGAAGTGAAGAAATTCAGTGTATTGAGATCATACTGGACATATTATACTGTGATTATGTTTCACCTTTCTTGCTTGTGCCACACAGTAAAAAGAAGTGCAGTAGAGAATGTGGAAATGTGACTGAGACAATTAATGTTCTTGGCTACCGTTTTCACCACAGGCTGCTAAGTATGGTTGTCTTTCATAAAGTAGCTAATTTAATTTTATTCTTTTCCTGCATATTTCCTATCTGAAAATCTAGTAGATTGGCTGCTAATCTGGAGCTGTCTTCCCTTTCTACACCTTCCCACACCCCCATGTGTGGAAGGAAAATGAGGAAGAAGGTCTTGTAACATCTCTTATTTGCCCTATATATCAATACCCAAGATTGGCCAAAGATGTCTAATTTTGGATTGCTCTGTTGAACAGATTGAGATTAGCTATTTTATACACTGGTGAGTTTTCTTCAAAGAATATACTCTGCATCAAGAAATCCCTGACCTTCGCAGTCCAGCTGTCATGTGAACGCGCTTAGGTTTGCAAAAAGCAGTTGTTGAAAGTGTAATTATACCCAAATTTGACATTTTATTTCAGAAGCGGCTTATTTTCAGGAAGCAAGATGGGTTGGACCTTCAGCTGTTGCAAGGTGGCACAGTCCCTCAGACATGAGTAGGATGACATTGATTTACATCCACTGAGGATCTGATCCTTTGAGGGAGGATGGGAGAAAGTACAGCCGTGATGGCTGAGAAGGCTAAATCCCATGCCAATGAGGTGAAGGGGACTGTGCTGCATGGACTACAGACCTCAGAGAGAGAAGGATACTGAAAAACATACTGTGTTTTGCTAGTCCCTGGATGGAAGGAATGGTCTGATCCCTTGAAGAAAATTAGGTTTTGTAGTTTCTGATTTGTACCTGGTTAGTTGTGCTTTTGTAAACATTTCAGCAGCTGCAATTGAACAAAATGCAATAACCTTCTGACCATGTCTCCTCTTCCATAGATATGCCCTTTCTGTTTAGAGCTGCAAAGAGGGTAGTATCACAGTTACTACCTTGAAAGCATGCTCCATCACTGTGGTCTGCTATCTTTGCTGAGAGTTATCTGCAGGAATGGATGCAAGTCATACTTCTGCTTCCTTTCTTGGAGAAGGTTAAACGTGAGATGCAGTGACTGATAACCTCTAACATGAAATCACGTAACAGGCATCTTTAGGTTTTACATACTGGTTTACAACACCATCTGCAGAGCTGAGAGTAATGCATTTCCCAAGTTATAGCTGAATTTTTTTTAATTTGTAGATTTTTCCTCATGCCCACATTTTAAAGACTCTCACAGAACACAGCAGTTTTAATGCAACAGTTGTAGACATTGCAACCTGTGACTGCATAATTTTCAAGACTGACAAGCTTTTACATCAACCATAAACTGCATAGGTTGAGGTTTTACTACAGGGCAGAGGCTTTCCATGGCCAATGCTGCAGGCCTTGATGCCTTCTCATTGCCCCTAACTCTGAGAGTATGAGAGCTCACCACAGACTCCTGCCTGTCTGCCTAGGCATTGTGGGAGGAAATCTGGCCACAAGGGAACAGTCGCATCCTGACTTGCGGTTCTCCTGCTTCCGCCTACACCTGCAGTGTTGATTCAACCAGAGATATCAACTTGTCAAGGTAAAAATCTTACAGCAAAAATAATTTTGATCTTTTTCTGGGAAGATGCATATATTTTAGCTGTGCAGTTAGTGTGTTCCCGCAATTTCACTAGGATGTACTTGTTTACTTCTTTGGAGGATCCAGGCATTAGTGTCCTTCAGCAACATTCCACTGCCTTCAGAAGTCCATTTTCATGTTATATACTCATTTTAAAAGACTGCTCAAGTTGATGGTTTAAGCACTTGTTTCCACACAAGATTTAAAGTTACAATCTGATTTTTCTTTAGAAATAGAAGGCATTTGCTTGTCATGTGAACAGTTTCCTCACTTATTTTCCACTATAAAATAACATTTGTACCACTTGTACAACTTGGGCTTGCGTTTCCCTAGTGGTAAAAGCCACATCATGTATCTATCTTCTTTACATCATATTTTCAAGGTGCTTGACAATAATGGTTTACCTTTGATAATGCTGTCTCTTGTGATATTTTTTTATGGATAAAACTTTCAACTTTTATCATTCCCATATATTTATTTTATTCCCAATAAAAATGCATTTTGGGCTAGACATACAGAATACTGTTGTAATGGAAATAGTGAGGGCTTAGTGTATTGCTTCTGTCTGAACTTAGATTTGATCCTGTTTCCATTTGAATCAGTAACAGAACTCCCCCTGGCATCTGTGAGAACTGTGTTGGCTGGCTGTCTATCCTATAGACTATATCATACCATACTTCAAGCCTACTTTCATTGTTTTAAATATTTTTTTTTCCTGATTTGTAATTATGAACAAACATTTTGCTCCTGTGTAACTGTCTTAATCTCTGCTACCAAGAGTTATCAACTGTTGTCATCATGAAACCAAAAATAATTATAACCCTATTGTGAACTAAGACTCCTACTTCAGAGAGAAAAAATGCTTTTTTCACTGTTATTAATGAGGGATTTTTATGCTAAGAATGAAATCATTAGCAGGATAAGAGAGCATATGGGAATCTGATCCTGTGTAGACTGTTGGTGATTTTCCACCAAATTACTTCTACTGATTTCAGGGGACATGTCTGAGAAACATGTGACAAACAACTGCTTCGGCATAAAGATCCCATTAATCCCTGTGACATAAACTATGTTGGTTATCACCGATGTCATACTGATCTTTACAACTCTGAAAGTAAAGGAAGTGAACATTGTTGATGTGCAAGATCAATTCCTCCTCAGTAGAGAGGCCTCATACTCATAATACTCAGTAGGGAGTATTATGCAGTTATCTCACTTGTATCTTGAGTGACTTTGTGCATTTCCACTGCCCATGAAAATGGGCATAATATCATAATATGAAGGTAGTGTTTAAGGAGGTTTGTTGCCTCTTTGTTGACAGTGCTGCTGGCTGTGCATCTCGTGCTTCCCAGGATGTGCCATGAAGTTGCAATTGTACCACTTCCTTGTAGGGCAAGAACTGAAAGATCTAAGCAGGACTCCCAGTACTGCTCAATTGTTAGAAAGGGACGTTCTGGAACTTGTGGGCCATAAGCCCTGGGACGGTTAGATAGAAACGGAAAAGTAGTAGCAAAGTGCTGACTTATGAGTCATCTGTTGATAAGATTGCAAAAGAAAGAAGCAGTCGAACTTGTAAGAAGAAACTAACATATTGCACAAAGAAGGTCTTGTTGTTAAGCGTAAGAAATATTTAGCTAGTAGAAGTTTTGTAGTTAACCAATCAGCATTTGCCAAACGTAGAATGCTTAATTAAATGAACCAATTATTTTGAAACGCGTCGCCTATGGACAAGTATATATATCTGTGAGTGTATGTAATAAATCGACATTTTGCTTGCATCAAGCTGTGTCCCGTCTCTCAATCGCGGCACTTCCTCACAGCCCAGCTCTATCTGCTCCGGCTTTGGCCACAGCTGTCCATACACAGCCAGATGCAATTCTTTAATAAGAGTTGAACAGAATTCAGGAATCATATTTCCTGCATAAATGTGTGTACTTGCACTTAATTAAAGACAATCCAACTTTCTAACAAAGAGGCCCTTTCAGTGTAGACAAAAATCTTCTTCCTGAATTCATAAAGTACATTAGTCCCATGTTTTGTTGAATCCTCTTATGCTTGGGTTTTGATTACCTGCCTGTGTTTTCCCATGACTTAGCTTCTTTTTAAACTGGAGTGAATCTATAATTTTTCTGAATTAAAAACAGGGAAATTATTAAACTATATTTTTGTCTTTTACCCATTTAAAAGAACTGGAGTCTGACTGAAGATGGAGCCTTGAAAAGCTGTTTTGAAGTCATCTGGCATACGCACATGGCAGCAAAACCCTTCACAGGCTTGAAGATGCCTAAACGCCAGGTCAGCAGGGTCCCTTCTGCATTTCTGAGATGAATATAGTATGTCTTTTCTCCCCATCTGTACAATAAAGCTTTTGATACCTTTCCTGGTTCCAGCGGGGATAGGGTTAACTCTCCCCAGGCTCTGGCAGGGAGACAGGTACTCCGTCCCATAGGAGCCATGCCCAGTCTGGAGCCAGGAAGCTGCCGGGGGAAGGGGGCGGGAAGTCGTCACTTGGAGCGAGCGGGGGCGTCCCGGGTCCGGCCGGTGAGCGGTGGCACCGTGACTGTGTTTGTACATTCCTCTGTCAGTGTTATTGTTGGTGTTTCTTGTTCTGTTAAACTGCCTTTGTCTCACCCCTCGAGTTTTGCCTCTTTCTTCCGATCCTTCCCCGGGGTCGGGGCGGGGAGGGAGGAGAGTTTGAGAGCGGCCACGTGGTTCTTTGTTTCTATCTGAGGCTAAACCACGACCAATGCCTCACTGGAGAGCTGGGAGACCTGTCACAATTTAAATGAATGGTTTGGTGGTCAAACCATTTCTAATTCCTGGTCAGGAGAAAAATTTCCTCTTTTATCTTTGATTGTAAAAACTTAGATGTCACATTTGCCTGACAGAAACAGAGAAATAGGAACCAATTTAATATGTTCTTAAATGGTTTATATATTCAAAGGCATTAGAATGTCTTCAAATTTATTAAATAATAGTCAGTTTTTGTCATTCTCATCCCAGTGTGTGTCCAGGAAAATAGATATTTTGAAGCATAATTTCTCCAAGCTTCTTCTATGCCTTTTCTAACAAGAAAGTATTCTTCCAAATAATGTTTCATTTTGATATATTAGAAAGGAAAATGTCTTCAGCATGAAAATGATATGTCCTATTGTAAAAATAGTATAACAGAAAAAAACCACTAATGCTGTAGACCACTGTACTCTTTCTCTAAACAGTAATTCATTAACTGTATTCACAGACTGGCTTAAAACATATCCTTTACCCTTAGTTCACACTAGCAAAGGACTGGTGCAGATCTGAGGATTAGGCACTGGAATGATAACTGTGTTTCCCTTCCCAGTTTCAGAAGAAAGTCCATGATAACTTTATGATGCATAGCTGATTGCCAAATTTTACAAAAGCTTCTATTTTTTCTTAAAAATAATCAGATAATGTTTGGACTTCAGGGGCACTGCATTAGAGTGCGTAAGACAAGAAGCCAGGGACAATTTGTGGCAGTACTCGGAAAATACACGTGCTGCTTAAAGAGTGAGGTATATCACCCTAATAAATATCATCAGAAAGCTGGTCTTCTCCCACTGTTAGTTTAGTTCCATCATAATGCAGATTAAGATGTCTGTATCTATGTCACGGTATTTCTAGTGAAATCAAGGCCAGACCAGGAATTTTCATATAATTTACTAAGTAAAGACCAGATGAGGTGATGATGTGCAAATGAGCAGTTTTGTTGGAGCTCCCCCCTGTAATATGATCTAGGTATCACTTTGTCTTTTATAACTACTTAACTAACTCTGTGGTGAAGATGTCAGTTCAGCTTAATGGCTATCGTAAGTACATCTACCTTTTGGCTGCAGTTTGATTCCTGAACCTATCATGAATGGTGATGAAATTATATCCCAAATTGACTGAACAATTTTAACTGACATTCACTAGTAAAGTGTTACGGATTAGAGCCATTTGCACAGAGAATAAAAGTTTAACATCCTACAGAGGGCTGAATGTCCTGGAGTTTAGTTCATTTTTAAAGTTTATTATTTACTTCCTACTTCCCCTGTTCCAATTACTTTGCATTTCTTGTCAAGAGAAACAGTATCAACTTGTTTAATGAAATTAAGTATACTTTCAAAAAAGCATCAGCCTGAATGGCTTGACAGAAATCAACAAATACAGTAATATTGACATCAAGAGGCCTGCACTTTATTTTGATTTGTGTTCTTAAAAAAAGTGGCATTGTCTGCATCTTACAGATTTTCTTTTGGTTGGTGACCAACCTGTGCTTGTTTTTATTACAGACTTTTTATATTATCCTGTCTAAACCTGGATTTTCAGCCTTTTCTGGACTGAACAATTAGTTAAAAAATACTTATGTATGTAAAATTGAAATATTGATATTTTAAGTTTTAAACTGAGAAATTTACTTAAATACATGCTTCTGCAGCAGAAAGCTGTTAAGTGCAATCAGTTACTTTTAGAAACTGGAGTCTTGAAAGATAATCCCATAGACAGAGACATATTTTATTAGTAGGAATTATCTTGTGTGGTGGTATGTTTCAGTTTCTCCTATTAAGGTTTACAGGATTAGACCTATGGAAGTTATATGTTGAGGTTTGTGTGAGAGAGGTAAAGGCACTGGAATTTCTTTATATAATCTAAACCCACTTCATTTAGATACAATCAATGACTTCATGAAAAAAAAAAGAAATAAATATAATGAAAATGAGCTACTGCTAACTAAAACTAAGCACAGGACATGGTGCCAGGACAACTCAATTACATCACATCTTTCCCTTGGGATAAAGTACTTGGAGAGAACACAGAGAACTTGAGACCTTGACTTTGTGTGGTTCTTAATCTTGCCAGATCTTTTGATCTTATCTTTAGATGCTGAATAACCCTGCCTTACCTCACAGTCCCCTACCCTGGCTCATGGCAACCCAGGGATGTCTTCAGAGTGGACAGTACTGAGGCATTTAGTACTGTGTTGACAAAGGTGGTTCTCAGTAACCTGGTGATATTGGAGTGTAAGTTTCCATAGGTCATAGAATTGTCTAGGTTGGAAGGGACCTTTCAGATCATCGAGTCCAACCACCAACCTAGCACTGCCAAGTCCACCACTAAACCATGTCCCTCAGCACCACATCTACCTGTCTTTTAAGTACCTCCAGGGATGGCAATTCCACCACTTCCCTGGGCAGCCTGTTCCAATGTTTGATAACCCTTTCGATGAAAAATTTTTCCTAATACCCAATCTAAACCTCCCCTGGCGCAACTTGAGGCGGTTCCCTCTTGTCCTATCGCCTGTCAGGAGTCAGTGACGTTGCTGGGGAAGAAGCTTACTGACTTTCTAGAGGAATAGGTCAGAGGTCTTTTGAGGTATGTGGCAATTACTGTATTTCTAACAGGCAAGGGCCCAAGCATGGAAGATTTCCTCATCTTCTGAGAGGAATGAAGAATAGGAAAGCTGCAGCAGAACTGCCTCTCTGCTTCTCTCTTCTCTGAGTGTCAAGGTTTTGGCTGGACTAGCCACTAAACAAATGACAGGTGCTCTCTTTAATCTCTCTCTCCCTTCCCAGAAGAGAAGGGAGAGAGAATAAGAGAGATAGAGACATATGGGTTGAAAAGAAATTAAACTACTTTAATGAAATAATAATAATAAAAAGAAAAGATAATATTAATAATAAAATAAAGAAATATATACAATATATACAAAACCAGTATCAAGCTCCCAGGATGATGATCATGTCACCAGCAGGCACTGGGAAAGTCGCAGATTGGACTCAACAACACATGGGAACTGGATTCCAGATCTGGATTCAGGAATGCACAGATTGTGATCAAAAGCAGATGAACAGACAGAGACCTCCCTGGATGCCAGCCACTGAAGAAAGAGGCTGACCCTTTCGATCCCTCAGCTTTTATACTGTGATGCAGATGGGATGGAATACCCTGTTGGTCAGTTTTGGGTCACCTGTTCAGTCTGCTCCTCCCCACAGGTGCGGCCCATCTACACTCTTCGCGTCCGACCCTCCAACTTGGAACATAACAAAGTTAGCTGACCTTGTTTTGTAATAAGTATAAGTAAGAGCCTCACTGCATATCATTCCTTGGTATGAACTATACATCAGATGTTATCTGCTAGAAGTAGATGCTGTCTGAAAAATATACTGTTAATTTCAGAAGGTGCAGTTAGTTAGAAGTGACTTAACTGAAAAGTAAAATGACTGAAAAGGAAATTGGTTCTGTTTTACCTCAAACCAGGACTTTTCACCCCTTATTCCTACCGTTTGCATCATGCTCAGATCACTACTGCTTTTTTGAAAAATCTTTGAATATATATACAGATCATTAATTTATGGTTTATCTTTATACGCAAAAGTTTGTAAAGTTCATTTAATTCATAATTTCAGGATTCCATCTATCATAGCAGTCTCTCACGGCAGGAAAGATGGCATGTAATTAATTGTGGTTCGTGCCAACTGGTAGCATGTCCACCTCGAAGAGTTTGCTGGATGCCACTTGATGAAGCTAGCTCAGGTTTCATCATGAATGTGTTATCCTGTGTGAATACTGTTAGTATTATGTAGTAATTAACACCAATACAGCTCAAAATTGAGTATTCTCACCCAGGGTTAAATTTCCTTGAGGTACACACTGAACTTCTCCATTCTTCAGCATCACCCACCAAGTACATCCAGGTCCTTCAGTGAAACCAGTCCCATGAATGGGTTTGCCTTTGTCCAAAGTAGGAAAAACCCAAACAGTTTTACCAAAGATATTCCTTTCAGGCACCACAGGGAGTTTATCCCCTTCTATAGTATGTAAAAGGTCTGATTGAGCAGGACCAGCTCAATTGATGGATCCCCTGGTGTTAACTAACCAGGTAGCTTGTGCTAAATGCTTGTGCCAGTTTTTAAAAGTTCCACCAGCCATTGTTTTCAGTGTAGTTTTTAACAGTCGATTGTATTGTTCAGTTTTCCCAGAAGCTGGTGCATGATAGGGGATATGATATACCCACTCAATACCATGTTCTTTTGCCCAAGTACTTATAAGATTATTTTTTAAATGAGTCCCATTATCCGACTCAATTCTTTCTGGAGTACCATGTCACCACAAGACTTGCTTTTCAAGGCCCAGGATAGTATTGTAGGTGGTGGCAGGTGGCACAGCATAGGTTTCCGACCATCTGGTGCTTCCTTCCACCACTGTAAGCACATAATGCTTACCCTGGCAAGTTTGAGGGAGTGTGATGTAGTCAGTTTGCTGGGCCTACCCATACTTATATTTCATCACTTATATCATCCCCCAAACCACAAAGGTTTTAACCTTTAGCTTGCTTGATTTCAGCACATGTTTCACAGTCATGGATAACCTGTGCAACAGCATCCATAGTTAAGTCCACCCCTTGGTCATAAGCCCATCTATATGTTGCATCCCTTCCTTCCTTGACGACCTGAAGTGTCAAGGGCTATAAATAGTTCACCCTTATGTTCCCAGTCCAAATCTGTTTGGAAAATTTTAGCAGTCTGATCCACTTGTTCATTGTTTTGATGTTCCTCAGTGGCCCAACTCATGGGTACGTAGGCATCTACATGATGTACCTTTTCAACTAGTTTCCCTAGCTGGTCAGCAATATTTTGCACAATTCAGCAGCTCAGATGGGTTTACCTCTGCACTGCCAGTTGCTCTGCTTCCACTGCTTTAACCACCCCCACAAAACATTTGCCACAATCCATGAATCAGTATAGGGACAGAGTACTGGCCACTTTTCTTGTTCAGCAATGTCTAAAGTCCGCTGGATGGCTTTCAACTCTGCAAATTGACTCAATTCACCTTCTCCTTCAGTCACTTCTGCAACATAGGACTCCATACAGCAGCTTTCCACCTTCAATATTTTCCTACCATATGAGAAGATCCGTCAGTGAACAGAACATACTGTTTCTCATTATCTGGGAGTTCATTATACAGTAGGGCTTCTTCAGCATGTGTCACCACCTTTTCTGGTGGCATTCCAAGGTCTTTGCCTTCGGGCCAATTTGTGATCACTTCTACAATTCTTGGATGATTGTAGTTTCTTATTCAAGCTCACTGCGTGATTATGGCAACCCACTTACTCCAGGTAGCATCGATGGCATGATGAGTAGGAAGGAAGAAACATTACCCTTGAATATCCAGCCCAGTACTGGTAATCGAGGTGCCAGGAGGAGCTGTGCTTCAGTGCCAATTACTTCTGAAGCAGCTCTAGCTGCTTCATATGCTGCCAATATTTCTTTCTTACTTGGAGTATAGGTGACCTCGGAGCCTTTGTAAGCTCGACCTTGAGTGCTCTCTGCCATAGGCTCCAGGTAGGGCCATTGTCCTTGGCTGCAGTGTAGAGCACATTTTTAATGTCCCCTCCTGTTTGGACTGGTCCAAGGGCTACTGCATGCACAATCTCTTGTTTAATTTGTTCAAAGGCTTGTTGTTGCTCAGGGTCCCACCTAAAATCATTTTTCTTTTCAGTCACTTCATACAGAGGTCTCACAATCTGACTATAACCTGGAATATGCATTCTCCAGAAACCCATAACACCTAAAAAGGCTTGTGTTTCCTTTTTGTTAATTGGTGGGAACCTATTTTGTTGATCACATCTACTGGGATCTGGTGGCACCCATCTTGCTACTTAATTCCCCCAAACTGGATCTCTTGTGCAGGTCCCTTGACCTTACCTCTTTTTACAGCAAAACCTGCTTTCAGAAGAATCTTGATTATTTTCTTACCTTTCTTGAGAACTTCTTGTGCTGTATTACCCCACACAATGACGTCATCAATGCATTGGAGGTGTTCTGGAGCTCCACCCTTCTCCAGGGCGGTCTGGATCAGTCCGTGGCAAAGAGTAGGGCTGTGTTTCCACCCCTGGGGCAGTCGATTCCAGGTGTACTGGATGCCTCTCCAGGTGAAAGCAAACTGTGGCCTGCAGTCTGCTGCTAAAGGAATAGAGAAGAATGCTTTAGCAATGTCAATTGTAGCATACCATTTCGCTGCCTTTGCCTCCAGTTCATAGTGCCCTTCTAGCGCGTCTGGCACAGCAGCACTCAGTGGTGGTGTGACTTCATTCAGGCCGCGATAGTCTACTGTCAGCCACCAGTCTCCATCAGACTTTCGCACTGGCCATATCGGGCTGTTAAAGGGTGAGCGAGTCTTCCTGATCACTCCTTGTCTCTCTAGCTGATGAATTTGGTTATGGATGGGAATCAGGGACTATCAGTTGGTGCAATATTGTTGATACACCATTGTAGTGGCGGTTGGCACCTGCTGTTCTTTAACCCTCAGCAGTCCCACCACAGAAGGGTCATCTGAAAGACTGGGCAAGGTAGACAGCTGTGTGATGTCCTTGGTCTCCACAGATGCTATACCAAAAACCTACTGATACCCTTTTGGGTCCTTAAAATACCTTCTCTTGACACAGTCTATGTCAAGGATGCACGGAGCATCTGAGCCAGTCACAATGGGATGCTTTTCCCATTTATTCACAGTTAAGCTCACATCAGCCTCCAATATATTCAGTCCTTAAGATACCCCCCACCCCCCATCACTCCAGAAATGGTGATGAATTCTGCTCCTTTATGATTATATGGCAATAGGGTGCAGTGTGCATCAGTGTCCACTAGGGCTTTATACTTTGGTGGCTCTAATGTGCCAGGCCATCGAATCCACATAGTCCAATAAACTCGGTTGATCTTCTCCTCCACCTGGCTGAAGGCAGGGCCCCTCTAATATTGACTATATTAACTGTGTTATAACTATAAACATCAGATGAAATCTGCTAGAAGCTCCCTCTTTGAAGATTATTTTAATTTTCATTACCTCCCATTAAGTCAGATCAGGTTAGTTATATCCCTTATCCTGCCTCACTACAATGTTGCCTGCTTAGACTGCGTAAAGCAGCATCTGTGATCCTTTGCTTTGTTAAAAAAGTAATCTGAATTTAAACTACAGAGATGAAAGGAGTTCCTACCTTCTGCCTCAGAAACACCTGAAAACAAAACAGTCAACGAGATTCCTTTATCTGCTGTACAAATTCGCTGTTTTTTCAGGCACTGTGAAACTGTTATAGTTGTCCAGTCAGACCTGCAGTATAACACAGGCTCTAGAGGTTCATCAAGTGCTTTTCATGCCAGCCCACAATACATGTTCAAGCTATGTAAATCTCTTAGAAACAGTCAATCTTGAGCATTTAGACCAAAGAAAGCTATAAGGCATTAAAATTCACTATTTCTAAAACACTAACACACAATAAACAGAATGTATCTAGATTCACTAAAGACAAAGAAAGGAAGGAGGATTTAGTTCATGTTCATACAGGTCTGGTTCCATTAAAGCCTATGGGAAATATCCAAACATACCCAAAACGTTATTATATGGTATAGTGATTAAGGAGCTTTAGAATGGATGGTAGGACCAAGTCTTTTTACTATTCAATATCTGGCTAACTGCATTGGAGCATTTATACTACAGAAGTTAAATTGATTATACCTTTTTGTTTACCTTTTAAGTAGATCCTGTTTCTAGAGGGAAATTCAATATATCTTAATTCATTTACTTTCACTACAGAAATGCAAGCTATGTATAATGCTAGATTAGTGGAGGGGGGCTGGCTGGGGTTTTATAGACACAGTTACCACAGAGCAGCCGTGATGTCCAGCCCAATGGAAACAGCCAAGACTGAATCCAAGTTCCTGTAAGTTTGTTCGCCTTTCCTTAAAATGTACATTGTGATTTGCATCAGAATGGCCACCTGCTTCAATATGCTGATTGTTTCCACATTTTAACAAATTCATTCTACTGGTATCAATTAAAAGCTACCATTCATTTGATTAATACTAAATATTTTAGGATGTCATGAAACTCAATTTATATATAAAACCTAATTGCACATAAATTTATTAAAAGTGGTAAAAGTTACCCGTACGTGATAAAGCATTCCACACTGTTCCCCTATATCCTCTTCAATGCAAGAAAGATCAGATTAGCATTATTATGTAGCCCTGAAAAAATGGGACTGGCCGATCAAAAGATTTTATAGGTGAACTTATTTCATCTCTGGTTTTAGGGTATTTTTGTTGTAGAAGAAACAGCTGCTGGTTCTTAGTTACATTAAAGTCTTCCCAGGCAGATACAGCAGTGTGTAAGTGCCTTAAAATCATGGTCAGCAACGGTCCTGTGCAGAAATGTAGCCAAAGGTCTTTGTGTCATGCGTGTCCTCTACTTTCAAGAGATAAAAGGGATGTCTTGAAAGACTACAAGAGCTCATGAGCTGTATAACTATAGCAATTAATGTTTTACTGCAATTTTTTTTTCCTTAGTCTCTCCCACAGCAATTGCCTATCCACCACTAACAAACCATTTTAGGGCTGACTTTGGAGTCCTCTCTGTCTTCATCAAAGACATTTGTCTCAGACAAATTGTGATTCTTCCTAAGGCCACAGGTCCTTGGCCATGGGGAATTACAAACTGTTAATGAAAGAGCTCTCCTCTTCTATACCTTTCACTGGAATGATGGTATTTTCCTGTCTTCACTGGCTTCTGATGCTCTGTTTAAACTGATGTATGTCTCACATGTTTACTGAAAACTGACTGTAGATTTCTGTTCACAAAACAGCACAGAGATTTCATTCTGATGGAGTTGGTAGAGTCAATCAAACATTTTTTCAAAGAGCAGTTCCCCAGAAAGTCCAGTCTGTCAAAATTAAAATTTTTATTTTTAAACCTTGTTTATTATATATATTTTTATTATTTATATATTATATATAAGTTTATTATATATATTTTAAGGGAAAATCTTGACCTTGTCCAATGGGCTTCAAGTATTAGTAACCATTTTTGGTTACTATTCCTACCCAAAGCAAATACTACATGCTGTTGCCAGAGTGGTTCAACTTCTGTTCAAAGACCTAAAGCCTTAAAAGTTCTAGAAGGTCAGTTTCAGTTCTTTCCATGACCTAATCCTTTTGTTCAAAAGATACTAAGTTTGTAACAACTGCTAAAGTATTTCAGGAAAATAGCTGTTTCTACTGTGTTTTATTATGTCTGATGCAGCCACACAGGAATGATTGCATTAGCAGGAATAACAGTAATAAAGAGTTATAATCTGTGTTTGTATGGCAATTAGATAATTTTTAAACAGTTCCAGAAATTTCTTTTAATGCGATTTCTGCAGCATAAATTGGGGGCAAACTTAGAGGACTTGATGGCTGTTTTACATCTGGTTTCTGTTACTGAGAAGCTGACAGACACCACTTGCTCAGACCATCTGCAGAGAAAAAAGTTTTTTTTTTTTCTTTTAAGACAGATTGCTTTTGCTTTCAGCATCTCAGGCTTGATGTAACACAAGGCACATGTTACTTCCAGATAACTGTGGGAATGGAATTGTGTGGGAATGGTATCATTAAAATTGTTCTGTGTAGCATTTAGCCATATACTTGACATATGAGGGATACACTCTTGAGAAACGGAATGTCTAATTTTAAATATTTGGTGTGCACTAAGGAACTGATATAAAGCCTGCTGTAACTGGTGTGTGTCTCCTTGCTAGTAAAGCATGTATTGGATGTATGCCAATGTTGACTGCATCTTCCAAAGTTGGGCATGCACTGGAGCTGATGTTTGGGGCTGACGTACACAAAGGGATTAAAAGATTATTGGTCCTTTCTGCAAGGGACTGTCAAAAAATCTAACAACCCCTGAAGACAGAGAACAAAATCTCCATGCTGGGTAATAAACTCCACAAATGCATGGATTCTGTTAGATTTGAGACCAAATTCAGAGAAAGCCACATCCATTCCATGGACAGTCAAATGGATATGCTAAAAATTTACAACTATTCTATTAATAAATTTTTGAAACAGAAATCCCATCCCTCTTTCAACTGGTTTTCAGGGTCTGAAATAGAGTAAGTACAAGATTTACTTTTGCCAGTTGTTTACAAAGAATTTTTTTTTCTTTTTTTAAGGAGTCTTTCAGGAAGACCTAATTTCTTTTTTAACACTGTAATAATATCCCCCTTAAAGATGTAGTAAACATTAGGGCAAAAGACATGAGCTATATGATGCCCCTCCACACTTTGAGACGTACTGCAATTACCAACAGCTTTGCCATTAGTATGACAGGGCTTGTTTGGGGCGTCCTTGAAGCTGTATGCCAATGACCATCTACACCCACCTACAGCTGTGGTCACACTTAGGTCACCTACACTTAGGCCACAACACTTAAATTCTTTATACATCCTGCTCTTTGGTATTTGATTTAGTCCTTGTGATAGGACATTGACATTGCTACTTTTGGAGGCTGAAAGTCAACTTCTTCCTAAAAATAATGAGAGAATGCAGCCAGTATTTCCTCCTGCAGAACAAGTGATAGTAGAGGCAAACTTTCCCAGCTATCTCAGTCTTGTAACTTAACCTCCATCCAGATGGACTAATTAGTAAATGGCATGTACCTCAGCCCTTTCCACACAGACAATCCACAGGATGTTTACTACTGTCAGGGATGGTAAGTTTTCCTGCACTGTATTCCTATTTGAATGTTAGAAACTCTCCTTCAATGTAGGTTAGCTATTTACAGGTGAAGAACAGCTAAGAACTCAAAAATGAGAGTAAGCAGGAGGAATGCTATCAACAGATGCTGAAACATTTTTGTGTCTCTCAGTGTCAGTTCAGTAAAGTGGAGATGAGTTGAACAGGTTTAAGACAAATTAGGGAAAAGTATTTTAAATTTTTTTGGCAGCAACACCTGTTTCTATTCTGTCTCATAGGAAAAATAACAACTGTCTACACATGACAGTAGCAAAAACACTCAAAAGTGTTTTAGCAAGTACTATTGCAACACAATGTGCCCTGAAAACCACTATGTCCTATTGCAGATAGAAAGCATGATTTTTTTTGCAGATAGTCTTCACACAAGTTTCTGACTTTAAGTATTTAATTTGACTGTTAGAATAACATGGACAAAGTAGAGCACCATTTCCCAGATGGAAATCCCTTTACTAATTTGGTTAAGTACAGGAAATTCTGTGCTTTTTATTAAGAAGAAGAAGCAGCAGCTCCTTTGTCACTGTCTTATTTGGATTATAAATCTCCTCTTCCCAATCTGTTTTTTCAGAAACATCACTCTTATGGTCTGCTGTCACACCAGCTTGGGCTATAATGATCTCATATCCCAAGCAATGTTAAACCTTCTCTGGGACTGGCTGGGTGAATTCCAAAAAAAAATTAAGGTGCCACAGGAGCTAATTCTGATGCTTTCAATATGTGACCTTTGGCTGATCTTGAATTGTACCAATAACCCAGTCTGGTGGTAATGATATCCTCTTCTAAATCAGAAGTAAAACTAGGATTTTGATCTTAAGAGGTAATGAGGGAGACCATTACCTGATTTTGACTTGACTTTTTGGCCTCCATGTTTTCCAGCACCCCACCAGGGGCTTTGCACCCAGCCTACAGCATTTTACCCACAGCCTGCAGTACCGGAGGCTTTATATTTTAGCACATGTGCACACAAAGCAGTTTCATGCTCAGTCTTCGTGCTGTACAGCATCAGTCAGCTGCTCCACTGTAACCAAATGGGGCTGGACAATATATAATTTGTTTTACTAAACAGACAAACAAAAGGTAAATTTATGCATCATGTTTATTTTGGTGTTATAGAATGTCCTATTTTGGGGTGGAGCAGAGTTAACTTTCTGTTCAGTGAGAGAGGCTCTTGCTTATACTTGTTGCTGTGGCAAGCAGGGTCAGCTGACTCAGGTATTTACCCCGTGGAGGGGTCACACCTGTGGGGAGGAGGGGACAGGTCAGATGACCCAAACTGACCAATAGGGTATTCCATCCCATCTGCCATGCTCAGTATAACAGCTGAGGGAGCAAAAGGTCTGGGCTTTTTCTTCAATGGCTTGACTTCTTCAGTGGCTCTCTTTTTACAATGAGTGATGTCTGAGGATGATCCTGTCAGTTTGTCTACCTTCAGTACTGATACGTGGGTTCCTGAATCAAGATCTGGAATCCAGTTTCCATTTGTCATTGAGTCCAGTCTGGAACTTCCCCAGTGTCAGTCGATGACATCTCCCTGGGAGCTTGATATAGTTTTGTATATATATTTGTATATATTGTGTGTATTTAATTATTTCATTTTTATTTTATTATTATATTTCATTAGTTTATTTTTTTCTAAACTCATTTGTCTCTCTTCCTCTCCTTGGAGTGAGAGGTGGGGAAGAGCACCTGTTGTCTTGTCACTGGCCAACCCAGCCTAAACCATGACACAGAAGCATACTTTCACAGTGTTTATAAAATAAATTCCTATGAAAATATAGTGATATTTAGGAAGGAGTGTTATTAAATTTTTGGCTAACAGTGGCTGGGAAATAATTTTTGTCTTAAAACAAAGCCCTTTCCAGAACTATTACTACTACAGTTATGACACTTGACCTTCCAAAATGCAAAGGAAGTGCTGTGTGCTGTGATTCTCTGAACATCTGTAATTACACAGAAAAATTAGTCTGCTTGTTTGGATCAGGAAGGCGATCTTCATGTGTATCTCCTGGTAGCCTGCTTTTACAGCACTTCAATTCACATTGTGGAGTTGCCTTGGAGCACATCAACTGGATTTATTCAGGATGAAGCTAATAAGAATACATGTGCTTCAATCACAAGTGGGCATTTAGTTTTTGGGACTCCTCTGAAGCTAGTCCAAGAGTGGGGAATGCCCTGTCCCCAAATGCAACATATTAAAAACTGCACAATGAGGATGCCAGGTTCTCAACATCAACTGTTATACTGTTCAGATCTGCACCTGCTAAGGCAGATGTATGCTAGAGCACAACTTTGTAGTTGACAGCATGGGCGTACTATGGGCTCTCTCTGTGCTGTGAACCCTGTAACAGGGCATCATCTTTGAAGCAAATTGCTTCCACGCTTAGTTCTGCAGGCATGCTTTCCATCTGAAAGAAAGGGAAATTGTTTCTGAAATGTTGAGGTTAACAGATAATTGTGTTTTGTGCTATGATGTTTTTCAAATACCAGGTGCACAATACTTCAGCATGATCCTGATTATAGTGTTTAAAGCCACCTCTCAAAATGTCTAGTTATAGACAATTCACACTTATTTATTCAGAAGACAAGATGAGGGTGAGAACACTGTACTTATTCAGGTATTATTGGCTGTTGATCTGTTATTGCTGGTCTCAATGAACTTTGCTAACTTTTACGAAGTTCTTTCCAGTTTGACTTCAGCCTTTGAACCAGTCTGAGAAATATTCAGGACTCTACCCTTCTGTGAATACTCAGACTTGTATCTTGATTTGAAGCTCTCCAACGTTTGGGAAGGCTAATATCAATGCTAGTTTTAATTACTATAAAGAATATGTTATTAAATTATTATTTTAATTACATATTCTGATAGTATCAAAAGCACTTGTGAGGTTGAGCACTGACTTATCAACTGTCTCCTTTGAGGGTGTTCATGTATAAAAAAAGGAAAGTGTACGTGCATTGAATCTGCAATTTCAGTTTTACTTTCTAAAGAACTTTGTGGAGATCCTAAAAGCATTCAAAGTCTAGACTAATTGTGACTGTCAATTATATTTACAGATATTGAAAGTTTAGTGCTTTCTTTGTTAAAATACTACTACAACAGAAAAAAAAATTCACTATATTTTGAATCAGTTGTCAAATCATTGGTGCCTGTCAGTAAAGAAGTAAGTATTTCTGGACAAGAAATATAACATATTTGAGGAGTGATTTGAATTTTTTTTTTGTTTTCTGTCAGCCATAACTTAGCCAAAACAAGTGTAAGTAAATTCCATAAAATACTTCTAGCAGATAATACCATAATCTTTGTTCAGGATAAAGCATGCTGTTACTAATGGCAGGGAGGGGTATTTCCAGTGCATCACCATGACTTAACATGGTATAAATTTTTGCATACCCTGACAGCTTACCTTCCCCTCTCCCTCAGCAATTCAAAGGAAGTTGGGAAGTGTGACGGATTCTAAAAATGTACAACATTTTTAGAAGAAATTTTCCTGTAGTTACCTTTTTTTTTGGTAAAACAAAGGTTGGAAGCTTGAAAAAAACAAGTGAGGATTACTTTGCCTTGTAGCGTGGCTTTGACATTAGGTATTTGCCAAACTGTTGCAGAACTGCCATTAATACAGCTTCCATCCAAACGAACATTTGGAGTTTATTTTTCTGAAGGCAATTTAGTCTTATAAATCTCTGAAAGGAAGGAGTATAGAAATTCTCTTCTGCTTTACAAACAGGCAGTCTAAAGGTAAAATTGTCTCATGATCCACAATGGTTAAATTAAAAACCAGATGGCTAGAAATTGTCCTCTACCTGTCTGAGGAAACCATAGAAACTAGGGACGCCTTTTTGAATACCCCTTTCTCTTCCTTGCCCACACAAGATCATCATATCCATTGAACCTCTAACTTTACCAGTGAAATAAATGGGACTATTAATGTTCTGAAAGAGGACTTTTCAACAGATTAATATAGAGGAAAACCCTCCCCCAACACTTTAAACCTATTGGTATAGAAAACATTCTATGTTTGTATTAGCCGGTGCTATTCACTGAAAAAGCTTTTTCTCTTTCTTTTTACATTTATTTTTCCTTTTCTTTTTTATTTTCCTTTTCCTTTTCCTTTTATTTTTCTTTGTTTCATTTTCTCTTTTTCTTTTCATTCTTCTTTTTCTTTGCACGTGCAAAAATCCATGCACAAAATCAGGTTAAAACAGTTTAAGCAGTTTACAGATTAAAAAAATCCAGCCCACCTATATTTGGCAATGTCAGACTTAGAGGTACTATACAAAACTGATTTGTGTGTACTACGATAGAGTCAATAAATATATCACTGAGTTCCACTGTTTACCTTGGGTACCTGCCAGTATATGGATAGAAGTTGTAGTAAAGTACTTTTCTGGCCATCTTCATTATACAGGGCCAAAATCCTTGCCTTATTTACTGCACATTAGTTCCCCTTCAGTGCAGGGTTTGAATTATTTCAACATCTCACTTTTTTTTTTTTAAAGCAGCCATCGGTAGAGTTTGTAAAACATTATCATCATTATTAGTGATAGCAACAGCTTTTTATGCAGATACAAAAGCAAATGTAGAGATTCGTGCTACAACTTTTTATTCTGGGCACCCAGTTAGGACCACTGAATACCTGATTTTTCAAGGGAATATGTAATAGCTATATATTCAAAGCACAGTTTTCAGAGGATTTAATATAATTCGGACATTTTTCCACATCTTAAATTGAAATAACTTTCATTAGATACTCAGACAATAAGGATCACAATTAGTGACCACATGAGGTAAGTTTGATTTACACATCCTTGAGTCCTTGCAGTTCCTTTGGTAGACACTGAAGCGTAATACTGTTTTTTCAAATAATCTATAAAATTATATAGTGTTTTCTCTTAATGCACTCCTCTACATCATAATTTTCATAACTTTGAGATTCCTATGATCAAGGCATCTTCGTTGTATAAGTCTGACTTGTGTTCAGCATTGTTCCAGCCCTCAATGGACCAAAAAAATTAAAATCCCTGCTTATCCTAAGACTGGCTTATTATCAACAGTTAGAGAAATTCTTGACAATATGACAAACTGACAATATGCAGACTTATTTTTGTTTTTCCTGTAAGGACTATAAAAGGCACATACAAGACATTTTTTGTTGCTTGCTTCAAACAGGGTCACTCACAGCTCTACAGAGAAGGTAGTTTTTAACAGGGGAAGAATGTATTTTTCACCCTCTAATTCTGCAAAATTGCAGAAAACTTTCAGGAAAGTTTAGTCTGAGGAGATATAAAATATAAAAATTACCATCCCCAAAATTTAAACCTTGGTAAAAATTAAAGGCAACATGTGAAAAAGTATCAGCAGTCTTGACACTTAAGCCATGGTGTTAAATCAGCATAATGAATGTACTAGTTACAAGGGAGATGGTGATAGCTGTATCCTGACTAACATGAGATGAAAGAACTCTTAAGAGATAATTATCTAAATGTATTAACAAGTGTTTGTTTTGTTTTATAAAAAAAATTGAATTGTGTTCAAGATAATCTGGAAAAGTCTGAGAAGTAGGCTTAGCAATTGTACAACAGAGGAAGTAGTTGAAAGAAGTTGACAAAGCGTGAATAAGAGAATAAGGTTGCTGAACACATATCTTTCAGTTGTGTTGTCAGACTAATTGCTGTGTTTTCATGGATATAATCCATATGTTAAAAACAAAGATTTTTTTCATCAATGATAGGCAAGGTTATAAATATGCATGATATATGCAAGGGGGAGTTTACTCGAGACCATCTCATGCACAGGAGTGCTCACATATGTCCTGGTCCTTAGTTCTCTGTAAATCCACCATTTGCCCTGTCTTCTCCTCTCCTTTGCCTCCAATTCACCAATCTTCTAGGATTGCTATGGAGGCTGTCCTGTCTCCTCCGGGACAGCCTTACAGCTGCAACAGGTTATATATACATGTGACTACTTATCTTCAAGAAATGATATTTTAAAGGGCTGCAAGTTATCCATGTGAAAATACATTAAGTATGTGACAAACTTGAATATTAGCTGAAACAATAAATTATCCTTATAGATCTTTCCAACCAGCAGCAACATCTGGTATCTGACAGAGAAGAAAAAATTAGCCAAGTGTCCATTAGGCAATTTACACTTTAGGACTGTGTAAGTGTGAAGAGAACTTAATGTGCAAACAAAGTTAAGGAAATATAGTCACAGCAAAAGTAAATATTGCAATCAATTATGGATTTAAAGTAATGTATATAAAATCCAGATAAATTCTTAAGACAGTAATCTCTCTGTGTGAGGCATGCAATAGAGACAACGGATATTTCTGTGCCAGTGACAAGCAAAGACTTTTTTTTTTAAATTAAACAACACACCCCAATATCATGAATGTCATCACAAAACATGAATTAAAATATAAATTGTATCAGACAGGCATCTTCCCCGTTTCAAAATATTTGCATTAACATGTTCACAGATGGGGCCTGTGTAGAGACATTTTCACACCTTGAGTAACTGCAATTGTTCATCTTAATTGTTTTCCTGCAACACATGAAAAAAGTGGTGACTGCAAAACCCAGTCCACCGCCCCTTATTGGTTAATTTAATACTCTAGGCTGATCTTCCTCTTTTGTTCTTTCAGCAGCATGCAGGAGTGAGGCTAATAGCAATGTCTCAACTTCTCAGATGGCAACAATCTTCCACTTCTGTCTGGTTTCCACATCTGGTAAACAAATCCTAAGGGTACTGGAGTCTTAGCAGCGCTATAATTTTACATGACCTTTCATGCCATGATATCATAATTATTTAAGCTATTACTTGCCTGTTATAATCCTGAAGGTTGGTCCTGTGTTCCTGCCGTGATAATTAAATCCCCCTGTCCTGATTTGGGGTAGAATAGAGCCAACTTACTGTTCAGTGAGAGAGGCTCTTGCTTACACTTGTTTCTGTGTCAAGCAGGGTCAGCTGGGTTGGTCATTTACCCTGTGGAGGGGTCATACCTGTGGACAGGACAGGTGACCCAAACTGACCAATAGGGTATTCCATCCCATCTGCCATGCTCAGTATTAAAAACTGAGGGACCAAAGGGATCAGGTTGGCTCCTTTCCAGGGACTGTTTTCCGAGGGCATTTCTTCTTTGGATTTCCTACGGGGGGGTTCTTCTTTGATTGCTCTCTTTCTTCAATGATTGACATCTGAGGAGGAGGCTGCCAGCTCATCTGCCTTCTGATCCTGGTCAGTGTGTTCCAGTTCCCATTTGTCACTGAGTCCGGTATGGAACTTTTACAGTGCCTGCCAGTGACATCTTCCTAGGAATTTGATCTGGGTTTGTATATTTTTTTTTTTATATTGTGTCTATTTGATTATATCATTTTTTATTATTAATATTTCATTAAAGTAGCTTATTTTTTTCTAAATTCATAACTCTCTTCTTCCTCTCCTTGGAGCAAGAGGTGGGGGAGACCATTTGTTGTCTTGTCCTTGGCCACCACCTCTTTATGGCTGCAAGGAAAACTGACATTTAAACTGTGATGCTTGTGGCCAAAAAGTTAGATTTGTCTTGTATTTGGAAATGCCCAATGTACACAGGGGCATGTGAATATAACTGAGACATTCTGAGATGCTGATGCACCGTGTGGAATGTCTGGAGGCCTTACCTGGAAAGCATTTGTCTCAAAGCATATGTCTTTTCAGAGGTGGTTGAGAAACCCATTAGATCACAATGCACAAACACCTTGTTTTTCTCATGAAGTATTTGTCTTGACAACAGTGATGCGGTCAACTTTGGCAAACAGTATAGGTGACTTTTTAAAATAAGACTTTGTTACATTGTTTCATTTGTTCCCAGTTATTACTGTTTTTCACTCAATGTCCCTGATGGAAAGAATGTGGAATTAAGGAGAGCAGGTGAAAACTGATATTGCAGGAATAATGATTCCCAAGTAATGTTTCCAAACTACGTGCTTTATAATTCTTGATTTCGTTATAATGCCCCAAATAGCATCTGCGCATGCTTTCCCTTGAGCAAATGCCTAATGGCACATACTGTGACAGAGCCATGATCACCCGAGCATATGCAGTCATGGGCTCTTGGAGTTCTTGTCAGGGAAATAAAACCAAGACTTTCCCTCAAGCCTGGTCTGTAGACAACAACTATGGGATGAACTGGCAAAAAGAATGAGCCCCCTTCTGGGAGGCCTTCTGATCCCCTCTCATTTCCATGAGCATGGAAAAGATGAGAAATGGTCGAGCTTGGTGAGAAAATCCCACAAAGCAACCAATGCTTCATAACCTAGGACTGGACTAGTCAGGAAGAGATTTGGGCCAATATATTCTCCTGCAAACAATGATCCAGCTTGCTGGTGGGAAGTCAGGTGGAATGTCAAGTGAATCAATCATCAAAATAAAGATCTGTTTAAATTTTTGGTTGCCAGTGGCGGTAGGTAAGGTGGAAATCTAAAGTTATTGGTAGAGTGGTTTCAAATCTTTAAGAAGCACTGCACCTGGTTATAAGACTGGTGGAGTCCTCCCCACCTTGCTCAGAGCTGATGTATTTTGTAGTCCCTCAATAAACCACTTTCTTTCCTTACATCATCTATCTGCTCAGAATAACAGGCTGCTGGGGAAGGGCAGCTTTTGCCATTACCTGATAATCACTCTATGCTTCAAAGCACAGAAACTGGCATTGCTCATAATTGTTTTCCCTTTGAGCTCTAATTTAAGTGTAAGTATTGTTTTCATTCTTCCTTGATAAGACATTTGCTTTAATAGATCTGTTTGCACTCTTTACTTTCCCATGTTGCTTTTCCTACCTTGGAGCAAACAGGTCTGACATCAGCGGAGTGGTTTGGATAGAAAATCAAAGCAGGAGGTCTTCAGGGATGCTCGTTCAAGTACAAGCATTCCTATTACTGTGCTGCAAAGCCCCTGTTTGACATAATCTGACATCACCACTGCACAATGTCAGAGCTATGGCAGGCCTAGAGGGCAGCTAAACTGAAACAGAGCAAGTGCTTTTACATTAATACCTGTGGAGGTAAAATTAATAGTCATACAGTGTATGTAACAGAACAGTTTTCCCTGAAAAGCTTTGGGGGTTAATACAAGCACTGCTGGGTTGGCAGTGGATTGTACCTGGAATAACATCCTTCCCTTTTCACTGAGTGTTTGCTCTAAAACCCCAAACATTTCTGTTTGCTCTGTGCCTCCAGAAAGGCTTTGCAAATCACAGTGTTGAGTAGAAGAGACAAAGCAGGATGTTTTCTTTGTGAGAAGGTACACAGCATATCATCACTATTCAACTTTCAAAACAGGGATGACGTGGTGGGAGAGTGCCAGGGAAAGGTCTGGAAGTTGTCATCATCATCTGTCCTGGCTCATCAGCAGCAGGAGAAAAGCCAGGCAGACGTGACCCTGGCCAGATACCCTGGGTGACTGGTGTGGCAGTGAGGTGGCAGGGTTCTCCAGAGCTCCAAAGAGGCTCTAAAGGCAATTGCAAAGAGCAAGCTGATTCCTACTCAGAAACTTTCCCTCCCTTTAAAATAGAATCCTTTGTAATATACAGTAACTTTATTTTATTTTATTGTATCTTGAACTTTTCTGCATTGCAACTTCATTCCATTCAATATTACTGACATTGCTGAATTAATTCTAGGTCAATAGGTAAAACCAGGTGTGATTCTGGACCCACAGGTTTAAAAAAGCAAGCTTTGCTTTGAAACAGCTCTAAAGAATAATCCAATTTTGTTACACTGCCAGCTACATGGCATATTTGCAGTTAGCAGCAAAAACATATTATGTGTGTGTTTACCTCTCTGTAGCACATAACCGTGGTGGTTGCAGCAAAGTTTGCTGAAGCCTCTTCCATGGCACTCACCAATGATGCAGCTATTGTATTTCATTCACAAGGTCAAAGCCTTACCTAATTTAGTGCGAGCAATTCTATTGAGAAACTCAAATATAAATAAGGGAAATGCTGATCCTGCAGAACTTTTATTCCAAAAGCATTACACCACCTTACTTAAGAGGGACAACAGGGCTGACAGTTATAACAGGTCCTTTTTTTTTTTGAGGTTTGAGTATGTGTGCTAAAGAATCATGAGGAAAAAAGTGTGGAATGCCAACCTGCTGTTGGAGCAAAGCTGGCTCCTAAATTGCCTTGGAACAATGACTTATACACAATAGAAAGTGTGTTCCACCTACTCCTTTGTTGTGTTATTGTGACATTTCAAAGTGTAACATAAGGGTTGATTTTTGAGACAGATCCAGAATGTAAATTCAGTAGTCCTTTTTTTTCATCACTATTACTGTATGCATTTATCTATTATAAATGCCACAGTAGACAGTGGAATCTGTGCCCGGGTGGTGCAAATGGTAAGTCATTTAACCACCTTCTTTTCCTTTCCACATACTTTACATAGGATACATATTTACATATTTGGAAGTGCTAGGCTATGAGTTAAAAAGTATTCTTGTTTGATCCTTTCCATTAACAGATGGAAATGAACATTAATAGAAAATGGTGGCTTGTCTGAAGTACATTGGATTAGAATTATCCACATATTTTACAATATCTGGAATTTAGGATTGGATGATCTCAGTGGATGCACATTGGTACATTTAGTAGTTTGGCAGATCACTCTGGGGAGAAGAGACAGGAACATAGCTATTTACCTCCCTGTTGAGAAGACCAAAGATAAAAATCTGCAAAACAAAGGCTCGAATTTGAATTCCAGGTCACATACTAACTCCTATGGAATAGCAAAATTAGTCACCTCTCTAAAATTAATCTAAGAGGTATCCTGGGACTGGCATGCCAGAAAACTTCTGTTATTGAGAAATTTGAATATAGTTTAAGTACTCAACTTTAAAAATATGAATGTCAGCCTTTTGTCTCAAGGAGGACGATTATGAAGTTATCTTTAAATCTTCTTGCATTTGTACTGCAAAAAATACCAAGGACTGTGATTAACCTCTTAGAGACTCCACATTCTGAACCTTTAAAAATACTCCAGTAGCTCAGCTGTCTCCACAGTTGTTTGCTTCTTACTTTTTTTTTTTACTTTTCTGAAATGCTTTTTTCCCATGGAGATGGACTGGGGGCACAGCAGACAAAATCTGTATTCCTGCTCACTCCAGCTTGAGTGCAGGACAGAACCAAAGTAATTTGAGAAGCTGTCAGGGCTGCTCATAGCAGACAGCAGCAGCAGGAAAAAAAAAGCTCTGCTTCTGAGGTCTGTTAATTATTAAATTGCTTGCTAACAGACTAAGCTCCTTCACTGGCTGTTGCTATGAGCCGCTTGCACAAGCTGTGTAGGTTAGTCTCTGCTGGAAGTATGTAGAAATTCAATAAGCTTGTATACAAAATGACCACCTAAATGCAGAATAATAGTTATTTAGCCCAGCTTCTATCACATTTCGCAGAAAATAGGGAGTGACACAATTTTAATTTAAGGTCCCTATGCTTTGGTGAACTTGTCACATCTGATGAACTGAAGGCACCCAGGAAGCCTGTCAGTTTCATCAGTTTCAACACAGGGTCTGCCTTAGTTTAGTGTTTTCAGAAGTTGTAAGGGGGTGGGGAGCAGATGACCCAAAGGTAGAGAACTTAAGATTTTAATTCCAAACTCTGAAACTTTAAATTTCCTCTTTTCATGAGCTATGCATTTAACCAGCTATTATTATCATTAAAATAAAATTAGTACAAGTACAATTGGAATGTGTAGTAGCATGTTAAACTTTATTTGTATTATGAAAGTGATGTAAGAGTCCAGTTATGGACTTGGACCCCCGGAAATACATGTGTAGCTGCTGCAGTTTCCCTCCAGTTAATAATGCAGCCAAGAATAATATTTTGTTCTATGAAAGACCTGCTGTGACAGTTGTTTCTGAAGCGTAATGAAGACTATATTTCAGTTACTAGTAACTATTTGCTGAGGACATAGTACTGCAGATTACTCCAAGAAAAAAAGGGCAAAACCAGTCTTGTAATGACTCAGCTACAACAGCCAGTTTGTTTTTCTGTTAATGAAAAACATTTTTTCACCTTAATTGCATCAACCTGTTCAAAAAATAACAAAAATTTCTTAAAACTATCTGCATCTCATTCCGAGAGGGAGCTATTCCTGCAAACCAGCCTGGATTATAGCACTGTCAAGAGTAAGGATTTTTCTGCCTTTAGACTCTTTACCTCTTCTCTTTAAGGAGTATTTAATATTTTTATGCTGTAATTACCCTCTTCCAAATATAGAAATACATAGTAATTAATACAAACTATGTGCTTGGAAGATGCATCGTGCATCAATAGGACTCACAAGCTTGAAATCAAGTACATGTATTTCACAGGCTGAGCACATCAGATCAAGTTTTTTTGGGTTTTGTGGTTTTGTTTTGTTTTTTTTGTTTGGTTGGTTGTTTGGTTTTTTTCAATATGACAGGACACTTGAAATAATCTATTTTATTTTGCAGTAGCTTTTCTTTGAAACATGTTTGACATTGGCAGGCAAAGGGAAGAGAGAAATACTAGGGTAGACCTTAGTCATTACTCCTCTGAGTGTCAGCATGGATCAGAGGCTCCCTGAAGCAAGGACCGGCTCTGATGTGTTTATACAGCCCCTTAAACAAAGGAGCTCTAGTCTCTGGCAGAGGCCCCAACAAGCCACTTTAGTACAACCAGTAGTAAGTTACCATGGTGTGGTATTTCCATTCTAAAGATAAGAAACATTTCAAATGGCATGGAGGTTTAACTGAGTGGAACCCTGCTCCACAGATGATTTGCTGGAGGAGAGTAGTGTGTTAGGATAAATGGTGTGGGAAGTTTTAGAGCTGACTTGCTTTTTGGTGCTACATGGAGCAAAGCAGTGCTGGTGTCAGTGTACCACAGACATATCTGTGTAACTCTGTTTTCCAAATAGCTCATTGCTAAAGAATCATACTGTGTGCATGTATTTATTTTTAGGGGTGAATATTTTCTAATTTCTTCTACCATTTTCTCTCCACAGTTTTCTTGATTTCTTTGGTTTTATTTGGTTTCTCAGGTTGTTTGATTACTTTAAGGTCATACTATCGTGGTAATTTACTGCAGAAATGTCTGTTATGCCCTGTACACATTGCATTTAATTTCATGTAACACTTCCTTTTGACACCATATCAAAATGACATTTACATGGGGACCGATGTGAAAGAGAGGTTGTAAAGCAATACATTGAGATTATCTGGTAATGAAACTTGCGGTGTTCTTCTCTGTGTTACTGTATTCCTCCTAACATCCAAGCCTGATCTACATTACAAAATTTGCAGCTAAGGATTGCCCATACATGGCAATGTGAACTAGCCAAAAGGCGTTTCTGCCTTTGAAATAACACCGCCGTACTGCCCAAGATGCGCTTGCTTCTGGTGTGTGCAATGCTAACAGGTACTCAGTTGTCCATGCCCACTACAGCATGCCTTTTAGCAACCCTGCAGCAGGTCCCACAACACTGACCACTCTTGAAACAGTTTGGAAACTCAATGACACTATGTGACAACATGCATGTCTCTTTTCCCCCTTTAAAATCTCTTTACTTTCTAATGTGTGTTTGTTAATGGAAGGGTCTGATTTAACATTAAAAGACACTATTGCTTAATATTCTGCTCCTGCATGATCTGCCAACAGAGACACTGAGCATTTGGGTGGCTGTGGGAACAGACTAGTGATCTGATAGAACAGTTAGGGGGCTAGCAGAGAAACAAGAACGTAGAACAAGGGTTAGAAAGTAGCAGTGACAAAACAAGCGGTCTGCCGCAAGCTGACTGTGAGGCAAGTCTCTAAAGCAGGAGATGTGAAGCTGCCCACAAGACATATTCTCCTTATGACAGGCTGCATAGCAGACATGCATTCCAGACATGATGGGAAATGCACCTTTTCTTTGTTGTTTTCCATGGATATCTAATGAGCACTCAATTAAGTATTCTCTCTGTGAGAATACTTAATTGGCATGATACCAGGGAAATGCAATCTGTGTTTCAAAGAGCAAGCTGCTTTCACAGGAACCAAGATGAAAGAAGCAAGGAATGGAATGGAGGGGAAACTTAGTTAATTTCAACCATGCATTTCCCAATACATGTGTTTTTAATTCACACCAGCATCTCAACATTTCCCCCTTTGTTTGAAAGTGCTGCCTTTACATATAGTCACAGAGCAAAAGAATAGGGGATTCTAAAGAAGGGATTTTATCTTACAAAAATACATTAGCAATGAAATAAAGTAATATTAGGGCTACGTAGTAGAACTGGATCTGCTACAAAACAGCAGTATCCCAGAACGCTGTTATATTGCTAAGGGAGAGCAAGGAAAGTACCTTTACACTATACTCTGCCTATTACAGGAGCATAACTCATGTAGGTAGATGAACTCCTGTGTGTAATAGTGATTCCCATGCTTCCTCTTAATTTTTAATTTATAAAGAGGAAAATGTAAATGTGTTAAAGACCATGTCCCAGTCACAAATTAATCCTCTCAGCACTAGGGTGCACCTCATGCTAGACCTGGGCCAAGCCAACCCAGCCCTATTTTGCCTTTGCCAGTGAAGACAAGGAAAGCTCTTATCACACACAGATACAGACCAGTCTTTGAGTATTTGGCTCCAGGAACGCAACCAGTAAAATATTTTCTTAAATCACAGCAAATTATTTTATTCCTACACAAGTATTGGTACCGTGCTAAACTATATTTTCTGTGTTCTAAGAAAAAAAAATATCTGGCTCAGTAGGAACATTTTTACAATATGCTTTTTCATAGATTCAGCAGTATTCATACTGACTCACAATGAATGGTTGCATAAAACTCCTTATTTTAATTCCATAATTTTGTAAGTTAAAACATTAGTGTAAAATTCAGCTTGCCAAATTCCTTCCTGGCAGAAATGCAGATAGTTTAAATACAGTCATTTATCATAGTATAATGATTATAGACAAAATATTCTAGTTAAAACCCAGGGAGAGTTATATAACTGCTTTACAGAAATCTGTTTAAATGATAGGGCATTAAAATGAAGTTTGCAGTCAGCCAAAAGCATCCTGCATCTATTTAAATGGCAGCTGTATCTCTTCTAGCAGCTGCCTTTTTTTTTTTTTTTTTTTTTNTTTTTTTTTTTTTGTGAGCATGGCAGACCTGTGTGGGCAGGGGCCTCAGAATCATTGAGGCTATCTCCTCATCCCTAGGGAGGATCTCTGCAGGCAGCCTTTCCAGAAACTTATCAAAATGATGAAGATCTGGAAAGATAAATAAGATGGTAACTTTTTTGCTTTGTTTATTTTATTTTTAAGGCAGAATAAAATGGAATGTACCACTGCTTGGCAATGTTAACAATAGGAGACAAATAACATCTGTATCAATAAAAAAAGCTGTTATGAACTTACGCATATGTGGCAGAGGATGTTTCATCTACTAGAGAATGTAGATTAAATGTACTGCATGTTCACATTTTGTGTGTGTGATTTTTTCCAAACTGTGTTCAGGAAAGATAGCAGATCATAGCATCATAAATACCATGAACACTGGAACAGGCTTCCTGGAGAGGTTGTCAGTGCCCCATGTCTGTCAGTGTTTAAGAGGCTTTTGGAAAATTCTCTTAATTACATGCTTTACCTTTTGGCCAACCCTGGAGTGGTCAGGCAGTTGGACTAGATGATCATTATAGGTCCCTTCCAACTATTCACCTCTTCCTTTTTCAGGCTTTAAACTGAAGGACTTGGGGAGGTGGGGTCAAGGGTGTCAACACTCATGCCAACTTAGCCAACTGGGGAATAAGCCAGGCCAAACACAGCAGTGACAAATGTTCCTTAGCTGACAGCCAAACACAGCAGTGACAAATGTTCCTTAGCTGACTCCCAAGATGAGATTCAGAAGGCTAACGACCTCAAGGGTGTGAATGGCTTTGGTGGATCCTCTTTCTCCTCTCCAGGGATACCCACATGCTCGGCTGCCTCTCTGAAATGCCTGTACACCAACACATGCAACATGGGGAGTAAACAAGAACTAGAGATCTGTGTGTGGTTGCAGGGCTGCAATTACAGAGACATGGTGGGATAGCTTGCATGACTGGAATGTCGTCATGGATGGCTACGTACTTTTTAGGTAAGACAGGGCAGCGGGGCATGGTGGTGGAGTTGCTTTCTATGTGAGAGAGCAACTGGAGTGTATTGAGCTCTGCCTAGGTTTGGATGAAGAATGTGTTGAGAGCTTATGGGTAAGAATTAAGGGGCAGGCTAATATGGGAGGCATATTAANTGCTCTCTACGCGAGAGAGCAACCGGAATGTATCGAGCTCTGCCTCGGGGTGGATGAAGAACGTGTTGAGCGCTTATGGAACTGAGAGGCAGAACTTAAGAACGGAGAGGCAGGCCAATATGGCAGACGCTGTTGTGGGTGTTTACTAGGGACCTTTGGATCAGGAAGAGGAAGTCGATGCGGCCTCCTACAGAAATAGCCTCACGGTCACAGGCCCTGGTTCGCATGGGGGACTTCAGCTACCCTGACATTTGCTGGAAAGACAAACAGCCAGGCACATGCAGTCCCCGAGATTTCTGCAGAGCATTGATGATAACTTCTCAACGCTGGTAGTGGAGGAACCAAAAAGGAGAGATGCTTTGCTGGACCTTGTGCTGACAAACAAAGAAGGTTTGGTTGGGGATAGGAAGGTCGTGGGTAGCCTTGGCTGCAGTGACAATGAGATGGTGGAGTTCAGGATCCTGCATGGAAGAAGCAGGGCAAAAAGTAAAATTACAACCGAAACTTCAGGAGAGCTGACTTTGGTTTCCTCAAAGACCTACTTCAAGGAATCCCATGGGATTTGGGCTCTAGAAGGAAGGAGGGTGCAAGAGAGCTGGTTAATATTTAAGGACCACTTCCTCCAACCTCAAGATCGGTGCATCCCTCGGAGCAAGCAGTCAGGCAAAGGAGGCAGGAAACCTGCATCGATGAGCAGGGAGCTTCTGGAAAAACTCAGATGGAAGAAGGAAGTTTACAGAATGTGGAAAAAAGGACTGGCCACTTGGGAGAAGTATAGGAGTATGTAGAAGTCAGACTTACATATGAGAAGTCAGAGTGTGCAGAGATGCTATGAGGAAGGCTAAGGTCTACTTGGAGTTAAACCTGGCAAGGGATGTCAAGGACAATAAGAAGGGCTTCTTCAAGTACATAATCAGTAAAAGGAAGACTAGGGAAAATGTGGGTCTGCTGCTGAATGAGGTAGGTGCCCTGGTGACAGGGGATGCAGAGAAGGCAGAGTTACTGAATACCTTCTTTGCTTCAGTCTTTACTGCTAAGGCCGGCCCTCAGGAATGCCAGACCCTGGAGGTAGGAGAAAGTGCCTGGAGTAAGGAAGACTCTCCCT
>VYZM01008660.1:42626-63207 GCA_013398915.1 Dromas ardeola | reverse complement strand
TGCGCCTTGGCTTGGCGCCCGGGGCGGGGGGGGGGGTGTCTCCCCCCCGGCAATGCCTCAGTTGGGAGCAGGAAGGGCCAAATTGGGTTTACCTGCACCGCAGTGGAGTCCTGGTTGTCAGCTGGAACGGGGAGGGGTGTTTTGGGCCGGGGGCACAGGGAGGCGTTTGGGGAGAGGCAGTTCCTTGGCCGGGTGCGAGGGAGGACGGAGCAGTGCAGAGGAGAAGCCGGGTCCCTGCTACCCTGGGCCAGGGTCTCTATTGCTGCCCAGTGCCGGCAGAGCAGCCAGGATTCCGGGGACTTCACGGGGCAACTTTCAGCTCCTGGCAAGGCTGCTTGGAAAACTTAACAGCTCCCGATGCTTCCATATATTTAGGAGAAGTTATATCTATGTGTAAATCTTGTGTCCTGCATTTAGGTCCTCTGGCTGCTTTTTAACTTAATACTTCGGCTTCCCCAGCTTTTAACAACAGTGGCAATATGGTTATTGGCAAACCAATGTAACTTAATATTAAGTAGCTTCCCAACTTAATTTAGCTTTTTTTAAAATTTTCAAAGGAAATCCTGTCCTCTGAACAATGAAGATCTTAGACCCCGGCTAACTCTTAGACCCGCAAACTGTTTGTGGCCCCCTCCTCGCTCTCCTGAAGCAGATGTTGAAGTTCTTTAGAAGGATCTTCTCTATTCGCACACGGTGCCTGCGTGAGAACAGAGGAAGCTCCCAAAGATCTTGTGAGTATCAACTCAAATGTGGATTTTACTCCAAGCTTTTGTTCATGGCTGTGTTAAGCAGCTGGCTGCTGGTTTTGGTCTAGTCCGTTGCTCGTGTCTGAGGAGGCACTGGATCGAGGAGCTGTGTCTTGTACGTGCTCCCAGGGAACTCTTCAGGCGTGTGATCCAGCCGTCACAGAAACATGAGCCGTGATGGGAAGGGGGCGGTGAGCTCAGTGTTTGTGGCCAGAAGTGTCTCTGATGCCTTGATGCAGCTGGGGGTTTGTGCGATGTCGAGCAAGCGGTTTCATCTCTGAGCCTGCAAGACTTTTCCTGTAGAGCTGAGATAGTGCTCTTCCCTATGTCAAAGACGTTTTGACATTTCAGAATATTATATATTGCTATATAGATGATAATTACTCTGCAATGCATACATTAGATGTCTTGATGAGACCTCAGTATTAAGAGGAACATCCCAGTAAGCAGTTCTGTGCTTAGACAGCTCAAGTGTTTTCCATTTGTTTTTAAATTTTGAACTGCATTACAAAAATGATGAAGCTGAGGGGAAAAAAAACCTTGTTGTTCTGAAGTGAAAGCAATCAAAACTCTCCACTCATGCTGAGTCTAGGGAGCTCTGCCTGCTCAGCACTGAAATTGGAGCGTTTGGGGCTTTTATATTTGACATATTGTCCAGGAATGTGCAAAGGGAGCTCCTGGGACATGCGCTACTTACGGATTTTTATAAGCTAAGGGTGCCAAAATATTCCTGGAAAGCAGTGGTGTGCTGTAACTGCCTGGTTTTCAGTCTGCGACTCTTTCTTTGTGGGGGCAACGGTACTGTTTGGGTTTTTTTTAAAAAAAAAAAAAGGAAAAAGAGGCAAAGCTGTTACAAGGTGGGACAGATTTATTTATTCATGCTTGAGGTGCCCCATAGAAAGTATATAGTAGAGCAGCAGGGACAGTCCAAAGAGCTATGGCTGGGCTCTCACTGCTTATTAATTAGCCTAATTAGTATTTAAAAGGATCTCTTGGGGTTGAAAGCAGTGTTAGCCAAGAAGCTTAGAAACTGTGGACAATTTAGGGGCCTGCCGCAGTGTGGGATGAAAGCGGCAGCGACAGCAGTGGAGAGTGACAGCCTTGACCTGGCTTTCCTCACCGTCGCCTGGTGCTGAGCTTTCTTCGTGATAATAAGGAGATTTAATGTGCCAAACTCTGCGTGTTGGATCCGTGGAGCTAAAGTGTGACCTAGTACCCTGGAAAAACGGTTTACTCCTGTGTGCGGACCCGGGGCTGTTGTGTTAGTACAGTGGCAACGAGGAAAACAGTTGAGCAGAAAGTCTGCTGTAAGATTTCTGTAGCAGGGCTTTGTAAAGGCTTTGCTCCCGTGAGGCGTGATTTGAGACTGACTTGATGACAAGATCTTTTCTTTAATCCAGATGAAGACATCGGTTTTGATCGGAAAGTCGTTAACATAACACGGCCTTAGCATGACTAGCAAAAATCATCAGCGTTAGTAACGCCATCATTGCTAAATCCTCTAAATTTAAATAGAATCGAATAATCAGGAGTCTGAATTGGCAGCTTGCATAACGATCGATTGCCTGTCATCTCCTCCTGGGCATGGTGTGTTTTGAAACGGGTAAGTGCTGTCAGGGCCCGGCTTAATCTTAAGGAATGCAAGACAAAGGGGAAGTTGTTTAAAAGAAGATACTTTCCCTTTGGAGCCCGTCAGCTGGCTCCACCTACGGCTGCGCTGCTCATTTATTGCTCTGGAGCAGCGGCTCTGGAGCCTCCCTCTTCCAGCTACATTGAGGAAACCTCTTCTGAAGGTTACGGGGATTTTAATGTCTTAAAAATAGTCCTTTTAAAACATCTATCTTCTGATTCAAGCGTCTACCGAAAGGAACCAGCAAAGCTAGAGTAGTTGGATAGTGCTGAAACGCAGGCTGGATTCCCTCTCTGTGTGACAAGTGAGAACAGCGTGAGCCCTAATGGTAAATATTTCTGTAAATAATTAAATTGTTGAATTCAAGAATTACTGAATTTGAATGTTAGGTCCTTCTCTGTTTATCAACAGCTCGCTAAGGTGAGACCGATGATGAATGCTTGACTTGAGACCTTCTTGTTCTCCAGGTGCCTGAGCGGTGAGCCATGCTGGGCCGGAAAACAGGACTCCCCCACGACCTGAACAGCCACCGCCAGCTGAACCAGTCCTACCAGGAGGCTGTGCCCCTGCGGACCAGACCATCCAAGGAGACAGATGTCAGTTTGGAGGTGTTCAGCGGCTCTACGCCTGAAATCAAACAGAGCCGCAGCAGAGTCCAGCAGATGCGGGATAGGAAAGGTCGTAAAGGCGACATCAAAGACTCGAACGGGAGAGAGGCAGAAACAATTACCTTTATTTCTGGTACAGCAGAGGCTCCCCCAAACCAGAGCTTCTGCTGTTCCTCTCTCTCTCAGGCCTGGAACACATACAAGGCTGTTTTCTGTTGTATAGTGACCTGTGGGGGCTGCTTTCAGGACTGCAGTGTCTGTATCCCCTACCCGGGGCCCGCTGAGACCTCCACTGATGATGGAAAGAACGGAGATTATAATGGGCGACTGCCAAACAGCCCCGCCAACGTCTCTCCCACTGAGAAGAATGGGAACCAGATCAAAAAGTCCAGCATGGGCAGCAGTTTCAGTTACCCAGATGTGAAACTGAAGGGCATTCCTGTCTATCAAAACAGGAGCCCCAGCCACCACCTGGAATCGGATTCGTGCTGCAAAGAGCTGCTGCCAGAGAAGCCCTTCAGGAACAGCATAGAAAAGCCACCGCTCCCCAGCAGCCACCGCAGTTCGGAGGAGTATTATTCCTTCCACGAGTCCGACCTGGACATCAGTGAGCTGAACGGCTCCATGTCCAGCAGGGAGATCGACGTCCTGATCTTCAAGAAACTGACGGAGCTCTTCAGCGTCCACCAGATCGATGAGCTGGCGAAGTGCACGTCAGACACTGTCTTCCTGGAGAAGACCAACAAGATCTCGGACCTCATCAATAGCATAACTCAGGACTACAACCTGGACGAGCAGGATGCTGAATGCAGGCTGGTCCGAGGCATCATACGCATCAGCACCCGGAAAAGCAGGGTCCAGCCCCATATTTCTATCCCAGCCAGCCAGAGCCACGAGGAGAAGTCCAGCAGAGGCAACGCACCAGACAGCGGTAATGAAACGATGCTGGAGTCCATGGTCATCAGCCAAGATGGTATGTGCAGGTTCCTTGGTGTTACTGCTTCCGTACGAGAGGGTTATTTTATCAAAGCCATGGAGATGTGGCAATGGAGCAGGGTTGAAAGCTGATGTCTGTCTTCAGGCTGGGCTTATTTTCCTGGGATGTGTGAATGGAGGTCCTTAGGTATAAATACTGTTGGAGGCCTCTGCTTCTCACCAGTCGCTGCATTGCGGCTTTCCTGATAGTATCTTTCACTGTCAGTGGAGTTTGCGCTGAGCAATGTAAGGGCTTATTCTGCTGCTACTGCAACGATTCTGGCTTTCCTCTGCACCTCTAAGCTAGGCAGAAAGACCGTGAGTCAAACTTAACTGGTATGACCAGATGAGCTGGCTTGTGCCGGAGGATGTCCAGTTACTAAGCTGGCTCTCTCCCCTGTGTTCTACCAGCGCTCTTTGCTAATGGCACCCTTAGACTACCGTGACAGGGTGCCTCCTTGGAGCCGAGACTTCCTCTACGCAGTGGGGTGAGGAGCAGCCAGTAAATATCCCTGCAAAGAGGAAGGAAGGACTGCCGCCGGAGCGTAAGTGCCTCCTGGCTGTTTCAGGGTTGCTTTCCTCCTCATCTGGAGCAGCCTGAAGTGACTGATCTCCAGAACAGGTTCTGAGAGAGTTTGTTGTAGAAAGACCTTGAAAAGCTGAGTGTGGAGGGCAAGGGGCCATCCAGAAGTCATGGAGGAAACTGGGTGGCTCTTGTGCTTTCCAGTTTAACAGTAAGGCTGCTGTTGCTTCCTGGTATTTAGGGACTAATAAAGCTCAGATTACCAAGACAATGGTGGAAGCAATCTGAAGAATCAAACTCTACCTCTCCTATTACCCGAGGGTGGTGCCTTTTGAAGGAGAGCCCTGTGCGTTCCCTGACAGGGATCTTTACTCTTGAGTCATAGCTGCCCATCCTTTCCTGTCCAAACCAGGCCCTCTTGGGTTTTGTTCCAGATTTGGCCGTGCAAATATCGGAAGAAACACCAGCAGATGTGATAGCCAGGAATATGAGGCGGCACAGCAGCGCAGGTAACGTACCTGGCCGGGGGTCTTAGCTGCAGCGGTGTCACAGGAGTGAGGGGAATGCCCTGAACGTCCCGTATTACCTATGCCTTCAAGCTTTCACCAGCTGCAAAGGCTGAGCTGACACCTGCCTCTTAGGTTATCGTAACGGGTGTAGTTCTCTCGAGCTTCAGGAGTGAAGGGAGCTCAGGAGACTTCTTGGGTTGGCGGGTCCTTCTGAAAAAGAATGAAACCCAAGTTTGGAGTGTTCTCTGTCCACGCACCGTACTTGGCCTGAGAGCTTTCGGCCTCTGGGTATCCCGACAAAGTTTGGGGCTGTATTTGGGGTGTGACCAGCTGAGATCACAGCTGGGTTATACTGGGAACAAAAGGAACCGTGCAAAAAGGGAAGCAGGGGAGAGTGACGGGCTGTCCCCTGAGCTCTGATCCTCACGGCATGCATGTTCCACTCCAAAGAGCAGCCCAGGGCTAAAAGACAAGTTTTCTCCTGTGTAATAACAGATCTGTCCTAGAAGATGGTTACAATACAGGCAGGGTTGTTCCCTGCCCGTGGGCTTTGTGTGGCTTTCTCCTCCCTCATGATACACAAAGCCTTTTGTGGCAGCCGCTTGCCTAACTGCCAGGCATTTGGCTGCTACAGTTCACCTTGTCTAATGTCACCATCTCTTCTCTTTCCTCTCCAAGGCTCTCCAACAAGCAGAGATTCTTCTTTCCAAGACACAGAGACTGACTCATCTGGGGCACCTCTGCTTCAGGTGTATTGTTAAGGAAAAGGACCCAAGCAGCAGGCAGGCGTTTCGAGGCTTTGCTGCAATCAGATTTCTCCTCTTTCCATACGGAGTGTACTATGCCACTTTCCCCGTCCCCCCCCCAGTCTGCCCTGACCCTTTGTTGAAGCCAAATTTCGCCTGCTGTCTGAATTTCACTGGACTTTTAATTTTTATTTTTATTTTTTGGACAATATAGAACATCCAGGAAGTGAACTGTGGAGCTAATGAACTTGGGAGGTGGCATGTGTGCCCAGGGAGGAGAAGATGGACAAGGAAGTATCCGATACCTTGTGCCTCTATCATTTCCATAGTTCACATTTAGCTTCAACAAGCCCAGTGGCCCAGCCCTTTCCCTGTTTTGAGGATCTGTTGTACAGTTCTTGCTTTCTGGCATTGCATAAGTTAACTTGGGTAGGGAGTAACTGGATGGTGTCTCTATGTTTGTGCCGATGCCAAGGTGAAGGCCGAGCACCTGCTCTCTAGGGACCCAAATCTCTAGTTAAAGTGGTTGAGTTGGTCCAAAAAAAGGTAAGTCCTCTGTCCACGGGGTCTGCAGTAGCCAGACCTGCCTCCTTCCTGCTGCCTCTTAGTGGTGTCCCCTCCTTCTGCCCTGTAAGGAGAAGGTTCAGGTGACATGGTTCGTTTAATCTTTGGCCTCTTGGCGTGTCTCCTGAGGTAGTGCTTATTGCAGAGGGGTGAGATGTCTGGACAGCTGCGCCACTCTCGGCACCCGAGACCACGGGGACCAGCTCTGCAGTCACTGCCGGTCTGATGTGAACGGTGGGCAGGAGGCGTTGCTGATGGCACGCGATGACCTGTGGCCTGCGTGCCAGGCAGCTTTTCCTCGCTCATCTGCCAAGCCCTCTGCGTTTCGCCGTCATGCTCACTGCTGGGGCAAACCTTGAACTCGGGTTATGCCAGGTGAAGGAAATCGTTGGTTCATTTTTAGGTTTTTGTAATTAAGAATTGAGCTGTTTGAAGGGGTTTTCTAGCAGAGTAAGTCGAAGTGCCTTGCTTTGAAAGGAAAGCTTCCCTTGAGAGTGTCTCCAGGGAGTCTGTGAGGAACTGCTTGGTCCTGCCTTTTCTCCTGCGGGCACTCGGTGCCTTCTCCTTCCCTTTGCTCCCCTCTAACAGCCGGTCAGAAGCAGGAGATGTGGAATCGCTGCCCCGAGGGCACAGCGCCAGGAGACCTTGAGGGCTGCAGCATTGCAGCAGGAGGAAGCTGTATCTTACCAGTGTTGCCACTTGGTTGTTTATCATAAAGTAAACACGTGAAGCCATGGGACTTGTTTATACATTCAGGTGCCCTTGGACATGAATAGAAAACGCTTAGTTGAATTTACCAGCCATAGAATAAACCCACTCACTGGTTTTTGGGGGAGAGGGAAACCAAAATAGGCCCCGTGCTTTGGTGTGGACTGTGTTTTTGTGCCTTAATTCGACTGAAATGTGCCTTAATTCAACTGAAATGTGCCTTAATTGGACTGAAATGTGTCTTTATTTCATAGCCTGTGATTACTCTTCAAAAGGTTGGGTCGGGGGGAAAGGATTTAGTTCCTTTGACTAAGGAACTGACATGAGCAGTCAGGCTTACTTAAATCAGCCAAAGCCCTTTGAAATGGACAGTTCAAGTCCCTGTTAGAGCCTGTTTTTGTAAACTGCTTGCGTTTCAGAGCATGCTTTCATAAATCATGGACATTATTGAGACCACACCTTGAGACACTGACGGAGAGCGATTTTGAAAAGAAAGGGGAGAGACTGAGGCTTGGATTTGGTTTCCCCTCCTTGCTTTGTTTTTAAAGCTGTCGGTTTGTGAAAAATCCCGTTTATGCAAGAAAGAGACTTGAAGCAAGGCCAGCCCGGGACTCCCAGAGGAGCTGCGTTTGGGTCACCTCCTTCCGAATGCCACACGTACCGACGGACCCGTTTGGCTTCCTGCTTCTGAATGGCTTTGTGACATACGTATTTGGACAAGTTTACTTAAACCTGTGCACTGAGGCGTCGGCGTGGGTCACGCTGACACGTAGCTCTGTGGTCTGGGCGCTGGAGCTTTGGAGACGAGGGGCGAAAGAGCTGCCGATCGCTATTACAGATGCAATAGGACATTTTTTTATGTTTAGTCTGCGTACGAAGAGTGGATGTGTATGGATTAAGCTTGCAAAAACCCCCAAAAACTCACAAAGAGGAAGACTGTCAACTCGATGGTCTCTGAAGCTGGTGCACCTGTGGTGTCTTATGGGATTCTTTTGCACTCCTTGGCCTTAAACGTCTGATTCAGTCTTTTTTATAAAGCAAAAGATGTTGCTCTTTACCTGTGCTGTGTCTTTTACGTTCCTGCTTGTATCCCTTCGGGGAGAGCATCCCTCAGCGGAGGGAGCCTGGGCCAGGCGGGGGTGGGGTTTGCACAGGGGGTTGCTGATCCCTGCTTTCCCAGCAGCACACGGATAACGATATTTTCATCCATTTGGCAGCGCTTGCCAATGCCCGGGGGGGGTTGTTCAGGGGGCTGAATGCCGGGCTGGTGCGTGGGACACGGGGAAGCTGGGGGCAAATAAAGGGGCTCCTTGGGAAGCGCCTGTTTGCGTACAGGGAAACCTGGACCTTCCCCGAGGGGTGGTGCTGGAACTGAGCTCTGGAAAAACTGAGCCTGGGGGGAGAATTTCCAACTTGTTCCCTGTGTTGTAGACAACGGTTGCTAGAAAATGCAAGAATTGCTGCGGAGCGGCTGCTGGCCCTGATGGCGGGGCAGGATCCGCTTAGGGTGGGAGGTTGGCTCAGTCGCTGCCCCTGTGGCTTGAAGGACCAGTTTTGCGCTTTCTAATTTCACTATAAAAACCCAGCCGATAACCTGCAGAGCTCCATTCCCTGCTGCTGACCTCCCCTCGCGCTCCCCAGGCAGAGGACAGCGGGGAGGTGGTCATGGGTGAGTTTTTCCCCCCCTGGGGCACAGGACCAACTCCGGTGCACAGGGTGGATGGTGTGAAGGATTGGCACGAACCCCTTCTTTTTTTTTTTTTTTTTCCTTAAGTTCAGTCTGCCGAGGACTTGTGATTCTTTTCTAGTCCGTGCAGAAGACTGAGCCCAAACTTGAGTCCTGTGCATGGTCTCCTGTCTGTTCTGTCCCGATTTTGTTAAAGACCGAGCTCAACCTGGCCAGACACCCTTCGGCAGCAGGCGGAGTCCACAGCAGTTGTGCCAGAGATGTGTTTCCTGGAAGGATTTTAAAGCTCTGAACAGGTAAATGCTGCCTTCTCTCAGCTGGGAAGGGTCTCCAAGGAGATGGTTTTGTGCCTGGAGCCCTGGAACCAGCTGGTTGGGGCCCCAGGGAAATGGAGCAAAGGCTGCCGGCAGCAGCGTGCTGGCCAACCTCCAGCACCCTGCGCGGGGACGTGGCCGTGTCAATGCCGTCTCTGCTGTCCCCACCTCCTCCTAAGCCACCCTGCTAGTTCCCCCTGCAAGTCTGGGCCACGTTTTTTTCTGCCCTTTGCCTACCCTTCCTCTCTAAATTTCTCCAGTGTTTTTCCTGGAGGAGATTAGTCTTCCCTCAACACTCATTCAGGCAGCTGGAGTGACCGTGGGGCTGTAACTCGCCGCGGGGCTTCTGCTTCTCTCGGGCATGTTGAATCCCTGGGGAAAGGCTGTTTCTGGAGGCTTCGGGCCCGACCGCTGCTCTGTGGGGCTCTGTCTGCTGGGTGCACAGCACGGGGTCTCGTCCCCTGCTCCAAAGCACTGTTTCCCAGCCAGCTGCCTGCTTCAAAACTCCTGCTGCAAGATCATTGCAAGTCCTGGAAATATTTGAAAACTTGACATTTAAAAGTATGATCCCGCAGTCTCTGCGGTCAGTCCTGTGTTCAGCAGCTCTCCTGCTTTTGAGTTTGCCGCATGGGTGATGGGTTTCTTTGCTCACAGCCACGCGTGGAACGAATCCACAGGGGTTTTTTGCCTGCCGAAGGTCGTGTTGGCTGCCGATGAAGCTGTCTTGGCTGTTGCTGTAGTGGTTTTTGCTCTGTTGAGTGTTCTGCTGAGTGATCTGGCAGAAAGAGTTGGTTGTCCAAGTGGAGATCTTCGAAACATGAGAGCCCTTTACCCGTCCACAGGCAGGTAAACATGCTCTTTTCGTGCAGGTACTTCCTTTTGGGAGCCTGACTCAGCACCTTTCTTTTCCTGAAGACATTGTTTGATTTTTATTGGGCTTGGTTTGGCCAGGAGACTCTCCGGAGGCTCACGCTGTCCGTGGGTCCTCGCCCTGCCGCGGAAGTGCTGCTTTTTAGTACGGTGACTTCGGTAGGATGGGATGTCTTGCGCAGCCCAAGCCACCCCACCGCCCGGGGTTCCTTGGGTGCGGGTTAAGGAAGATCAGTAACTCTGCTGGGAGCGGATGCGTGAGGCTTTGAGCGTTAAAGAAATTCATTTTCCCTGAACGAAATGCTTTATTTCAGTGTGGGTTGGAAGTTCGAAAGCAGATGGATTGACCCTAATTCTTTACAGCCTGGTCCTTAGTAACAGAGGAGCTGTGGCTTCTCCTCAAAGTAAGCGGTGATGTTAAATACCCGGTGCCTCCCTTTCCCTCTTTGGGGTTTTGTTCTTTCATTGCCCTTTGCAAAGCAGTCCTGCAGTCTGAGCCCCTTCCCTAATGGTCTGAGCTGCAATATTCACTAATAAAAGTTAAGCCAAGAGGTGCTTTTAGAAGGAGAAGGAAAAAAAAAAACAAAAAAAAACCAAACAAAAAAAAACCAACAAAACCCCAAAGGGAACTTTTCCCATATGGAAAGCTCTCTGCAGAGCCTCTCTGCCTTCAAGGTTTTCTTTTAAAGGACGTGAGAAGGGGCCCAGCAGCGAGGGAGCTACGGCCGGTGGGTGCAGGCGCTCCGGGCTGTGCTGGTGGCCGTGGCTCCGGCGGGTGGCAGCACCAAAACGGCTTCTCCGGGTGACTCGATACGGGCGTGGAACGGCAAAGGGACCTTCATCGCCTGCCACCATCCAGCACGGCCCTCCCCGGTTCTGCTGGGGCCCGGGCAGGGAAACACCTGCTGGGAGTCACAAGGATATATTGGTAGTGTTCGGTTCCCGATGTCCCTCGTGGTGCCTGGCATTTCCCTGCCTTGGTCACAAGGACAAGGCCACAGTCTGGGTCTCCGGTAACTCAGGTTGAGTGGGGATTCACATTCTTTAAGCCGCTTTTGCAGCGGCTCGGGCCGGAGCTGCCCTGCCCTGGTGTGGGTTATTCCAGGGGAAACTGCCTTTTGGAAGCAAAAGGGTGCTTCTGATTCACCTTGGCCTGGGGAAAGTCGGTGGCAGCTGGGTGTTTGCAGAGGACAAGGCCGTCAGGAGAAACACCTTCTGTTCCGCTGGCCGGAAGGGTTGAAGTCCAGGGGTAGCGCTGGGATCAACCGCCGTTCACAAACACAGCCCCGGGCATTCACCTGCCGGAGGGTTCAGAGCCGCAGTTATGGCCCCGCTCTCCCAGGACTGTTTGCCTTTTCCCCTGACCTGCATGAACGGCAAAATGACACTCCTTCACCCCCCAAAAAATCTCCCCCAGCTTCCTCCGGGGTTCCTGCTGCTGCCTTTTCTCTGCCTTAACTCTGTCTTCTCTCAGTCGCTCCCCAACCTGCCTCCTGCAAGTGGCACCCACCAGAGCTAAACCTGGGAAATTCGGGAGTTTCACAGCCGTGATCACCCCGAGCGCTGCCCCGGATCCCCCAAACCACAGCCCTGCAGGGGCCGAGGACAGGGACAGCCACCCAGATTTCGGTTTTGGTAACACTGTGGGATCTCTGCACTTCAACCAGGCAGCACAACGCCGTGTAACGGCGACCCGCTGAGCTTACGGCTGCCACTGTGCTCCCAGACCCAGCTGCCAGCGATCAGAGCAGGTCGGACTTGGGGTTTCTGGTGTTGGTTTCAGGGCTGAGGAGGTAACGGGGAAATAACGAAGCCGCAGGATGGGTTTGGGGTGGTGCCGTGAACCACCCACGGTCCCTGTTTACTGCCCCAGTGCCTGCCTGTGCTTGTTCCTTAGGAGGGACTGGTGGCCGGCTGCGGATCCCACTGCAGGTGCAGAGCCCGGCTGGCTCCCCCGATCTCCAGCAACTCCAGGGGGCAGCAGCAGAGCTCGGACGTAGCTGAGAACGGGGTGAAACTTGTCACATGCCCAGAAGAGCAGCTCGGCCCTCCCAGCTCACCATGGTTCAGCGCAGACGCTGGCAGGTACGGTCACTCCAGGGCTGAGGGCCACTGAAGCCAGCCGTTTTTTGTTGTTCTTTTTTTAACAGTACCAGGAGAGCCTGTTGGTTTATCATCAGGGCCAAAGCACAGACAGGCAAACATGTGCGGGGTGAGCTGTAAGATGAACAGGCAGGAGGATCCAGAGGAGACGCAGACGCCCAGACCTGGGCCCTTGCTCGCCCACAAGGTCACTGCTCATCTGGGCGGGTGCTGGTTTTTGACCCCAACAGCCTATAAAACTGGGAGACTACATGCAAACAATGTCCTACTACTCAAAAAAGATAATAATATAAAAACATGCCAGGTGCAATGCCAGGCTGGACTTTGCCCAAGGAGGTTTTTCAGCCGTTTGTGCCCACTCCCTCCGGGGCGGCAGAGCCAAGAACCACAGCAGCAGGGACCTGGGGTAGCACCTTAAGGACTGACAGGAGCCTGGGCTTTCGTGACGCTCTACTCATCAGCTCGTCATAAAGCAGACCTGGGGCAAGGGTGGCTTTCTCTGTGCAGTCACGCGCTGGTACATGGAGAGTGGAGCCTGGAGCAATGAGCCTTTGGGTCATCCCCGAGTGTTTAAGCTGGGCATGGAGTTTGTCAGCGAGACGTGCAGCTCCAACCACCTCCCCTCAGCCGGGGAGCGAACATCAGTCCAGAGCAGGGAGCCCGAGAGGCATTTACAGGCGGCTGCAGAGAGCATCACCCCCAGCCCTGCCAGGCAGAACCCCCCCCAGCACCCTCATTCCCAGGCGCTGCCCCCTCCCAGCTCACATCCCCTTCTGCGGGAGAAATCACACGCTCTGCCTGGAAATATGCCGCTTTTTTTTTTTTTTCCTTTATGTTGCACTGCAATTTTAACAAAGGTACGAACATGCAGAGTAATGCCACTTGTCAGCGGGAGCTCAGACGAGAACGCGGCGATGCCTGTCAGTAGTCAGCGGGGAGGGAGGCTCTTGGAAAAGGGGCAGGAGATGCACTCCCAGCAAGAACAGCACCCCCCAGAGATCCCCAACATCCTCTCCCTTGCCCACAACCACAGACTCCCCAGCCATAGGACGGCAGGACAACCTCTCCAGCTGCGATGGGAGCCCTCCCTTGAGCCCTGCAGGGCTCAATCTGTTCCACTTCTAGCAAGAACAGAAGCAGCAGCAAGGAGGAGGTGAGTCTGTCTCTACTGCAATAGCTGTTTGGGTTTTTTTTTAAGACTGGTGTTTTCCCTTCCCGAGGAGGCAGAAGGAGAATTATTTTACAAAATAAACTGGCCCTTGTTTTCACAGGAGAGCAGGAAAGCCGAGGGGAGGGGAGTAAAAGCTCAGGAGTTCCTGCTACCAAATTGAAATGGCAAAGAGTGCGGTAGCAGCTCTGAAGGGCCAGGAGATGAAGCGAAGCAATGCATTAAGGGTATGTCCTAAAATCTCTCAAGCCCGGCTCTTGTAGCCCTAACACCCTTCTTGCTCTAACCCCTCCTTCTCTCCTAACTGCCGTCTGGGAAGTGTCGCAGGTGGCTCCGACTGGAGCTGCTGCAGGACGATTCTATGGCCTTGCGTTCTGCTCAACACGGGACAAGTGAGGACGACTTCACGAAGCTGCCTCCGCAGCAAGCTCGGGCGGGGATGCTGGGAGTGTTTACTTGCCCAAGGTAAGGGATCCCTACATATCTGGCAATACGTATCCTGCCCCATTCGACCGGCTGACTGAAAGAGGGGGGAGAAGGGGAGGGCTCAGTTGAATTTAGCCTTTGAAAAGTCCATTTCTGGATGCTGTTCCATGAACCTGCAAGAAAAAAAAAAAAAAAAGAAAAAAGACAAGAGCGTTGGGTGTGAGTCAGCAGGAGCCAGAGAACCGCTCTGGCTGGGGCGGGGGGTAAGGCATCCCTACTTCCTGCACTATCAAGTTTGCTTCCTCCCCACGCCTTCCACAGCAGGGATTGTTTTTCTGAGCTCCTTGGGACACAATCCCCGTACTACAAACGCTTTTCCTCGGGTCAGTGCTATCAGCAATTCCTACCAGCCATCAAGGTCAGCAAGTTCAGACACATGGGAGTTATTATCAAACACACACCCTTTAACTGTTACCTCTCGGACGGACACGTAGCAGCCATGAGACTGATTATGGGGCAGAGGGGAGATTGTGAGGGCAGATTACAATTTAAACTCAAATTTGTGAGCGTTACCGGAGATGTGGGGAATATCTCCAGTGCTGCGACAGTGAAAACTCACGAAGGATGTGACCAGAGAACTCTGGTTTCAGGCGAGGCGCAACCTGATTTCAAACGTACGGCGATCCCAGCAGATAGGACTGTTTGGACTCAGGTTGCCACATCAGAAAGTTCTGGGAAGACTATGCTGTGCCTTTGAGTGATTAGTGCACACAGAACCTCCTGGCTTCCTCCTCTGCCCTGCAGTTCACCAAGGGACACAAAACATAACCACCCGGGGGGATTCACGCACAAAGGGCAAGTAAGGGCAGGCCTCTTGTCTTCCTCAGTGCTCTCATCTCATGGTTTCCCCTGAAACGCCACCATGGCGTTTCCACTTTCCATTTCCACGGAAATATGTGCTGTGAGAATCGTGTCCGTGTTTAGCAGCCAGGAGGGCTTCACTGGCAGAGATTAGGTCCCAACCTGGGTGACACTGAGTCTACTTTGGCCTGAACAACGTCTAAACTTCCTATCCATTCTTTACAAGCCAATCCCTGCAAAAGCCAAACCTCCAGAGCACTGGACCAGTGACCCTGCCAACGAGGTATCCTGTATGTGGACTTCCCAGGAGGAGGGGGCTACTTCCCTTTCTACTAACTCAACAGACAGGCACTAAGGAAGTCTGGTCTCTGCTCTAAAACAGTTGCACCCTACGCTGTACCTGGCACACTGATCAGTGAAGCTTCTGCCGCTCCAGATAAGCCAAGGAAGAAAAGGAGTCAGGTCTGCTACGCTAATCCACCTTCCAACCCTGAGATAAGATGTGGGTTTGCACTTGCTGAAGAAGCTGCATGACCCAGAATTGCCTCCACACCTTCCCAAACGGCCTTGGGAGCTCCGTGAGTAATTTTCCTGCCAAGGTGCACTTTATGCTAAACAGGGCAATAAAGACATAAAAGTGCTGTTGGCTTGGAGACAGCTGTCTGGTGGCAGGTGTGTAGGGAGGGTGATTATCTGGGCTACTGAGTAGAGGGAGATTAGAAAACAATCAAGACCATGTTAAAGTTCAGTAGAGATGGTACCTCCAGCCCCAAACATGCTTTCTGGACTTGAAATCAGCAGATTAAGACAATTTCAGAGCTAAGCTATTCCCAGAATGTCCCGTTATGCTTTCTACCCCCACGGGCTTTTATAGACGCTGGTGGTTGGCCAACAATTCAATGACCACGTAACTGTAGATGGGAACACAGGTAGGATTGAAGGCCGACCTGCCTTCTGCTCACGTATTTGTGTCAAAGAGGAAGAGAGGGGCTTGGGAAAGTGAATACCCACAAATTAATGAGGTTTACGCACTTTTTCAAAATGTCTTGCTTCTTCTGTTCATCAGATGTGGGGAGGCCCATGGATTTTTGTCGTTGATCATACATCATTTTCTCCACCATACTGCGAGTCTCGCTGTCCAGGTCTGACAACTAAAAGCAAGGACTTCGATCAAAATTGGAATAACTTGTCTCAACCCATACACACGCCCTGCTTGCAGAGAACACCGATACACTGAGGTTACGCTATGCTGGGCGCACGGGCTACAGAAATACCTATACAGACACTAATCTATAGACTCAGCTTCATCCATTTAAAGTTTTGGGGGCATTTATGTTATATGATAGCATCACACGCAGCAGCACTCCCAGTATTGGTTTTACCCTGGTAAAAAAACCAAGACGTAGAAGCTGAAGGTGAGCCAAACGTGAGCACGTTTCTGAGAAGGCTCCATTCAGTAAAACTGGGGGAGTTCTTACCTTTGAGTTTTCCGGACAAATTTTCTTGGTGTTGATTTCTGGGTCTGTGGAGACTAGCTTGTTCCACCATTCCATCTTGTTGATCTGAAGAAGCAAAAAATATTTTATTTTTCCTGGGCTTGTTCTAGGAATTTTAAGTCTCAGTCACAGGCAAAAAAAAAAACTGGAATCAAACTTTATTTGACAGTTTTCTAAATGTCAGTGAAATCTGAACATGGATAAAGGGTACTACATTCATTTCGAACCACTTTAGGTAGCTTGAATTTCCACAACTGGGAAATCTGAGAGCATGTCAGATGTCATATTTGGCATGACATAAACGGGATTACAAACAAATCACCAGATTCGCCCAGAAGGGACGCAGTAAGGGACACAATAAGCAAAAAGGTCTGTCCCTGGATTTTCATGTCCCTAACAGATGTCAAAACATGGCATCATTCCATTAAGGAAAAACTTTAAAATGACTGCGTTCCTTCCAGCTTTTTCCTGAAGTGCTGAGCAATCAATTAGATATTCTGGATCAGCATGAAGTTAGGCTGAGAACAGGGGGAATTTGCAATACCCTGCTTCCAATAGCACCACTGACACCGTACCAAGGATAAGCACAGCGCGGTTGTTCTGTTTCAGCTGACAAAGCCCAGGGCTTTTACAGGTTTTGTCAGACTCGTTTCACCAGGGAAGAGGCAGATAAGCCTAAATCTTTCCCGATTCATTCTGCTTTACCTTCTCCAGGTGCACGGTGACTGTTTTACCATCTTCAATCAGCCAGGAGCTCTCCTCCACCTTCACTTCATTGAAAAGCTCTCCATCAATGACAGGCGAATGGCCCTTCAGGCCAACTTTGAGGTGCCGTCTCTGGATATCCACCACCACGTCCTTGCCCTTCAACCTGAAGTTCACCTTGAAAGGGACGGCCAGCTGGACCAGCCAAAGATCGGATTTGAGGAGCTGAGCAGTGAAGCCTCTCCTTACCCTCTTGTGCTGCTACTGTAAGACTTTTTGCCTTGGTTTCACCAGAATAAGACAGAGCACGCAATATTTTCCTTGGGGAACTGAGTGAGCGGGAGGTGAAAGGATACAAGAATAGGTCTGGCAACAGGCCGGCCAATACCTCAAAGGTATCATAAAAAGGGAAGATTTTAATGTCTTGTTTAAACAAGGCCAAGGTTTGGCAAAGTTAACTACAGCTTCTGGGCATTTTATTTAGTTACCAAGCTCTCCCCCAGCTACTGAAATGCTGCCCTTAAGTACAACTAACAACTTCCACAGGCAACTGAGATACAGGGCATCGGCTCCACCATTCTTACCAGCACCCGCGCCTATTCCCTAGCTCAGATTCCTCTGATCTGGGTAATAAGGCAATACTTACATCCAGTTCTGAAAGCGTCTGTGTCCATCTATAATTTGGAAGGTCAGCTCCATTGCCAGTGTTGGGTTTAAGTTTTCCTTTATCCTTCTCATCTTCCTCTTCATCGTCTGTTCCCTAAGCAACCAATGTAAAGCGTAAAGAAGCTTTTCAAGTTTCCATATATCACTTGTAACAACAGTTCTTGCATTTTATTTTTATTTATTTAATTATTAAATAATTATTTTATTTATATTTATTTATATTTAATTTTAAGAATTTCAGGTCAGCTGCGCATATTTGACATTCACATAAATTTAGCCCCAAATGGGTAAGTGTTTCTGTTAAAACATAATCGCAAAAAAGGAAAGCAAAACAAAACACAAAAAACCCTCCACTGAAATCTGTAGGAATTAAGTGTGTATTGTCAACGTATTCCCTCGCATTTACAGGAGTTCCCATGGTTGTGCAGAAACTTATCTCTCTCCCACTAAAATAAAGTCCCTAGATGAGCTTTACCTGTTTGTTAGAATCCGAAGATTCATCTTCATCCTCCGAGGGTTTCACTGGGACGCTGTTAACCTGTCCTTGTGCCTCTTTTTTCTGTTTAAAAAAGAGAATGAACATGCTCAGGCAAGTGTTGGCACTTTGTGTAACTTGCTGATCTGACACTAGGTGGCCTCAGCCTCTTCAGCTGGAATTAAAGAGCAGGATGCAAAACTACACCCAAGACCGATGGGGAATTTTCAGCCCTTAGAAGAGCGGTACTGCCAAGGGGAAGAATCCCTTGGTCCTCACACCTTGAGGACTGTCGCAGAGGGTGTTGCTACAATCAGAGAACGTGCTGAAGGCAGAAAGGCAAAGTGGGTTATGGGAGAATACACATGAAAATGCAATGGTTTGGCCTAGGCTAATTTCATTTCGAAGCACATCAGTCTGGTGGTCCCAGCACTGCAAAGGAACAAGCCTTGTGCCATTTTAACCACTCACCGCTACCTGAGCTACACGCAGGCCAGCAGAGGAGACGACCTAGATGGTACCTGCAGGCGCCAGACACCGCTCTCACCTGATCGATTTCCAGCTGCAGCCTTTCTGCTTCCTCATCCGTAAGTTCCTTAATCCTTGGCTCATTTGCTTCTTGCTTTTCTTTAGCGAGTTTCGCAGCTCTCTCCGCCTTTTCACGCCGCTCTGCCTCTTGACGAGCCTTTTTCTCTTTCCGTTCCTTCTGAGCTAGTTTGTTGTGATGGTTGAAGGTATCTGTGATCAGCTGAAAGACAGGAACACATATCAAAGGGTTTTTTAAAGAATCACCACTGTTTCAAACCCAAATGAAGCCAACTCACTGCCTACTGAGGAGCACGCGAACATTTGTTAGTCACACAGATGTTGTGACTTTTCCATTTTCACTCTAGTCTTTTGACTGAAAATCTAGAGTAGGGGAAAACTCAAAATATTTAAATGTTGCCCTCCCTAGTTCTTCCTTACACGGGGAGTGTATTTCCATGGAGATAACAGAGAAATGAAAATTCTCCATTTGGTTTGGCTTTTGTGCAATTCCAGCAAGACGAGCAGATGCCTAACCCAGCCATTTGACAGCTATCCCATACATCTAGGACAGCTGGAAGAACGGAGACACTAGATCCAAGTTTTTTTACCTACTTCTGACCTTTCCCACAACTGGGCTTTTCCCCAGGCACTAGATGGAGATTCAGCATCATGATTTAGAGGAGAAACATCTGAAAAGCTCGGTGTTTTGCACTTAGGGGCAAGTTCCTACATAAATCTTTGCTTCTAACCTCACACCAGATTCCCATGTTGTTGTGACTACGAAAAGCAAAATCTCAAGGTCTGTGATGCAAACAGCCGTACTGCTCAGGGGGAGAGCTGAGTACACAGGCAGGAAGCCAGAGCAATTGCCCCGTGGTCGATAACACCAGCAGCGCTGTGCAAAGCAGCACGTATGAGAACCGAAGTCTGCTCCAGAAAACAATATAGAGAAAAGGAATCAGAGTGGAAACAGTTCTCAGACTGGTTTTTATATACCTCAGAAACTTCTGGGGGGAATGAGCACCTTTCCAGAGCAACTCAAAGCATCCATGCCTCCTGGTCTTGTAACCAACCACCAAGTATTTCTGCTTTGTTTTAAAGCAGAAAGCAAGATTTATTTACACAATATGAGTCCACTGTCTCCTAGGATACAGAATTGAAGACGTGCATCTCCCAGCCTCTGTTCCTGACCCCACGATGATCCACCGTGAGCAAACTATTTACATTGCCCGAGCTTGTCAGCGTGCACACACCGCACTTCTCTCGACCTACCACCGCACCCCCCTCCTCACTCTACACCACAAGGGCTTCTCAAATGCCACCCCATAAAAGACAACGACTTTCCCACCCTCTCCTCTTTCTCTTTGATGCCAAAGGGCGAGCAGGACTGGGGAAGCAGCTTCTTCAGTTTTTGTTGTGGTTACTATGGTGTCAAGAGACGCTGTATGGAGCACCTTTTCAGAAGAACATAAAGCATTTTAACAGCTACCACCCAAGGACACGAATACTTCTCTTTTACAGGCACAGACAGGGATTTGCTATGGAATTGCCAACGTTTGGAGGTAGCCAGGACCCCCAAAAGCACCAGCCAGTGCTCATCTCTGAAATGCTACTCAAGGTTTCACTCCCTGGGAGCACAGAGTCCCCAGGAATTTGGGAAGATGTGCTCTCTAGTCTAAGAAAAACAACAGTAGGCTTCATCCTTCTTACCTTGAAACCATCCGCTTTCCCATCCCTTACCTGCCTTAGTTTTACCACTTCAGAGACTAGATAGAGTACATTACACAGCGTGTTAGCAATTAACATCTGCCCTAACACACATTACACGGCAGCAATGCCTGCTTTGCCGGTGGAGTTCCAGTATCCAGGAAGGGGAACAGCTGCTACGCTGTTAAGTACAAGCAAGAAATCTTCAGCAAGTCTGACCAGTTTGTGTTTGAATGCTCTGGTTCTTACTTCCTGAGAGTGAAACAATTTATTGTTTTTCAGCTCTCGAGCTGGGTGAGGAATATCTGCTGGATAGGAGTTGCTCAGGCTGCCAATGAGGCCGCCAGGACCCCCAGGCTTCCTCCCCAACACGCTCACTCCGTACGGGTACCACAGCCCCGAGACAAAGGTGCAGCCGCATGTGCAGAGCTGTGGACTTTGTGCTTTTTCTGAGATGAACAAACAAGGTAACCTGGGGTTATCAGCACTGCGGTGTCTGTCACCGTTAAGTCACTGTGTCTGCCAGATTTGCTTTCCAAATAAGCCTTTGGCCAAAGCGTGGCAAA
>VYZM01008659.1:1893-69980 GCA_013398915.1 Dromas ardeola | reverse complement strand
TTTGCATAAGTCCAGGTTAATGATGTCTCCTATTCTCCCTGTATTTACCAAAATTGTAACCCTGTCATAGAAGGCCACCAAGTTCTTCTGGCATGACTTGCCCTTGGTGAAGCCGTGTTGGCTATCACCAGTCACCTCCTTATTTTCCATGTGCCTTAGCAGAGTTTCCAGGAGGATCTGCTCCATTATCTTACCAGGCACAGAGGTGAGACTACTGGCCTGTAGTTCCCAGTATCTTCCTTTTTTACTTTTTTGAAAATGAGGGGCTTGTTCCCCCTTTCCCAGTTAGTGGGAACTTCACTGACTGACACAGCTTCTCAAATATGATGGATAGTGGCTTGGCAACTGCACCCACCACTTCTCTCAGGAATTCTCATTCTCACAGCCCCTGCCTTTGCCTTCTGCAACTTGAGTGGTGTGGCTAGAGCTCTCGCCAGTGAAGACTGAGGCAGAAAAGTCATTGAGCACCTCAGCCTTGTCCATGTCCTGGGTGATCAGGTCTCCCATTTCATTTTGGAGAGGGCCCACATTGTCCCTAGTCTTCGTTTTGTCACCAACATACCTATAGAAGCTTTCCTTGTTGCCCTTGGTGTCCCTTGGCCAGATTTAATTCTATCTGGGCTTTAGCTTTCCTAACCTGATCCCTGGCTGCTGGGACAATTTATTTGTATTCCTTCCAGGCTACCTGGCCTTCTTTCCACCCTCTGCAGGCTTCCTTTTTGCTTTTGAGTTTCTCCAGGAGCTCCTTGTTCATCCATGCAGGTCTCCTGGTGTTTTTACCTGACTTCCTCTTCGTTGAGATGCATCACTTCTGAGCTTGGAGGCGGTGATCCTTGAATATTAACCAGCTTTCTTGGGCTGCTCTTCCCTCCAGGGCTTTATCCCATGGTACTCTGCCAAGCAGATCCCTGAGGAGGCCAAAGTCTGATCTCCTGAAGTCCAGGGTACCGAGCTTGCTGTGGGCCCTCCTCGCTGCCCTAAGGATCTTGAACTCCACCATCTCATGGTCACTGCAGCCAAGGCTGCCCTTGAGCTTCACATTCCCCATCAGTCTCTCCTTGCTGGTGAGAACAAGGTCCAGCATGGCACTCTACTCATTGTCTCTTCTGTCACTCAGAGAAGGAAGTTATCATCAATGCATTACAGGAACCTCCTGCTGGATTGCTTATGCCCTGCTGTGTTGTGCCTCCAACAGACATCGGCATGGTTGAAGTCCCCCATGAGGACCAGGGCTTGTGAACATGAGGCTGCTCCTATCTGTTTACAGAGGGCCTCATCCACTCAGTCTTCCTCATCAGGTAGCCTGTAGCAGATCCCCACTGTAACATCACCTGTCACTGCCCTCCCTTTAATCCTGACCCATAAGCCCTCAGTCAGCTCCTCATCCATCCCAAGCTGGAGCTCCATGTGCTCCAGCTCTTCACTGACATAGAGGCAACACCCCTTCCTCATCTCCCCTCTTGTCCTTCCTGAAAAGCCTGTATCCTTCCACTCCAACACTCCAGTCACGGGAGCCACCCCACCATGTCTCCATGATGTCAAAAAGATCATAGCCCTTCAGGCATGCGGACGTCTCTAACTTCTCTTGTTTATTGGCCATGCTATGTGCGTTTGCCTAGAGGCATTTAAGTTGGACCCCTGACAAAGTTAACTTACTGGCTGGAGTGACTGGTATTCCTTTGTGCTGCACTCCAGGTGCTCTCCTGTTGACCTGCACCCCTTGTCCAGGCACTGGGCATCTATTACTGCTATTAACATCATACTGGTAGGAGTGGGATGGATTGAGGTTCCCCTCCCCCGGTGACTCTGGTTTAAAGCCCCCTTCAAAAGCTTGGCAAGCCTCTAACCAAAGATGCTCTTCCCCTTCTCTGACAAGTGGACCTCATCAGGTCCAAACAGACCAGGTTTCTCAAAGCAAGTCACATGTTCTAAGTAGCCAAACCCCTGGCTGTGGCACCAGCTTTGTAGCCATTTCTTGATTTGCAGATTCGACTGGCCCTATCAACCTTCTTCCCTTTGACCGGGAGGACCAATGAAAAAACTACCTTCTCCCCAGAGTCCCTGAGCACTATTCCCAGGGCTCTCTAATCTTTCTTGATAGTCCTCAGGCTGCTCCTGGCTGTATCACTGGTGCCCATGTGAAACAACAGCAGTGGATAATAGTGAGAGGACTGTATGAGGTTTGGTAGTCTCTTAATGACATCCCTGATACAAGCCCCCAGTAAGAAGCACACCTCTCTAGAGAGCGCATCAAGGTGGCAAATGGGGGTCTCTGTACTTCTCAGGAGAGAGTCACCTGCTGCTATCACCCATCGCCTTTTCTTAGTTGCACTGGTTGTTATATGGGAAGAAGATCGGGTCGTTTTACCCAGCTCTAGCACCTCTCCTGATGTGACTGGTCTTTCCTCTTCCCTCCGAAGAGCTGTGAAGCGGTTCTGTAAGGGCACCTCAGGCTTCAAGGGAAGTCTCTTCCTCCTGTTAGTCCTCGTCGTCACAAGCTTCCATTCTTCTGTGTTAATGGCCCCCTCCCTTCTGTTGTGCTGGTGTGGGAGTTTTTGCCTGTTTGGCGGTGGGCTGAGGGTCCACTGCAGACTGCACTTGTAACCAGCTATCTATCTCCTCCTCAGCCTCCCTGATGTTACACAGCCTCCCACCACCTCCTGCAGCTCAGCCATCTGCTGCAGGAGGTCCTCCACCTGGGCACACATTTTGCAGGCAGGTGTGCCACCTATCCCTGGCCCAGGAGAAAGATCCAGGCACATCCTGCAGTCTGAGGTCTGCACTGCAGCCTCTCCCTTCAGCAGCTCCATCTGGGTGGAGGCATTGACCACCGCTGGGGTGGATGGTGCAGAGCCCCCAGCCAGAGATGCAGTCTTTGCTCTCTGATGAGTGCCCACCATTTTGCCTTGAGGGTCAGGTAGGATGAGTTCCCTTGACCCTTGCAGATGGTCACAGGATGGTGTCTGGTGCTCAATCAGTGGAATGCTCCTCCTTCAAAGAGGTGCCCTTCTCACGTGCCCTTCTGTGCGAACTGACACCCCATGGCCTGGCTGATGCCAGAGCATCCCCTTACCTCAGGAATATCCCCTGTGCACTGAGCTCTGCCACTCTGCTGTGTCCAGGATGGCTCCAGAGCAGCTCTCCTCAGTGACTGACCATGTTCATGTTCATCCTATTCTCCACCTGGCCGCCCTCGTGAGTACGGATGAACATGACTGCTCAGGCACAATCTGAGCTCTCCAGACAGTGCACTCTCCTCCGCTCATGCTTACAGATTTGGTATACAGACTCTAGTTTTGGGGCCATCTCACCAGGCAGTATAGACACATTCTTTGGCTCTTAAGTCCCACAGAAATATTTCCAGTGGTCTCCAGCAGGCTCTGGATCAGAATGCTAATCCCTTCCAGAGCAGGCTGCATTACAAGCAGCAAAGAAGAGCATGTCTACAACTGTATTTTATTACACTTTGTCTTGCAGAGATGTTGGGGAGTGTAGAATCTGCACTGCTGGAAGGAAGAAGAAAGAGGGGGTTTAGACATCCACGCTAAAATTTAAAAATGGAGACAACACACTTCCTGAAGGCTCCAAACTTGCAAAACATTCACCACTCATGAGAATGTTGGTTTTCCAAGTGATAAGTCAAATTCTAAGGTAAGTGCCAAGGCTTCTGAGGAGAAATTATATTCAATACTTAGGCCATTGACCATACAATGAGTAACATTTTGTCAGAGTGGAGTTTCTATTTCTGCCTGGACAATATACAGGCTCAATATCCATAACAAAGTAACCCCTGTGCAAGTTAAGCACAAGACAAGTAATCAGTCTTTTGTCCCAAAAGAAAAAGGTTAATTTTTCACAGGTCACCTGTTGCAGTAGCTAAGAGTGTTCTCCATCCAAGTCTTCCATCTGTATGCACACTATGGGATACTGCTATGCAAAGAATTCCTGATTCAACAAAATATTCCAACACATGCTCAGCTTTGAACATGCTTGAGGGAGTATTTGCTGCAGAAACAGAAAAATACTAGTTCATTGAAGCAACAGTTAGCAAAATCAGCATAAAAGAGGATGAAATGTGCGAAGAGACAAAGTGAAATCAAACAAAAATAGACGTTTGCTTGCTTGAATGGGAGGAGCCTTGCATGGACTGATGTGTAGATACTGGATTGGGCACCTGTTCCAGAGGAACCATGAGATGAGAAGCAACAAGTAACAGATCTGAGACCTCTTATGTGACAATATCTCTTACATTTACATACAGAAAATGCCTGTTAGTAGCAGCATATGGTCCCCTGAGGCTCTATTGCTCCTCACAGTTGCAGCTATTGCTAGTTGAACAGCACAGAGCAAAGAAAGGGAAAATGTTCCTTAGAAATGTTACTCCCAAGTGGCTATTGCTTTTAAAAGGTGTTTCTGTTAGTCATACTGAAAGCATGATTGGGAAAACTTTTAGAAAGCATTTTTACAAAGCAAAGAATATCTGTGTGAATATGCAGTGCAATTTTAAATCTCAGCTAGGGCTGGAAACAATGCAGAAATGTACTCAGCACTCAGTACTCAGTACATATCTGCAGGGGAAATACATCTTTTGGTAAAATTCTTCTCTAGTTTGCCTGTAAAAGGATCTTCTTCCTTGTCTGTGATATGAACAGCTGCTACGATTTCATCTTAAAGCTTCTCAAATCTTCAAAGTCCTGGAACATATTTTGTCATATATCTGTGATGACCCACAGCTTAGAAAGAAACACAGCTGCCTCTAGCCCATTGGCCATGAAATCATTCTTTAGTGATTCCAATCTCTTATGGCCTTGTTAAATTGCCCAGGCCAAATCAGACTTACGTATCATTTTATGCTCTTGTCAAATGTCATACAGATCTGACAGCAGCATTCAGTGTCCTGTATTTCTTCAAACTTAAACTAGAATACAAAGCCACCATCACTGCTAGAGATGGAAAATTACTGTAGTGAATTTTTCAAGGGCTAAAATTCACGTGTGCTGTCTCATTAGTTCTGTCCTTTCAATGTCCTCTGGATCCAGGTATCTAGATCAAGAATTTTTCATATATTTTGTATAGGGGTCAGGTGCAGACGGTGGACTTGACCTTTTCTTAATTACATCTGCATTTGACTGTAAAAGATTTGAAACTGCCACTGCTGTTTCTCTTTTCTTTATTTCCTCCTTTTTCCACTTACTAGCAGAAAGAGTGTAAATAGACAGGAAAACAACCTAAATAGCACAGCACATTTCTTTCCTAGTTAAAGCACTTAAAATCAGTATGTGCTTTACAGCATGAAAGCAATTGGGTTTGAGCTAGCTAACCATTGCGCTAAATGGTGTCAATGCTTGTTGAGCAGTAAAGCTGCTCTGCTGCCACTGTTCCTTCAGAAGCAGCCTCCAGTTCCTGGTACCAGAACCAGCCATGATCAGGGTGCGCTAGAGATCCCAAATGATTTCACACCAGATGTTGTCTAATACTTCACCTGGAAACCTGCTTCCCTCTTCTTTTCCGTTGTTATGGGTCTTGAAACCTTGGAAACTTGTGCACATTCTCATCTTTAACCAAGTCTTGTCTAGTGAAAATGCAAAATGGATAAAGCAAAATGTCCGTGTAAGCTTTCCCAAGATGAAATTGTAGCCTCACTGCTGTCAGTCTCCCACTGACTCTGCTGGACTTATAACAGCAGCTGGGTGTGTCAAGTCATATTTTTCAAAATCTTTTAAACGCTCTCTCAAAAGTCCTTTTGCGTGGAAAAAAGAGTCAATGGTAGAAGTAAAACCCAAACCCCAGTACAACCACACACACATCTGCAGCAAATCTGTATTACTCAGCAGCCAGGGTGGGTGCATGGTGCTACGCAGCGAGCCATGTGTAACAGCCTCTCTCCATATGCCATGTTCCACAGCCACCAAAACTTATACATACGGCTTTCTAAAAAAAGCCCCAAAAGCGTAAATGAGCACAAACAAGCTGAGTGCACCACTCTTCAGCTGCTGTGTCATGTATTCCCGCATTCAAATAGTTATGCCCTGTATTTAAGAAGCATCTCCCAGCTGGTGATCTCCAAGCAACTTGAAAGCAGTCATGAATTCAGGACTGCAGAAATCTCTTGGTGCAGTTAAGTATAATTACTCTGCCGCTGTCTTTTCCTCTTTCTTCTCCAAATACAGAAGCAAAGGAGACAAGTTAATCACCAAGTTCTGCCACCTTTATTTAAGTTGAACAGCTCTTTTGTCCCTGAATAGTCATCTGGATTCCTCCTGGCTGAATATTGTACTGCTTAATTTGGAAAAGAGGAGCAGATGCAGGTGTTAAATAATTTTCCTCAAGACTTGATAAAGAAGGTAGAGACAGAAACTACTGGCCCTCAATTTGCTAGTCTGCAATTGTTGTTAGAGTAAGTAATCCATCCAAAGGGGCTTTTCTGCTGGGCATTGACAGTAGCATGTTTGGCAGCATTTTATATCATTTTTCACAAATCCACCATGTTAACCCAATGCAGAGCAAATCCAGGCTTTTTTGTTATGTTGGTATCTCTTTTCTAAACTCATGATGATGCAAAGGAGCTCGTGTGTATGGCTTAAAGAAATGAAACTTGCTTAAAGAAATGGTACTGTTGAATTCTCTGTGGTTTATCACTCTTTCCAAAGCCAGAGCCTTCTGTCTCCCAATGCCATTTCCTCCTTCCTAATCAGTGCTGAAAGTGGTGCAAAGGAAAGCTAGTCTTTTCCCTGTGATGAGTTAATAACATCAACATATAAGCTGATGATGGTTTTGGTGGTTTTGCGGGATTTTGTCCTCCTCCAATCTGTAAGCCCTTGTAATACTTTTCCCACAAATATCTAACCCACAGGTAGCTTTTTCTACTGAAAGTGTTCCCCTGGAATAGCTACACTTTTTCACAGATTTTCATGGATTATGCATTCACCTTGATCAACTTCCCTATTTCTCCCTCAAAATGCATTAAAAAATGAGGGAGAAAGTGTTCCCAGATAATATGCAGGAGCGCATTATACTTGCTCAGTGCTGCCTAACAATTAGAGTCACTTGGCATGTTACTGTCTTTTTCCTTCTAGAAGCAAATTCAATAGCTGTTTCAACAGAACGGGGGTGGTTTTGGCAGCTACGTGACCCAGATACAAGCCTCAGTTTGAGTATATTTTCAGCATTGCTAACTTGGCTTATCTCAGGGTTGGGAATCTGAAGCTCCCTGCGAGCATCCAGCTGCAGTGGAGTTAGACAGCTGGAGTCCTGGCTGCTTGCTTAGGGCAAAAACGTTAAGGGCCAAGCTGCATAGAAAACGCCCTTGGCACCTGCTCAATGGAGGGAGGAGAGGAGAGAAGGCAGTAACAGTGGGTAAAACAGATCCTGGAAATAAAGAAGAAAAGAAGGCTTTGCTGCACCTGAGCTGGGGAGATGCTCCTATCATGGGGGCAGGGTTATCTGAATAAAGGGGTTTGAGTTTGGTTTCCAGCATTGCTTTGGGATCCCTCGCAGCTCAGCAGAGTGCAGGGCAAACAGGCATAGCATAAAGCTCCATTCTGCTCTCAGTCCCAAACCAGGGAGCTCTGCAAAGCCTAGAAAGGATTAAGGGGAGTGTTAACAGGGGGATTCACACCACCCTGCTTTCATCACCTCTCAGTCTGGGGAATGGCAGTGTCCTGTCAGAAGGTGATTTAGAGCAGGGCTGGGTGCTGCCCTGAATGTCTGCGCCCTGCTGTGCCCACAAAGGACTCCACAGGGACACAAGCCAGCAAGTCAAGTGCCTCTAATGGGGAAGTGTGTTCATTTTCCTGCCTCCAACTGCTGTCTTTTCCAAGGATGTGCCAGCGTGCTACACAGCCTGCCTTATCCTCTCCCTGGCTTGCTCATTGTACTGAATTTTGTAGGCTAGCAGAAAGGTGGCTGTGCCAACTTGTTGTCACCTAAGAAAGCTTCTGTGTCATGGGGAGTCTGTGACAGCTTCATTTGGGCAGCTTTGTTTGTTCTCTGTGCTGTATTAGCAGCACAAATGGGTGGAAACTGGACCAGCTGTCCAACCTCCAACATACGATCTGGGATAAGCCAGTTACGGTAACATTTCCCCTGCATTTTGTGACCCCCGCAGGAGGTGGGGGTTGGCATGGCTCAGTGCCACCTGCGTTTTCCTTGTTGTGCTGTGGATTTTGTCCAGCAAAGCTGGGGAGGAAATCTAGCAGGTGACAACAGTGCAAACAGATTGAGAGGATGACTGTGGAGCTGGAAAACACTATAGGCATTTCCAAATCCGAATGTCTGCACATAAACACATCAGTCACAATGACCGGACCAAGAAAGCCTGTCGGCCACTGGCTGGTGGTTCTTAAATGCAGTTCTTACTGTCCCTCTCTGGGTCACTTTGGGCAACCTTTACTAGGATCACAGAGGCTCTGTATGAAAAATGCACACTGCTGAAGAGCACAAAGCAAATTTACTATCTGACATATACAGCTGATAGCTAAGAATGCTGTAGGAGAAGCAATCATATGGCCACCACCATAAAGCACCTGTGGGGAAGGGTGGTCTCGCACTGGCCTCAGCTTCCCTGCTACCCAACATGCTAGCGGTAGGTTGAGGCCCCACAGGAGCACTCAGCACCTTGAACCTGTTCTTTGGCTCTCTTGTATCTTTTGGTTTTGTCCTGTCTCCTGTGGGTTGCTCTCTCTACACAGGTTTCTGACAGTCTCTGGTAGTGAACAAGCTTCAGCAGGAGTGTGGACAGCCAGCCCAAAACTGTAGGGCATAGCAGACTGATGACCTCGTTTTTTGTCCACTTTCATAGATGTTCACTGGGCTACAGGGGCACATGCCATTTAGTTGCCTTGTAGATCCCAGCCAGAACATTTCCTATATTTGTTTGCTGCCTTTTTGAGCAGTCTGCCACAGACAATATACCCCAAAAGACTTCTGTGGATATTTGACCTAACTAGTCTGTGAGGGACCTCAGATAATCCCAGTAAACCACAGTGGACTGTGTAGCTTTTCTTGCTGGCCATTCTGAGCACTGGTGCTGATAGGAAAGACCAACCTGTGTGTTTGTGCTCTTTTCTAATGGAGTACTGTAAGGTGACAGCAGTCTTTTGTGTCTAAGTCTCTGACAGTCGCTCCGCTATGTGAGGCAATACAGTTTGCTTGCATTCAAGAGCAGAAAAATGTTTTGTATTGACAACAATGGAAGCATACTTCTTCGCTGGCCTGAAAGTTTCCTTCTAGCTCAGTGACTCAAGATCCTCAAGGATGATCACAAGCCTGGGCAATGAGGTTTAGCTTTGGAATCAGGGGAGCTACTGGTAGGGCACAGGGAATGGATGGTTGCAAGGTATGTGGGAGACTTTAGGATCTGAGGGCCGTGTAGGGTAGTTGCACCTCGTCTTCCTCCCTCCTCTGCCCATCTTCAGTCATTAGGCAAAGAGCAGCAACTGCTCCAAGACAAGTGAGAGGCCTGTGGATGGAATGCATATGTGAGAATGAGGACTTGCAATAAAGTGCATCCTATGCAGCATGGACCTTAAACAGGAAAGCCCTACCTGAGGGATGGCTGAATTTAGGTGTGTGTTGCCTCTGAATGGTGTATTGCCAGGTACACTTTTACAGGAAAGCAATGGAGGCATGATCTGTCAGCAAGTAACAGAACTGGCTCCAACCTGTTAAACTTTCATCGCCCTGATTACTGCAGTGCACATAGTTAGCCAGTTAGTAAACGTGCATATCATGCAAGCCATAAAGGATTATTTGTACTTATTCATATTCCTAACTGATGGCTTCAAACCACTGTGAATGAATGAATGAAAGAATTTTTGAATGAATGAATGAATGAAGCTTACAAAATCCATAGGCAGAAATTTACTGTGTTTATCTTCTTACTTTTTCTTGTTTAAGCAAATGGGGAAAAGCAAACCAGAAAGTGTGCAATCCTTCTGCACCTATTTTATGTGTTGAAGAAGTGTTTAATCCCAGAAATGGAGGGCATTTTAAAGAGAACATGGTCCAATCAGTTCAAAGAAAATATCAGTTATGTATGGGGTTGAAACTTCTGCATATATATGCATACTGGGGATTCTTTTCCAGCTGCAGGTTCTCATTAGATCTCACCAACCCTGTGACACCAGCATTCGTGCTCTTCCTTTTCTCCATCTGTGTCAAGCACATGAATAGATTTATTCACTTAAAGTGAAGAATGCTTAAGAGGCTTAAAGTGAAGTACATCCTTCAGGGTTTTGCTGGACAAAGGCCAAAGATGTGCAGTGTTGCTCCTGTCTTATCACATACGCGAGACATCCACTAATAAACAAATTAAACAAGTTCTGTCATGTGCTAATGGCATTTTTCCCCTTAATTTGCAAGCCTACATGGTTTTCAGTGCAGATGTTTTTGAATGAAAACAAGGAGAAAACAGCACTAATGTGGTGAACATTTTGGTTTTCATTTTATTCCAAAATTACAATTTTAAGAATGTTTTCCCCTTAAATCCTGCATTTGTGTGTGCCTTGGCACCTAAAATGGCACCATTTGTGGAGCCCTGAAAGGAGCAGAAGTGCTGACACATACAGCTTCACTCCAGCTATGTAAAGTGCCATTATAATTAACTCCAGGGATTCTCTTCATTGCCGGTAAAATTACGATGTATTTTCCCTCTGTAACCTGAGAAATAGCTCCAGGGTTCAATTTTTGTCCCAACCCCTACTTTTCATTTCACATGAATTAAAAAATAAAAACATTTTTTTTTTAACTTTGTTCCTCTGCCAAAACTTGTATAAGCAGCAGTTCATGAAATAATACGTTTCTCCTAATTTATGCAAAGAATGGGGAAGCATTTGCACTAACGCTACAGATGGCTATGCCCTGTCTGTAGCAGCCACGTAAACACATTAGTGGAGATCTGAAATTTCTGCGCTCTTATAACACAGCTATAGCACCTAACAGCTCTATTGGTCTAAAAGCAATGGCTCTGCCACTGTGAGAAAACCTGATGGACGAACTATTTCTTTTACATTACTGTTACGTTTCCCAAAGCACTTTAGAAGTCAATGATGCACGAACCTTGGCTAATGCTGAGAAAAACTGCTGAAAATCTATATGGATTGTATGTTGAATAACCCTGTTTTTCAAGCTGCCCATGTCAGGCACATCCCGCACTACAAAAGTTCACTAATATTAGCTCCTGCCCCTAGATAAAATTACCAGCTGTGAAGCTAGACAAGAGGCTGTGTCCTTGTTGAGGGGGGTGGATGGCAGTGTAATCAACAGGGATCTTCTCCCTGGGGTCAGCACGCTTTGGATAAAGCCTTCAGCTATCAGGAGCTGCCCATGGCCATCAATCATGCCTCTGAGGATGCAGGGCTCCCTCGAAGGCTGTTCTGATGGAGGGCACATGGGACCATTCAAGTCTGGAGACAACGGTGTTGCAATGTGACAGCCATAACACGACATCCAAAACACAGGTGGGTGTGCAGCTTAGCCAGCTCCTTTGTGAAATGGCTCTTCGTGCTATTCATTACTCTTCAGCAGCAGCAGCTCTAACAGCTTTCTTCTGGTACTTAAACAGCTATGTAATAAAAGGAAGACCAACTGAAAATGACCACTGCAGTCCCAATGAGCTGAAAAGGCTCCATTACCGTGCAGTAATTGAAGATACCTCTTCCCCACCTCTAAAACATTTGGTTGCATTGAGTGTTACAGCATCGTGGGGGTGTATGTGTCTCTAGCAGGCTCAGCATCTAAGCAGTGTCTGCCATGAGCAGATACCAGCTGCTTTCTTGAGCATATTTCACTGGTTGACAAAGCACAGGGTTGTATAAAACCTCTGCAGAGTGTCTCTGGGTAAGTCACTGATAAGCTGTGTTTCAGCCCATTCCTCCTGCTGTTTAGAGCATGTCTGTTGCGTACGTTGTAAATAAGGAGCCTACTTATACACAGGGAACAAGGGGTCTGATGAACGGCAAAGAAATACAATTTATAGGGAAGTAACCTGAGAAACTGCAATGGAATCTTTTCTCACATAAATAACGTGCCTTTTAACCTGATGTTGAACATCCAAGTCTTGTGCTGAAGCATGTTACAGTGAAATTCCTTGCTGTCTTACCTGGGTGGACTTCACACAGCAGAGGCAATCTAGGCTGTGTAATGGCTTTGGATGGAAATGCAGAACTGAAATACTGAAGAACCCCCCCTTTGTTGAAAATTGCTGTTCAGAAAAGCTTGGGCTAAAGCAGAGACCCTGTGGGACCTTCTGCCCTGGGCCTGCTGTTTGTCAGAGCTTGTGGCAAGAGCCTGGGGTTATGAACTGCCCAGATCTCACACCCTTCCAAGCCCTTTCCTCCGCTGTTTATTAATCTTCTTTTGTAAGGCTTCTCCCAGTTATAAGCTCCAGCTCTGGCTTCTCATTAACTGCCACTTAAGAATTGGAATGGTGCTTTGGACAACTAATAGCCTAATAAATGAAGGAGCCTTTCACCTCTGGGTTGGAAATTCAGACCCAACGCACAGCAGTAGTCTGGTGAAGTCATTAGCACCAGATGGCTCATCGGCAGCCAGCTGAAATGTGGCGGGTACCCTCTTTCCCCTCCTTTCTGCACAAGGCACTGTGTGACCAGCTACCATGTCCCTTGCGCTCCCATGGCCACAGGGGAGCAGACTGATCCAGGCAACGAAATGGCTCCTCAGCCCTCCTAGGCTCCATGGCACCATGTTGCCCAACGCTGGGGGTGACACCAGTTGTTCCTGTCCTGTGCTTGAGATGAACCTTGCGAGTCCTGCAAGAATCTGCCGGCCAGACAGACTGACTGGGGATCGTGCCCAGTATGGACTGTACTCGAGGTGGATGGATGGGGTCAAGGTTTCAGCTGCCCGCCCAGCTGCCTTGGACAAGTTAAAATACGTTTGCCTGATGGACTCATATGCAGACCAAAGCCTTGTTTCTTATGCAGCTTAAATTACATTCTAGCTTGGCGTTACTTATGCTCTGTGACCCAAATTAATGTCTCTGTTTTAATTATCTGTGTCAGACTGAGTGCAGAGAGAATTCAGCACTGGTGGAAGTTGTTGGATTCACAGCAGTGGAAATGTGGACCCCTGTGCCCCACACAAGAGCTGCTTGAAGGACTGCTGCAGACCCACGCACCCCTCATCTGCACCTAGCCAAGGCCGGGGACCTGCTTGTGCCACCCACACAAGCTGTTTCATGAACGCCCTGTCTGTCTGCTGCCAACAACGGCTTGCAATTTCTTTCTTGCACCTACAATGCCAGACACGTGAGGATGAAATGAAAAATTCAATCATCGTCTCAGTGCCCAATGCATATGTAAAACGCATTTCCATCCTGCCCTCTGCGCTCCGCACAGCTAACTGCAGGTGGCTGCGGGAAACCTGCACCTGTGTTTCACAGGGAACTGCTCCCCTCATTATTCAGGTCTGCTCACTGAAGAGATGTAAAAAAAGCCCAGAAAGGTCCTGGTAAGCCACGTTTTTTCAGTGTGTGGGCAACTCTGCACAGATGGGAGGCAAACTGATAGATTCCCAAGTGCCCTCTGTACCCCTCCACCTGAGTTAGTGGCCTTGCAGCAGAAAAAAAAAATGCAGGTCTTAGCCTCAATTTGCAGAGCAGTTTTTTAGAGCAAACCTGTCATCACCAGTGTCCTAAGCTAATACTGTAGACAGTGATGAGGATGGAGAGGTTAAGATGAGGACATCCGCTTCATTCTATTTCTGGTACAAGGACTATAACTACCAGTCAAGGGGGAAGGCAGACAGTTCAGCGTGGTGGCATCTCTAAACGCTGCAGCTAAATCTGACTGGCCTCATGAGTCAGACGTCTTCCTAGCATGGCATCAGACAAATATCTGAACTGCAGCCTACAAAGAGTGCTTTCTTTCTATTTTAAGAGCTGTGTGAACAGAACTAGGATGCTGCAGATATTTTCCATTCTGATTTATGTCTCCACACACTTAGAGTCTGCCCTGATCAAAATCCCAGGCTTGGAAAAATCCTCTTCTCATGATCAGTGACTTCTGGTGAGAAATCCCAAAGGAAGGAAAAAGTGTGAAAAGACAACAGAAGTAGGTGGTGCAGGCAGAGAGAAAAAAAGAGAAGGCAGATAGAGAAATCAGTGCAGGAGAAGATATGCCCAAATTCATCACTGAAAAGGAAAGAAGATATCAAGAAGTGCAATCGCAGATGGAAGGAGACTTGGAAAGAAAACAAGATTGGCTATTTGAGCCATCTGAAAATGGGTGACATATAGCACTATAAAAGAGGTCAGGAATCAATGACAATATGACTTCAAAAAAGCTCATGGTGCTCTTTAGATCAGATGGACCTGACATGGCCAAGACTCAATGGCCCCAACAAGAAAGGAGCTCCAGGTTAGACCCAAAAGTCTCTTTGGTGAAACCTCCCTCCCAGGCCTGTGTCTCTGTTCCCTCCATGTCAAATGTCTCCTGGCTCCACCAGAAATTCAACCAGCCTGCAAGAAAAGAGGTCTTCTCCACCGGCAGTCTGCCTGACTCCGGAGCTTCTCCTCTGATTCTGTTACAGAAACAAGATTTTTTCCCCAGGCCAGGCTGAAAATGAACAAGTCTCTCTCTTCCTAACCTCTGAATTTTATGGAGTCACTTGAGAAGTTCAGAGTCTCTAATACTGTTTCCTGAGGCAGGGCATTTAATTCTGCAGTACAATGGCCTTTTGAAGAAGATACAGTCTGCTGAAAAATGACCCATTCTGCTTTAAAGGCAGGAAATAAAACTTCAGGTGTTAAATCATGGTACTTTCATTCACTGAAAGCAGACAGCACATTTCAAAAGATTCACAATAAAGTCCAGCAAGTAACTTTTTCTCAGAATTTGCCCATGATTGACTGAATTCCAGCGCAGAAAAGAGATAATGAGGGGCTGCTCATCTCTTGGCCTAGACCAACAGCAATGCTGTAGGCTGTATCTAGCAAGAAATTTGTTGCAGCCCTGTCCCTCCAGGGCTGGATCTTAAGCTCTTGTAGCTCTGCCACTGCTGGAGCACGCCCATGGGGCCTTGTTCCAAATTTTTGCAGCGCGTCATTTGCCCCCAGGAGAGTATTTCTTGCTTATGTTTCAGAGAAAAAGTTAGGTTTTTTTACCTCCCAATCTTTTCACTAACATAAACGCCGTCAGTGCAGAATTTCTAACATTGACAATACTGTACATCTTTACCTCTCCAGGGTATTGATCTTTTCTTTGCAATAAAACAGGTCTGCCACGGTGGGAAAATTCTCAAACTTAACTTATACACAGCAGTTCTTTTTTTTCTTGGGAAGCAATAGAGAAATACACTTGCAACTGTTCCTGTTCTCTGTATTTATTTTATTATTCACACAAATGTGAATCACGAATCAGCGTCTATCTTAAATCACCATAAACTTCCTCAGTAGCTTGCTTTGTCTTTTCTCTAGGCAGTCAGCCCAGCTGGTTCCCATAGGTACTAGCAAAATAAAAACCTGAGAAAGCTATCTAACATTTGATTGTTGCAAGCAAAAGCATTACAGCCCGATAAAGCATCAGTCAGTGCCTGGCAATGTTCCTTTCTTCTCCTGCATGAGCCCAACCCCTCTCTGATCTGCATTCCCACCAGCGGGTAGGAACCTCATTGAAATAGTGATCAAAATAAAAAACATTCCCATCGATGCAGACTGTTACCATGAGCTATAATTTTGTTCATTCATTATTATACACAGTGACAGCCTAAGCCCAGTGTGAGTAAAGGGCTGCGGTGGCAGTCTTCAAGGCTGGCCTGTCCCTTTCCACAGGGTTTCTGTACTCACACAGCATGTAAAAAGAGGCCCACATCAGCTGGAAGAGCCTCACTGACAGTAATGGAACCGCATCTATTTTGACTCACTCAGCTTCTACTTCCTAATGTTTAAAGGGATGTTTGTTGAAAACCATATTGCATATCTGGGGCTTTCTTTGCTTCCCTCTTTAGATCATACTTAGAGACAATATTTGTCCCTAATTCAGAAATGGTGCAAAAGCCTCTTAAATGTACTTACCTGGCTTCTATCGTAGCGCAAAGGATTGCTCTGAGGGGAGGAACTGGAACGTGACTGGTGTCATGGAGCCCATCCCCATTGCACACATTTTGTATGTGACAGAGAAAAAAATCTGGCCTGGGATGGTACTTTCTGGTTAAAAGGTATTAGTTATTTAGGTATTAGTTTAGGTATTAGTTATTCTTCTCTGCGATCAAACAGCCTTTGAGAGAAAAGACTGACCGTGGGCCAAATTACATACTGCCTGCTTCTGCTCCTCTTGGTTTGCTCCCTGAGCCATCCTGAATGCAGTGTCCAAAAAATAATTGACACCAAGACTGGAAGGGAAACAGGCCATGAGATCCAGAACAGCCTGCTGCCACATCTGACATCCAGGGAGTGCTGCGCCACGCTCTGCGGGCTGTGTCAGCTCCAGAGGAGTAGCTATGCCTTAGTGAAACAACAACCTTTCACCTGCGTCCCTTGATGAAAGGAATGAGTGCGAATAAATGCAAGAAGGAGTATCAGCCCCTCAGACTCCTGGCTGGAGCCTGACAAGCTGCTAAGTGCCAGTTTAGGTGTCCTTCTGTCCTTTGCCAGACAGGAGGAACTGAGCATGTTAAGATGCTGAAGAAGAAGGGCATGTCACGCTCAGTGTCGTACATTCTGGGAGAGAGGTGGAGGTTGGAAAGCACCTGGATCCAGAAGAGGAGGTTGCAGCGAAGAGGAAAGTTACTCAAGGACTGCTGTGGGTTTTATTTATGTGGCCAACACCACCAGGTATCTGAGTCACTCTGTGCATGGCAGAGCATATGAAAAATTAGAGGGTATCGCTAATGGGAGTCTTTGGTATAAAAACATTGGAGGATAGAAAGGAGGGGTAGAACGACATGTCTTTGTGCAGTGAACACAGACTAACAAAACTAAATGACCCAGAGTGGCCCGGCGGGCTGCTGCACTTCAGCTCAAGCCCCACAGGAACAGGAAACCAGAACGATGCAGCTCAGGTGGCGTGAAGAAGGATGCTGATGTCTGCTGGGAGATACTTGTGGCGGCAGGGGTGGTCTCCCAGCAGATTTAGCTCACAGCAGAGCACGCACTGCGGACTGCCATACTATGGTTCCCTCCAACCTGTGTATAATTTCCACCTTCAACCATTTTAAAGCCAGGAACAAGTGAGAAGCCTAATCCATCTGGCTTCCGTCCTACTTTCTTATACTGCTGTTTCAACAATGTTAATATTCTGAATGTTCTGGATGTTTTCCAGAGCCTTTGTTTGGCCAGAATATGCCATTAGTTACTTTTGCTACTATCTTAATGAAATGGGGTTTTGCCATTCATTTTGAAGTGTGAAGGACAAATGCATGAAGAAAGAAATACAAATGGAAGAATAAAAGGGTAATCATGTGCTTATGAATAGGAGTCCTGATGTTTTACAAGTACTGTTAGAGACATGTATAATGCAATTTATTTCACCGAATACAAATAACCATATTTTTGAGTACAAAACAAACAAAGTTAAAGCAAGACTCTGGGTGCAGCAGATGGCGTGCTGGACTTGGATTGGGAGACTTGTCTTGCCTCTGCAGGGCTGCCACTGACCTGCTGCATGAGCTCAGGCCTGTCCCTTACATCACAAAGCTGTAATGCTGTCTGAGCGTCACTGCGCTGAGCCCTGCGATGCCAAAATGACATGGTGCTCTCACAGATGAGCCCTGATGCTTTTAGCAGAGGTAGATCCTCACTCTCAGCATCTGTCCGCCACCTCTGCCAGTGGTCTGTGTCTGGCAGGAGTTGTGGAGATTGCTCTGCCGATGAAGTCCCAAACAGAGGTAACCAAGATGTGGATGCACATCCCAACCTGCCGTCCCAGCTTTGGGTCCAGCACAGTCAGCAGCCAGGGGAAACAAGTGGCAGAAGCTGATAATATCTTGGACGGCTGCAACTTCATTTGCAAGAGCTCATCTATGAAAACCATGAGCAGGGACATCAAAAGTGGTAGAGCCAAGACTCCCTTACTAGCCTGCAGGATGCAGGCCCCTGAGGACCAGAGTTTGAAAGGCATTTAAGATCCTAGCAAAGGAACTTAGCTACTTCCAAAGTGTCTTTCTCAGCATGAGGTGTTACAAGGCCTAAGCACCTTTCGGAAGATGACTGTTTGTCCATCTTTGCTGCATGTGGTCTCAGAGCAAGCACTGCAATGCCACAAGCACAGCTCACCCTGATGGTGCCCTGATCCCATTTGTGCACTGCTGTAATAGCAAGTTGTATAGTATTATCATGAGGGTCCAGGTTTACCGCTTCCCATCCTTTCTCCCATCCCCAGAATCTTATCAAGAACATTTTTTAAAAAGCATGCAGGTTTTTTGGTGCAGGACACTGGGAAAACACTAAGTCTTTGCAAGCAATATCGTAGACCAGTATTTTTCTTCTCACAGTCATTGAACCATTTGGGAAAACACTTCAGCAATCACTTTCTTCTAGAATGAAGATGTCTGATCACCTATTTAATTTACAAGCTTGTTTATCATAATCTTGTAAGAGATTTTTCAACAAGCAAAGGAGTAAAATCGTTAGATGTTTCAATAATCACTTCACAAAAGGAAAAAAAAAAGTGGCAAAAAGGCTTTCTCTGTGATTGAAGAAGAAAGATGTAAAAAAAAATAGGTTGGTAGTTCTTGAAGAGTTGAGGCAATCTCCAGGAGTCTAATTAGCAGAAAAATATGCCCTTTCATTGACTCTTCAGTCAGAAGAAATGCAAAAAGAAGATCTGTCTATTCAAGATCACAAATGGGACAGAAGTAATGTTCTGCACATATTCCTTGGAGCATTTTGGATTATGCACAGTTCTTCAAGACTTCACCAAATCTGCATATTTTTGGCCTTTAGCAAGATAAATTATGAGATGGTGAAAATTGTACATTCTATCCTGAAGTAAAATATCTACTATGTCTCTTAAGAATGACTTTATTTTACAACTAAAATGAAGACTGCAGGTTCAATCAGCACAGGCAGATTTTGCAACTGGAACCAACGCTGAAAGAATATTTACATTTTTCATCTGATTGTGAAAAATACCTAGAAAAACTGTTCTTTGATAACAGCGTCAGGTTTCAGCACAAACCATGACACAGCGATAAAAATTCCTCCTTACTAGTTTGGGGTTTTTTTTTGCCACACAGCACACAATGACTACTTTGTAACCCCAACAAGCTGTGCAGAATTAACATGACTCTAAAGCTTTATTTGTTCAAGGAACAGGCACAGGGCTGAGGGCCCAGAATTGGCAAATTTGACTTCCGTGGTTAATTGCATTATCACTTTGTGTTATCACAGCAGTTTGAAAGCACTGATCAATTGGTTCCTACAATGTGACTGTTATAAAGGTAAATAAGCCTTCCTTATGATCTGCTTCTGCTACCCAGACCGCACACCTGTGCGTGGCTGTTTTAAGCAAGTCCGAGTTTTGAATGCCCCTGAAAAGAGCAGCTCCTTGTCTCCCTCCCTGCTTGCTCATGCCTGGCTGCAAAGGTCGGTGCAGCTGCACAGTGGGAGCAGAGCCAGAGGAAACCTCGCTCTTCCCGCCTGCCTGCTCCCCGGTCCACCCCGCGGCTCCTGAGAGATGGGGCCAGCAGACCAGGCACGAGGATCCCATCACCCATTTCTGCAGCAGCAGCTGGCACAGATGGGGAAGGTACCGGACAGTAAATGCTTTAAGAATCACAGTTCCTCTCTCCGTGTTGGGGTGCAGCCAGGGCACCCAGGGACCTCACAAACCACCAAGCCTGTGTGGGCCTGCCGCTTGCACAGGCTGCGAGCAGGAAGGGTTTGTTTTCAAGGTCAGTGGAGACCTGGATGCAGCCCAGGAGCAGGCTTGGCGTGGGCACACGTGCCTTTGCGTGGTTGCTGTTCTTCCTGGTACCCTGCAGCACGTGCACTTTCGCCAGCTCCCAGCAGCGGGCAATATCGACTTCAGCAGACTTGGAAATGAAACAGAAATCACTCTTGGATAAATTATTCAAATATTTGTTTCTATTTAAAGGGAATTTATGGACTTCTCACTTAAATAAAATATGAGAGTGGTATGATAAAGCATGTAAGCGTCCTTACCCGATCTGTGTGGGAGCAAGGGAACAGGGCTGAGTTTAACCTCCTCCCCTTGCTTATGGTTACAGGCCAGACACCAAACCCCATACTCTTGCCCCAGGCAAAATGCTATGTTTTCTCATTTTTTTCTGAGAAAAGGCATCATGATGACAGTGTTTTGAGGAATATCAACAGTCTTCTGCTAGCTGTTGCTTTGGGACTTAGTCTGTTGTGAAAGGTTTCAAATATTGATAAGGGTATCAGTGTGCACCAAGATGACAGTGATGGGACACTCCAAACAACACATACTCACTTGCTTCCTGACATGGTCTAGCCTGCCCCAAGAAGCCTCTCCCAGCCCCTGCCCAGCCACCTGGAACTATGTTTTGGGAAGAAAGGAAATTAAATGCATTAACAGCTTGAGCTGTGCTTTTCCTCAGACCCAGGGAAGTGTCCTCAACCTATTTTATTTCCTATTATAGAAGTAGCCATCACCTCTTCAGCCGCTAACTCCTCACACGTAAAAGGGGAATAAGAGTGTTTCTTCTTTCCACGTTCAGCTGTGAGTAGGAAAGCCACCTCATCTGATCTCTTAGCATGTGAAGATCTGGCATCTTGTACACAACCCAATTTCTCTCACAGCTGGTAGACCTTTCTGCAATTTTATCAGCAATATATTTAATTCCACACGGCCCAGTTTTCACAAATGTGCCTGGTTTGGCTCTGGTTCATTCTTTGTACAAAGGCATTAGATAAACTGCTGGTGGTTTTCTTTCACATCCTATTTATTTTTCTCTCTCACTAACTCTCTAAGCAGAATGTCTTGGGTTTTGTTTTGTTTTTCTTTTTCAGGGAGGAATTTATATCAAGACCCCACCCTCCCATAAATATTGTTGTTATCTGTGATTAAGAGCACATGTCTCATTCTGGTACATCCATTGCTGTTGCAGAGTTACTTTCTGCAGTAGAGCAGAGAAAAGGATTTTAAATATGAGCTTTGTTTTATAGGTCATGGGATGAACGTGGTTAGCAAACCTGGGTAAGCAAAATTAGTTGTTTTTTTGTTATGATTTTGAATGAGACAGATTTATTTATTTACCTTTTACTGGACAAGTCTTTTATGTCCTGGAATGTGTGGCTACTTGGATCAATGCTGTATATCAGCTGTGTTTTTGCAAAACTAAAGCTGGACCTTTTCTCCTTAGGGAATTGCAGATATTCCTATGTGGCATCATGCTGGAGCTTTATGTTCCTCAACCTTTCCCCATTCAAACATTTTAAAAACTGCAGGTTGGACCTCAATATTACTGCTGAAAATCAGAACTGAAAAATTTGTAATAAAAATGCAATGGATGTTAAACTTCTCCCTTGCAGACCAACCTACAATATCTCAGAGTCTATAGCAGGAATCCATACAGGAGAAAGATTTGCAAAGGTCTGAAAGCCATCACCTGCCACAGCTGAGACAGCCAGGGAGAAGGAAAATGGCATCTCCTGGGGCCAGAGACCTGTCCCTGCCTACAAGCGTGGCAATTTCTGTCCAACTTTGCATTCAGGGCCACGCTCTGAGAGGCTTTTAAAAGACACACAAAATCCAAACACCAAATTTCTGGCTATTAGCATGCCCTTATCCATCAAATTCCTTCCTCTGTAATTGGCTGTGCTCCTCCTGGCTAATTCGTTTGCCCTACAACCAGTTTTATCCATCGCTACAGACAGTTTTGTGGCATCGCACCCACTGGTTTTGTGCAAAAAGGGGCAAGGAACCAACCCGAGATGTGAAATTGCGGTGTTTTCTCCCCCGTTTGGATGTTTTTTCTCTGCTCTTGGCACAACACTGAATTTTAATTCAGAGCACCTCAGTCTAGAGGCCTCAATCCCCATATAGAGTTGATGGAGATGGGCATTTTTTTCCTAGAAGTCGAGACAGGGTCCTGACAAATGCCCAAAGCTGTGCGCGTCTCCCGTAAGACTGTTGCATATCTCAGCTCTCCAAATGGAGACAGCAGCCGGGAGCAGAGCTGTATTCCTGAACAACTGAAGGCTCTAAGATCGTGGTAGCAAGTCTCATGTTTTCTGCAGCAAGAGGGTTAAAGGATATGAGGGAAAGCACTTCCCAGGGGCCAGAGGGACTCAGCTGAGTGGAAGTCTGGAAGGAAGGATGCGGTAGGCAGAGAGAGACAGGGCTATAAATCCTCTTTTTTTCTGCTCTGCTTTACTGAGTGCCTTTGTACTTTCTCTATTTCAGAAGCCAAGCATTTAGTTTATGTTGAGTAAAACCTGGCTTTCTTGAGTTGAAAAGCCTTACCTCATCCTGAGTCCCCACATAAGGGAAGGTCTGGGCATGTTCGCTGTGAAACCCCAGCCAGTTTGGGGTCCTGGCATGCACACAGACCCTAGCCACCCCTGCATTTTCTTTGCAGAGAGAAAAGCCTTGATTTTGCAGCTCCTGTGCCTGCATCAGGCTGAGCCAAACCTCCCTGCATGCAGGAGACCACAGCCATAATGGGGGTTTTGCTTGAGGGAGGACTGCAGGAGCAAACCTTAACCAGACGATGAGTGTGCAAAGACAACAGTAGGCATGGTGATCCTGAGGTATGAATGCTTCAGCTGAAAAGTTCCTGAAGCCAGTCAGCCATGCTGGTAGTTTGCACGCCGCTTAACAGGGGAAAACATGGGGATGTCTGGGAAACTGGCAGCTGCCAGTGAGAAGTGTGTGAGGTGGGGAGAAAGATGAGCACGAACCTCATGGTCGCCAGCTGAGATCCAGGATGGAGCCACCTTCCCTCTCCTCACAGGTAGCTGAAATACAATTGGAGAAATCTACTCTCTCAGAAGACGCAGGGAGATGGGAGAAGTACCCTGGCTGCTGCTGTGGATGCACAGCTTCGTGTCTCTGAAGGCAGCAGCAGAGCTGCTTGCACTCTTCATGTGGCAAGGGAGAGGGATGGTGGAGGGAAGGAATGTGACCATCCCCTTGGTGATTTATCCCTCATGTGCAAGTTAGGGGTTAGAATATATGTCCAGGTGCTAAGAAAAAGGAATAATATTATTATTCGTGCCTTAGCTGCAAACACAATGAACCTACATGCTGTTCTTGCAGGGGCATCTAATTAAGCAAGGCAGAGACTAGGGAAGGAAGGAAACAGCATCAAATACACACATCAGAAACCTGCATATAATGTTGAGGACCTTATTGCATGGCTGTTGAGAGCCTTGCAGGCTCATTAAGCTCTTACCTCTTTGCTTCGTCCCAAAGTCCTTTTGAATCCCCCTCCCCATGGCGGCAATCATCCCAGGCTCTCTAGGGAAATAGGTGAACTCTGCTTGATTGCAGCCTGGCACTGGTTCAGCCCACTCTGCCCCTGACACACCCTGTGGAAAGAGGCCATGTGAAACCCGAGAGAAAAAAGCAAGCCAAGGTGCTGCAAATGAATTTGTCCTCATCTGTCAGCTGTGCTTTGATGTGCCTGTGTTTCCTCTTCCCTTCTGTTCAAAGCCTTTCTGGAGTCTGCCAGCCGTGCCACGCAGCAGCAGTGGTTCACTGTTAACCAGGGCCATGTACCCCATAAACAAAGGGCTTTGTATCAGACCTTCAAAAAACCAGAAATCCACAAAACTCTCAGATTAAGGCTTGCAGCGTTTGGCCCTGGGAAGAAAACAACTGCACCCAAAGCATTCTCCATAGACGGTTGTTGCTGTAAAGGGTCATATATGTTTGTGTCTTAATTTTTTTTCAGACACTCATAACTCAGCAGTGGGAGCTTATTTTTCATAGATCTTGCCCAAGTAGGGTGTCAAACTTACTTTATTACATTTCTGAGGACCAGAATGTGTAAATAAAAGCAGGGAAAAAACTGACACTGTTGAAGCCATTTGGCCTTTGGGGTTTTAAATAACTGTTAGAGTGGTATCTGAAATTTTCTGCTGAGTACATCCAGCATTATTTTCACCAGGGCCCTCCATCTAGTTTTGTCAGGCAGGGACGCATGAAAAAAATCTCAGTTCTGCCATATGTATTTCAGGAAACCTGAATGAGAAATAAGAGAGAAAAGAAGGGAAATTCACAGTGACTGCTCTAGATATTTTCCCCCTTGCTTCTCATGAGCAAATTATGGAATTTTGACCACCTCATTTAATGCATAAAGAAAGGCCTTTTTAAACTTTAAAGTATCCAAGATATTGTAATAATACTAAAACCCCTCACACAATAGTAGATAGAAAAATGGATAAGAGCTTTTAATACGGAATCATACAAAGCCAATGTTCTGTGCACTAAGAGGTATTTGAGCATGAAGGCGCTCTGTCCATCACTGTGGCAATCAGCCCTTTGGCTATTTGTTCTGATGACAGCTCCGACGAAACCGGGGCTTTTTGGGAGTCTGTGGTTTTTGCCATTGACTCCAGCAGAGCTGCGCTTCGGCTGCAGAAGGTTTGAGGCTGATGGGAATGAGAGGTGAGCAGCAGAAGTGCAAAGGTATCAGTTGGCTGGGCAGATTAAAGCAGCCAGAAGGAAGAGGTCAAAGCATCTCTCTGTCAGCACTGAACAATTTGGGGTGTCAGAAGCAGAGGACCATCTGGGTGGTGCGGGGTATAGGGCTGACTAGCGCCAAGGGGAGCCCAGCTGAGGGTCAGCAATATCTAAGGGACCAGCAGAGTGCCGTTCCTGGCCCTGACACAGTATCTGTCCTGAAGGAGTGAGGAACAGGCTTCAGTTCCTGCCCTACAAATTAATAGAGTTCAGCCCATTTTGGGCAAGTTCATCCCAAACTTGATGGTATCCAATCACCCTGCTAACACCCAGCATCAGCACTGAACTTAGACTTGCATGCCGATTCCTCAGGTATGGCTGTTCTCACGCACTTCATTCTGCAATGACCTCTGCATCTCTAATGAGACTACACACAAGCATAAATGCTTTGCCCAAAGAGCCGTAGCTTTTTTAGCACTGTGAGGTATGTGTGGAGCTTTGACAAGGCCAGAAGTTCTGCTTGCAGAGTCAGGCTCGGCTCAACTTCACTCATCTCATGTTGTCCTTTATCTCGACTGAACGGCTTGTTCTACTCTGAGCTCTGCGAACTTGTCACAAATGCGCACATGGACTTGCTCAGCTACAGCAGGAAAAGAAGGACTTTGGGTTGAGTGACAAAAATGGCGAGTTCACAGGAGGCTTTGGTCCTCAGATTCATGTAGTCAATCAAAAGCTGGACTTGGAAAGGCTTATGGGAAGGATGCGTTCATAAAAATGGGGAAGGAGGCAGTGGGAGTGCAAGAGGGGAGGAAAGAATTGATTTATGATGAAGCCCAGGCAGATGATCTGAAAGAGATAATTATTCTTCTATAACTGGCCAGGGAATGGGGGAGCCATTATGTGGATGAATGGAGACAGCAGAAGCAATTTGTCAGCCTGACTTGTTTGAGTGAGTAACTTCAATTCTTCCTTGTCTTCTTGTAAGTGATTTTTCTTTCATTGTCACATAGGAATGTGTTTTACATTTCAGACTCTCCTGATGCTTGCCTGAGTGAGGGAAGAGAAAAAGGAGGACTTTTGCACGAATAACAGCCATGGTTTTTTGCAGCAGCACCCACTGGCACTACTGAAACTACATGCATGCTGTGTCAGTTGTTCCCAGTTTTGGGGGATTTCAGACTTGGCTGGAAAAAATTCCTTCTTGAGGAAAATTTGGAATTCAAAAGAGACAGCCCAAAAGCAGAACGTTTCATCTTTCTTTTTCTGTGGGTATTATTCATTCGTATTTTTGATTGAAGTGGACAAAAGTTGTTTCTTAAAACTTTCACTTTACAAATGTAAAGCCACATGATATGTGGTTGTTTTGCATTACTCTTATGCACTCCAAAATGGCTGTGTTTTTTTCTGAGGTTCATTTGTAAGGACACCTCATCCATATTCTACTGGGTTAAATTTTTCCACTTTCTTTTTAGAAGTGAGAGCCACCTCCAGGATTGGGAATGAAAGCCAGATGTGGGGCTGGATGGATAGGAAGCATAGGGATGGAGGTGAAACATAAGAAGAAGTCCCTTGGATTTGCACCTGAACAGCCCTGTCCCCCTACACTACCACAGATGGCAACCAACACCAAAGGTGTCCCTTTTTAAATATTTTGAATTAGCTGAATGTCATGAAAAAGGTCCTTCAGGGAAGGTGTTGACAGAGCTCATCAGCATGGTGTCTCTAGTATGCCGAAGGCCCATGAGGATTCAAAACCAGTTTTTTCCTTAGACCCCCCAGGGCTGGTGGACATTTGCCGCGCAGGCCTGGCACATATGGACAACCCAGGCTCCAGATGTCGGCTGCTCCCTTCCTGACATAGGCTTGTGGTTAGTCCACTCTGTAGGTGAGGGATCTCCACTTAATTCATCCTTCTGCCCAAGCAGACCAACATCCCCAATTTACAGAAGAGTGCTTTGGCTGGCAGCCAACGGTCCCCCATCTCCAGGTTTTTGGAGGATGGGTCTGTCCTCATGGCTAGGGTTCCTGCCTGCAAGGTGGAAAAGAGGGCCTTGGACCACTTGAAGTAAAGAGCAGAATTGTTCCTGGTTCTCCTGCTTTGGAGGTGCATCCGTTAAGACTATTATATGAAAGTCCAGACAGCAATACAAGGGAAAAGCATTTTACCTGGTTGTGTTTTAGAAGAAAAGAGGGAACTCTGTTCTGTGCTTCAAATGGAAGAAGGCCTCAGGGGGACCTTCTGGCCTTCGGAGAACAAGTCACCTTCCAGTAGCCCTAAGCAAGGGGAAGAGGATTTAGGATTTGTCCATTTCCTCACTGTTTCCTTACTGCCTAGTTTGAGGTAGCTCCCTGCTCAGCATCTTGGGTGATTTGGACCTCTCTCTGAGAGGCCTCACCATCCCTGAGTCCTGGGTCTGCTCTGCTGTGGACACCAAGCATCTAAAAGCTAGCCGCTGCAGTGCCTGATTTTTCACTGTTTCAGTCTTTTAGTGGCTTAGGGGTTAGTGACAATTTTAAGAGCATCTGAAGTTATGACAGCTTTTGGAAAATGTCCCCTCTGGCATAAGCCTGGCTTTAAGCAAGGCTTTAAGCAAGACTGCATATGGCCGTGCTTCAGAGCCACTTTTCAATGATCCCACAGAGGAACCGTAAGTGCTTTCTTCCAAATACTTTCAGTACCTGCTCCTTGTTATGTGCTTAAATTAAACTCTGGCTTTAGGGGTTACTCAAAGAGTAATTATTCCATGACTAAGGAAAATTCAAGAAAATTTGACAAAGAAATTCAAGATTGGGTACCCTTATGGTTTCCTTTGGAGGCTCTGGCCAAGCTTGTGAGCACTGTCTTCTGTCCCTGGACAGACTGGCCAGTCCCCACTTCCATCTCACTTGCCTGTAGTGTGGCCACAGCTCCCTGGAAACAAAAAGGCACTTCTAGGGAAAGAGATTCAGATGAATTGCTCTGGGTATCTGCCTTATAATTAAATAAATGGCATCCTCAAAATGCCTGTTGCCCTCCACTGGCTGCGAAAGGTGAAAAGCTCAGATGCATCCAGATTAAATGGGCACACCTGATGTAACTTGCCCGAGACTTTTCCTGCAGGATTTTGGAGACTGAGAAAAAATAGCAAAAAAAACCCTGATGCAAGACTTTGTCACCTTCTTTCTCTTAGGTACGGTATCCTGGAGGCAGGGCAAAGGGACAGCGAAGGGGTGTGTGTGATTTACTTGGTCCCCTGGCTGCCATTTAGATAAGTCATGTTTCTTGTCTCTTTTGCCTGGATAAGCTCATAAGTGCAAATACTTGCAGCTTCAAATGCGTCCATTCATTATTGAACAGGAAAGGGTAGTGGAGCACTTCTGTCAGAGGCTGGAAATTATAAAAGAAGCCATAAGTGATGCTAGTAAAAACCAAGCTGTTATCAGAGGAAGAAAGCGGGGAGGGGGGAGGAAGGCAACCCCCCTGCATTTATTCCTCTGAGACACAATTAAAACCCTGAATGAAGATTTTGGGGAAGGACTGTGTCATTCCCTCTGTTTCATGTGCAACACTCAAAACGAATTATGAATTTACAACAGAAGGAGGTCTTTCATCCCAGCTTTAGCTACTCGACTCAAAGTTTAAGAATAATGAAACTGTGGGGTCCCATTCTGCTTGTGCACCAGTGCAAGCCAGAGACATCTTGACTGGTGTGGGAAGGGTGACTGTGGTGCAAAGCCCAGCATGAGGGGAGGGAGAGAACATCATCGCAGAATAGGGTTTACATGTGCAAACTCAGGCTCGAGGTGGTTCAGAGTGAGACTGGCCATCTGGGGATTAGCTGGTAACAGTTAGAGTTGTCGCTACATGCCCAGAGGGAATGCCTTTTCTTTCAAAGACATATAATTAATTTTTCATGATGGTTTGGACTTGGCCTTTTTTTTCCCACAGAAACTCTTGGACCTGCGGTGGAATAAAGCTATTAGACGTGATTTGTGATTTATAAAGAATAAGCATCTCTCTCAGGTTGGGATATGAAATGAGATATTTGGAAATATAAAGCCAGCTTTATATGGCAGATTCTTTCCATTCCTCTCCCTCAAATGTAAAAAATAAAAATGTAGGCCCAAAGCTTGTAAAGATTCAGATAAGCCATGAAAAATGGAAAGTGCCTTTCTTCTGCTGAAAGAGTTCCTCTTTGTCAACTTAAATGCAATTTTATTTAATATATTTAACCAGAACAACACCCAGAGCAGCCTACAAATTAAAACACCAACCATAGAGCTTACGCCTGGAAGCCCTAAGACATCTTTCTTTCCCTTTAATAAGACTGACAGATCCCATCCTTGGCTTAAAATAATCATCATGATGTTTCTAAACAGTCAAGGGTTGGAGAGTTTAAAATTCCCTGGATGGAGATGAAGTTTTTTGTTCATTGTAAGAGTTAATCTTTTTCTATTAGGGAAGTTAATGTGATATTGATTTTGTGCGGGGGAAAAATATGCTGCCATATTGCAATAGATGCAAAGGGTGAAAAGGGTTGGCAAAAGGAGATTAATATTTTTTATTCATTTTGAGAACATTCCCCGCAAATCTGTAATTGCCCAACACACGAAGTTCTTTTTTTTCTGTAAGGTTAAACATTTTGCACTGTTCTTCTTGCAGCTACAAGTCTCTTTCTTTTCCTTTCCGAACACATACGTAAGAGAAGAGTAATGCTATTCCTTGCTATGAAGTGTTACAGTTAGGTAGCAGCTGTGATGGTATCAGCCAATATGTTGCTTTTAATGATCTCACTCATACATTATGAATGAGGAATTTGCAAGGCAGGAAAACATAGTGAGCATAATCTTTAACTGTTCAGCTGCTAAAGAGCTTTCTACATGAAAGTTACAGTCCTTCTGACTTTTCTGTTTGCAAAAACAACTTGGCGTCATGCTTGGCTTTAGATCAATGTAAAACGGAGATGTGGTCAAACTGCAAGCCATGTTCATACGTTTCTGTGAGTTCAAAACAAATCCAGCCTTTAGGTTCAGTCCACTTTGTTACACCCCAATAAAATTAACCCACTAATTTCAAAGCAGTGTTTTTGCCTACCAGATCTCAGCATGGCAGAAAATGTGCAGTAAGTTTTGGTACGTGCATTTAGCAAATGGTGGTTCTTTGGGATGTGCTGCTTAGTTTGCAACCCCTTTTTGAGATGGCACAAGAAAAGAGTGTGCTAAGGGTTCCATGACTTCTCCATCAGCCACGAGCTCTTTGTTAGTCAGGGCTGGACTAGCCATGTCAAGGATGTTGAAACACCCAGCCTGATCAGCAATGCCAGGTGGACGCCAGTGGATGGGGCCCTGTCCACACCATGGGGGGCCAATGACTGCATAGGGACTCCTTGGCCCCACATCTCTGCTTAACTGGGTGCCACTTTCCCTGGCAGACAGGCACCCTCTCTTCTCACTGCTCAGGGTTTCGCATTCACTATCTTTTTCTTCTCCGTCAATTATTTCCCTCCTTGCCCTGGAAAATCAGGAGCTGATTGTAAAGGCAACCTGTGAGATGCTCCAGACAACTGCATCATTTGTTCTTTCTTCTTAGACCAAAAGGGCTGATACTTTAGCCTTGATCCCCCAGAGATGAGAATCAGCTGCAAACTTCTCTAACACTGCAGGAAAGTACTCTGACTTACGCCCTGTCTGTCCTGCTTGATCGCTGCCGGACGTGAAGAGGACATTACTGCCTTCTACCTTACAACAACTTTTTGGGTCCTTGAAAACTCTGACATCCTCACCCCCTCTGGCCAGGCTTCTGGTCCTTAGGCTCTTGGAATGATTGTTGCCAGATGACCTACACCACGTCCCACCACAACCACCCCTGTGCAGGAGCCTGACACGAGCACTGAGGACTCTCAGTAAATTACAAGCTGATGCCTCTTCTTCTTGCCTACAGGCTATTTTGCTAGAAACTAAAGGATGTTCCCAATTTCCTGATTGGAAATCAGTCTCTTTCCATCCTTCCACTTTAATAGTTCGTTAAATATATTGGGATATATCCCCTTTCCTTCATACAGCATTACAACACTCTCCTTGCTCAATGGACTTGGAAGATTTTTGCTTGTTTGTTTTCATTGCATAACAAAAGCATTTGTACGTTCTCCAATTTGGGGGCTGCTAGTGTAGGAGAACAGCAGACACACAGCTTGTTCCCATGTTCCTCTCACACCATTAGGCCAAGGGCAGTGAAGATGAATACAGCAGAGGAGGAAGAAAGGAAAAGTAACTCTACTGAGGAAAGGAGATATTTGGAAGACACCTCTTCAGCCTTTGAGCCTGAATTTTCTTGTGTGAACTTACCTAAAATCAAAGCAGGAATCACAGGAAGAACTGGCGCAGATACAACTTTGCAGGAAATGAAATTACATCATAATTTCTCTTACTAATTTTAGGAAACCATAACTCTAGATGCATTTCTGGATTATATTTATATGCAAATATTTTAATATGGATGATATACTGGAAGATGGGCATTCACTGCCCTACTAAAAAAAAAAAAAAAATAATATTTACATCTGCTTCAGGAGACAATTTGTGTATGGAGGGCAGCCAGAAGGAGAATCTCAGAAATGTTCATTTTATTCCTTGTAGGCAGGTATGCTGAGCCACTCCTATTTTCACAGCATGGCAGACACTCCAGAAGAAGAAAAAAATAATGCAATCACCTCCCGGCAGGGTTCACTTGTTCTTGGCATAAGGATTACTGAAGACAGGATGGGAAACGTAAAGTGCAAAGGAAGAAGAAGGGCAGAAAAGCTACCCACTGTTCCTCCTGGTGCTGCACACACCTGCAGAGCATTCTCATGTACATCGTGTGAGCACCTAGAATAATACACGGTTTGGCTGGCTGCTTCCAAATGTCTGGGGAGACTGCTCCATGGCTGATTTGTGCCAGCTGCTCTGGGGCAGCCATCATATCATAGAATCATAGAATTGTCTAGGTTGGAAGGGACCTTTCAGATCATCGAGTCCAACCATCAACCTAACTCTGACAAAAACCATCACTAAACCATACTGCTAAGCACTACATCTACCCATCTTTTAAATACCTCCAGGGATGATAATTCTGCCACTTCCCTGGGCAGCCTGTTCCAATTCTTGATAACCCTTTCAATGAAGAAATTTTTCCTAATGTCTAATCTAAACATCTCCTGGTGCAACTTGAGGCCATTTCCTCTTGTCCTATCACCTGTTACTTGGGAGAAGAGACCAACCCCCACCTCTCTACAACCTCCTTTCTCGTAGTTGTAGAGAGTGATAAGGTCTCCTTTCAGCCTCCTTTTCTCTAAGCTAAACAACCCCAGTTCCCTCAGCTGCTCCTCATAAGACTTGTTCTTCAGACCCCCCACCAGTTTCATTGCCCTTCTCTGGACCTGCTCCAGAACCTCAATGTCTTTTTTGTAGTGAGGGGCCCAAAACTGGACACAGTACTCAAGGCGGGGCCTCACCAGTGCCGAGTACAGGGGGATGATCACTTCCCTAGTCCTGCTCACCACACTGTTCCTGATACAGGCCAGGATGCTGTTAGCCTTCTTGGCCACCTGGGCACATTGCCCGCACATATTCAGCCAGCACTCGACCAACACCCCCAGGTCCTTTTCTGCCAGTCAGCTCTCTAGCCTCTCTTACCCAAGCCTGTAGTGCTCGTCCTACATCTGTGTCCTCTCAGACCTTGTCCCTGATGAGAATGCCTTGTGTCAGGCCATGTCCTCCCTCCCCACTGGCCGTTCATACCAAGCCAGGCAGTGATCCTATAGAGATGTCCTAGGTGTCTACCAGGCCTCTACCCCTTTGGGCACCCCATCTGCTGCAGCCAGTATCAGGTGGGCATGGCAATCATGAGGTCCTCTGTTGGTGGCCCTGATACCAGGTGGGCTGGGACAGGGGCGCCTGAGTCAGATTTGCTTACAGGAGCAGCTCCATGTGGTGCTGGGGCCACAGCACAGGCAGGCTCTTGGGAGGGTGCTGAGGTCCCTGCATCGAGTGGGTTCAGTCCTTCTTTTGAGGCTGAGGAGCAAATAGTCAGAGATTGCTACGGGGGAGCATCTGCCATCCAAAGTTTCTGTTGAGGTCACTTCTGAAAGTCAGAGGATGCAAGTTTAGGGCTATGCCTTAAAGAAATCCACTCTTGGCCACACCACCCGCTCCATCCTCCTTCAGTCTTCTTACAGACATGTCGCCTTATGGCCAGTGGCAGTGATCCAAAGCTAGATGTGATAAACTGTGACCATCCTCCTTCCTATTCCTCTTCACTCTTCCTCCCTTTTTTTTTATTAAATCTCTCTGTCTCTCTCTTGCCACTTGAGTGAGAAACCAATTAATTTTTTTATACTTTGCTTTCCCATTCTTTGCTTCAGTATATTTTATGTCTCTACAGCCTCCACAACTAAAATAATCTTTAATTAAGAGGCTTCTTCTAATCCAAACTTTTGACACCTTAACCTGCATTTTTTTTCACCCTCAGTATTATAGTTAGATGTCTTCAAAAAGAGTCAGTTGCCTGCTTTTAGGGACCATGCTAATATCAGGAAAACTGCAGTGTTTAATTCCTCTTGAGAAAAAAAAATAATTAAGATCTTTAAGTAAAAGACATAGGACCAGTAAAGAAGACTTTCTGTATTCCATCTGTATACCATCCCACCTACTGTCTCCCATGAGACTGTGCAGTATGTACCTCTTGGCCCTGCTGTGCAGAATCCTTGTAATGTGATGACCTAATAACTTGATCAAGAAGAAAAGAGAAAAAAAATATGTCTGCTGAACTTTTCTCATTATCAATAGATATATTTGGGCTCTTTTGATGGCTGCAGCACATTGCAGTTCATCTAACTGCACTCTCTCTGCCATTTACTTATGGCATTATCTTACATTTGCTTCTTCACAGGGAAAATAAAATATTTTCTCAGGCTGACAGACAAGGATTCATGTTCTGCTCTTTCAGTAATTTGGAAAATGAAAATATACTGCTCACAGGGTGTGGGTTTTTTTAACAGATCTATATTTTATCCTTTCATGTCAGAAGCGAGACAGATTAATGGCTTCTGGAATTTATTTCCAATGCTGATTTTGTGTCCAAAGTTTTGAGAGCGACGAGACAGATCTGCAGTCCTCTCTCCACTGGGAAAAGGAAGTGGCATCTGTTCCTGCTTTGTCCTCAGAGCTGCCAGCGATGGTGTCTGGATCAACCATCCATCCTCTGCCAGCGCATGTAGTCAGCCCACAACACAGGCCAGAAAGCCCTTTTCTGCTGATGTAAATCAGAATTGGCCTGGAAGTACTCTAATACATGGTAAGGAGCCAATAGTCCCTCAGTTTGCTGAGGGAACAAAAGAGTTTTAAATCATCTTTACTTTGCTTGTCCTTGGGACTTGTGCTAAGCAAAGCTTAGCTGGTCTTAAAGACCTTGGCTTACTGCTCTGGCTGTTACTCTGGTTTCTGTTGTGCTGGCTATCCCCGTGTAGAGATACACAGCAGGTATGCACAGCTTGTGACTTTCTGTCCTAAATGGTATTGGTTTGGTGAGCTTCACATGTGGCCATGCTTCTTTACAAGTGAGCTGCTGCTTCTGCCATGCTGTGACTGCTCAGTCCTACTAACATTTTGGTAAGACCCAGGTTTCTGGGTAGCATTTTATATGGCTTTCTGGAGATTGCTAATCCAGAATGGTGATTTTACATTTACAGAGAGCACAAGGTAGTCATAAGCCAAAGAGAGCCAGAGATACCGAGGATACGGCCAGGGCAGCTTTCCCAGAGCCCTCAACCAGGAGAGACCAGAGCACCAGGCTGCATGGAGGGATGAGGGCAGCAGCAAAGGCTACCGCTGGCTGTGTTGGAGATGTCATTTCAGCCTCTTCTCCCTGTTGATTATAATATGCCACTGAAGCCAGATCCAGTCAGCGTGGTGTTTGCTCTAATGCGGTTTGCTGTGTGAACTGGAGCAGGAAGAATAGAATACCTGAGCTCCAGAAGAAACGGTTTACACCGGCTTTCTGACACAACAGATGTCAAAGCCTCCCTCGCTCCCACAGCAATTTCTGCGTTTGTAGCTGAGTTGGAGCATATGTTGTAAACCGAATTTGATTTAAGCTCTTCAAGTGATTGTGAATTCACAACCTTCTGAAGTAAATTGTTTTAATTAACTCAATGGTTGAGAACTTCTGCCTTATCCTTTATCTGAATTTATCTGTCTTTAGCTTCAAGCTGCAAAATCTTATTATGCAATTGTCAGTGAGATTAAGGTTTCCCCTCTATGCAGGTACACAGGGTAGCATTAATCTGCCCAGTTTTAGATACCTGCAGTGCACATCTATATCTGCATTAGTCATCAGTGATCCTTGTATGGTCAAAGGAAAGAAATGAAGTCTAGCATGACATGAATTACCTCCCTTAGAATAGATGTCTACCACAGATCAGATTAACTACCCTGCAGAACTGCCTCTTTCTTTCAGACTGGATGGCCAGCTCAATCAAAATTTACGGGAGGTGAACCTTCACAGACGAGAAATAGTCGCCACTTAATCTAGCGAAGCTTTTTGGACCGAGTTATTATTTAACTTACAGAAGAAAAAACCCACTATGAAACTGATAGAAACGCAAGGCATCGGGAGTACTTCCTAGGAAGATTCAACCCTATTCTTCACTTTCTATCTGCAAATGGTGGCTGGTGGCTGGAAATTACTTTCATCTCACCGCAGAGTGTCAGCACCATGTCTATTTGTCACTTCAGTCCCATATCAGCTTTCAGGTTTATGCATGTGCAAATTATACCTGTTTCCAGCTTTCAGTGTTCCAGGGTTACCTAGAATTTATCTTGCTTCCCCTCAAGTAGATTACGTGGAAGAAAGTGTTGATTTTTAAAACTGAGGAAACTAATAGGCTAATATTTGCATTCTTTCATCTGATCTGATTTAGAAATTACTTCTGCCTCAGCCATGGAAGAGAATAGACTATCGGGGTTATATCCAAAGAGAGTTCAAAGCCTGGTTTTACACTGTATGGAGAAATGGGTTAAAATCAGTAAGATTCAACTTTAATTGATTTCCTATAGGGAAGAGTCTGCCCTATAACATCTGAAAGCCATTAGTCAATGTCTCTTTGAAGTATTAAATTTATTATGAAGCCCCTGAAGATATTCTATTTTAAATCCATGGAAGCTTATGTGCTTACTGGATTATAGCTGTGTATTAAATATAACACTCACTATCTAATGGATCACAGCAGCGTTTTCACACTGCTATCATTATTTTGAATCTCATTTTGCTCCTGCACACTCACACAAAAGGTACCTATAAAATGCCTATCTGGCATTATGCCCACTTAATTACCATCTCAGGGATTATTATAATGGGAACATGGGGATCTCCTTTGAGAGTACAAGACCTATATAATAGCATCTCTTTATGCGTTAATGTTTAGGACCTTCTTTCAGCTGCCCCAGGGTCTGGCAAATGGTCCTGGGTTTGGGGTGTTGTTAGCGGATGGTTTTGCACTTGTCTATGTTTGTTTCCAGACATGGGATTTTTCTGTCCCTGCATTATGTTTGTATTTACTGTACCTCAGGCAGCAAACCTTTTGGTGGCTTTTCTTGGAGATTTAGTTAGTTTCTAAGGAGAAAAATGGTGCCACTATGCCCAGACCTTTACAGGTCCAGTAGTTGCTTGGACTTTGCCATCCCTAGCTCCACACTGAAGCTGCTACAAACCACAAGCCAGGCAAAAGTGTGACTCGGTGAATGTCCCTCACCTATGTTTTGTTATAGCACAAAGCAAGTAGCACCTCAGTTTGTGACTGCAGGCTACATCTACTGATTAAACTCGCTGAGTGTAAGTAGTCCTGACAGCTATATCAGTGGGATGTTTTATGGGGCTTCAGCCAACATAGCGTAGAAGACAACTGCTGGGATTTCTGCCCGGTGCTTATGCACCACTGCTGGCGTGGGATCGTTGTAGTCAGCAGATGTGAAGGCACGGTCAGACGGCAGCGTGCAGGCTGATGGAGAGGGCAGAGAGGGGCTGGTACTGAAATTGTGCCTTATGGGGGGGAAGGCGGAAGGCAACACGTTGACAGGATCTGAGCCTGCAGAGGAGGAAAGGGGAAGGACAGCTCCTTCTCAAGCACAATGGTCCTGGTTGTCAAAGACAGCGTTGGCACCATGAGACCTGGGACACAGTTGTGGCCCCTGGCTCTGCACCCTGGCTGCATACTGACTTTACTGGGTGGGAGCCATCCTCCAGTGCTTTTTGGCAGAAAACCTGGGAAAAATGACCCAGTAAGAACAAGGCTCAGATATTACCTTGTTTCATCACATCTTCAGTCAGGATTTCTCCTGAAAGTAGAGAAGAAACTTTTGCAGTAAATAAAAACACTGCACTTCAAAACCTCCTGCAGGGTAGATCTGCAAATATTTGTTCTACTGCTGATGAAACATGTCCAGGTCCATTAACAGAGAAAACAATTTTTTCCCAAGAAATAAAACTGCTGAATGATGAAATATTAATTTAGATCATGGTCTTTGTGTCAAATAGATTGCCTTTCCATTTATGAACTAGAAACAATGGGGTTTTCTCTTTACCATTTGAAAACTTATTTAGCAACGTTACGAAGTGTTAGAGATGGAGCTTTGACAGTTCTAATTCATGAGCTGGGGAATTAGTTTTTAATTCCTTTTTTTGCCTTAATATCTTAATAAATCATAGATTTGTCCCCTATCTTATTTATTTTTGTGAGGTGGGGAGGTGAATGAAGCTATAGGGAATGTTCATAGCTATGCAAGAGTCTTATTGTGGAATGAGCTGAGCATGCTCAGGCACACAAACAGGGAATACATTTTCTCTCTTTCTAATTTCCTTGCCGTTTTTGCCCTGTGGAACATTTGAGCTGGAAGCAGTTTCCGTCAAAGTGTTAGAAACGGGGCATTTGCCAGGTGAGTGTAAACTCCTGAGCACAATTTGCTCCTCCTCACCTCTGTGGCAGTGGTGCTTTCTCGGCATGGAGGGGAGCTGAGCCTGCCCGTGCATGCACTGCAGCAGTGCACACTGCTGGGGCTGTAAGGAACGTCGTGCTCTCCAATGGGACAGAGTTTGGGCTACTAAATCTCTGGGCATGCAGACCCTGAAAATTTCTCACCTGTGGTCTTGCACCTCTTTTTCAGGTGTATTTTCTACCGATGTTTTTAACTAAGGTGAAATTGGAGATATGCTGATGCTACTCCAGTGCCTGGAAAGTCAATGTGGCTGTGTAAAAATCATTGTATACTGAAAGGGTTATTAAGCACTGGAAAAGGCTGCCCAGGGAAGTGGTTGAGGCACCATCCCTGGTGGTATTTAAAAGACGGGTAAACATAGTGCTTAGAGATATAGTTTAGATTAGTGATGGTTTTTGTCAGATTTAGGTTGAATGTGGGACTAGATGACCTGAAAGGTCCCTTCCAATCTAGGCAATTCTATGATTCTATGAAGCTAGGGAGTGGCATTACCACAGGATGAGGCTGAAAACTTCGATCCTCAGGGTCAGATATGGAAAAGTAAATCCTAGTGAAGGGTTGCACCATTTCATTGGTGTCCTGGAGAACCAAGCTGTTTGATATGGAAAAAAGTTCACAGCTATTTCTCCCATCCCAAAGGCATCTTCAGATTGGTTTTGCTCGTGCATCTCATATTTATTCTTAATAAAGAGATAGCAGAAATGGTTGTTCTTCAGGAATAAAACCGTCCCACAGAGAGCTTAGAAACTTTGCACACTTCTGTACAAACCACTCCATCCGTTTCTGAGGTCTCAAGTGCCATATAAGGAGTGTATAGATTCTGCAGGAAGGGCAGGGGACGGATGAGAAGGACTTTCACCCAAATAGGATAGGTTTGCTGTACATTACTTGCTCTCATTTAAAAGGTTGCCATTGTCCAATCAGGACAGAAGCAGCAGCATTGCTGAAAAGTGTTGGTAGCAATCACATCTTGATGAAAAGTGCTTACAAAATTATAAAATGAAGAAAAATGTGAACAAGTTCTAAAGCCTGGAGCTCTTATTCCTCCTCTTGGTTTGCTGTTTGGAGGAAGTTTTGGAAGTTCTTTCAGAATAAACAAAATTATCATTTTCATTTTGGGAATAATTTCTTTTATTCTTTTAGAATTAAATTTAGGCAAATATTGAACTGGACTATCACTTCAAAATGTAAAAGTTAGCATGCTTCATTTTAAACACATTGGAACAAGCCATTATGACTATTTTCCTCTTTTGTTTGGGTCAAAGGGGCTCATTCTTGTATGTAAAATAATTTTTCATATTCTAAACAAACATACAGGTAATTTTACTGATCCAAAATATATTTTTAGTGATACAGTGTTGCCTGAAAAAAAATTTCTAGTGCTTAAATAAAGGCTTTTTAATCGTGAATAGAAGATAGGGCAATTCCTTACAGCCTAAATAATTCTATAGATGGATGTAGGCAGTGGTTGACTGGGGCAAAAAACTAATTATTTTAATTTCCTCTGCAGTTTCTTAGGAAAGAGCAACATCTTAGACTTCTGAAGCAAGTCGTATGATGAATTTAACAGGTTTCATTCTATTATATAGAGTGCTTTAAAAACTGATTTGCTGACTTAGCAAATGTTTCTCCTTCTTTGCAAACGGAACCAGAGTATTTCCAGTAACTATTTGGACTATGCAAAGGATTCCTAAACATTATTAAAGGTTTCTGACCTTACTGTTTGTGAAGGCTTTGATGGGAAAAGTCTGGGAATGATAAAATCTGGTACTCATAATGGAAGCAGAGGAACAGAGATGAAGTGTTTGGTAGTACTCAGCAAATGAGAGACTCATTGCTGGATACGTATTTCTTACTCAAAAAAACAGAATTGTCAAAATGTAGAAGCAAGTCCAAAAGAAAAGAGAGACTTGATGTGGCAGGGAACTGAAAATCTCCTCCATGAGAAAAATCAGCTTTCTTCATGCTTGGATGCTGTGGCAAAAGGGCATATATAAATATAATGCAAGAAAATAATGTATTGATTTTGCCATTAAACGTTATAATACACACTCTGTTGTTCCAGGAAAGGTTAATCATGTTGCCCAAAAGACAAACATGCTATTATGTTCTAACCTATTCCTGAAAGTAATGGAAGTACATTTAAAAGGCATTACCCTAGGCTACAACAGAGCGTAGGAGAGGCTAACTATTAACTTAACATACAACATGATGAGAAACAGGCATCAGCGCTTATTGGAGGGCCAGACTTTGCCAAACGGGGTTTAAATGAAATTTGTTAACGTGCCAAAGCCATCACCAACCTCCTCACTTGTCACCCACCTCCAGTTCCCAGAATACTGATAAGGTTCCTTCATTTCTCCCCCTTCTTGGAATGGTAGCAGCAGTTAACGTGGAGTGAAGTAGAGACTTTCAAGTAAAAAGAGGAATTTTGCAGTTCACCTTGCCGTGGTGAATCACAGTTGCATGTCCCTCTGTACACTGGATTAATCTTCACTGCATCCTATGTTTGGCTGGTGCCACCACCCTGTGGTCATCCACTAGACAAGGCATCTAGTCAAATAAATCCCCTATTTATACCTCATGGAGAGAAACAGGCACTTGTAGAAGGCAATTCATCTGAGCTTAGATGCCTCTTTTAGGATTGGATGAAAGACCCACTAGCAAAACCTTCTCTTGACTGCAGTCTCAGCAGCAAGTTTCAAACAAGTAGCTCATTTTCAGACAGTTAAAGGTAGATGGTTTAGCCTGAGACTAAGGTACCGAAACGTAGATGTTTGTGTATGAACTATCTGCCTAAACTGCTTTTACAGTCAGGGCAGCTGGGGTCAATGCCACCAGCAGAGCCAAGGGGGATGAGCATGCAGTGCATCTACTACAGGGTGGGTTGAATCCTTCTCCAGGCTTCTCTGACTGTAAAGATAAGGGTTGCAAGGACAAATGGATCAATTCATGCATTTTAGACCAAAATTGAGATCAGAGTGGTTTATTGGTTAAAAGCATATAATTAATCAGCAATAAATGAACTATACATTGAGGGTCAATATTGGCAATGCAACGAATAAACCACAATAGGAGACACTTGCACAAGGTTAATATACCACTGCAGACTTCTAAACATCCCTCTATAACCAATCCCCCAAATTCCAGTTTTGCAGCCCTACCCCCACCGAGTTGTATGCAACCCCCCAGAAATGTAGCTTCCCCTGCTTCGCACCCCTTCTGATGGAGATGCGGGTGCTCCAGCTTCATGTGTACCTGTGCTGCAGCCTACAATCCACTAACACAATGAGAAAGCTCCCATAAGTTACCCTGCACATGCACCCCAGGTGAGGGTCCCCCACCCTTAGGGCAGGCCTCTGAGGTGTCTAGAACCAGTTCACATGTCCTGGGGTGCCTGAGACACACTGGGAATGATATGACACATGATATGACATGGGACCTATGTGACATCCACGCCATTCTGGGATAGCAGTTGAAGGTCAGATAGGATATCCCAAAACATCTCAGGTGACACTGGACACCTACATCTAGGCAACTGAAACCAAGCTACATGTGCTTCTGTTCTCTTCATACATGCATCAGCATCTGCGTTCAGACGGACTGTGATCAGTCCTAGAGGCTGAATCCCATGATTCCATGAAAGCTTTCAGATTTCATGCCTTGCTGATTGTGTCTTCTGCTCCTGCAGATGTTTAACAGCTTTTTTCCCTTCAGCTAGAGTTCCTCTTCAGTGAAATAAAAAGGTAGCTCTGTAGGCTCCATGCTCCAGTCCCTCCATCACCTTTGCCATTAAGTACAATTTTCCTAAGAGCTGAGGAGGGACTAATGGAGAGACTGCACACATATCCAGGAGTGCAGGAAGCCTCTGAGTGCTGAGGCATGCCCTTTTTTGAGAAATTGTCAGTATGTGAATTGATTTCTATGGCAAGGAGATCAAAGCTGGCCAGCATTAACCATTTCCAGGAATTACTGGCTGACCCCTGCAGTGTAATGCATGGGGAAGGCATTTTCACTGCCAAGCCTGCTGTTTCATTCAGCTTGTTGGGTAAGGAGTAAGTGCTGTTTAGTTGGACAGGATCAGAACCTGGCATCAATGCAATCGGTCGTACCACTACCTCCCCTTTCTCTTGGGGTCCCTGTGTAAGGGATAGCAGCGTACAGGAAAGGGGGTGTCACTAGGCCCTGCCAGGGTGGGACAGTGCAGCTCTGCAAGAAAGCAGTATGTCCTGACCCCCCCAAATCAAAACCCATGGTATCCCTCAAGCCATTGAGATGGATATTTTACAAAAGCTTACAGGTTGTGAGTTTATCCTTCACATCTGGAGAATTTCCCCTCCTGCCTCCATCCCTTTGGCTTTCATTCCTTCCCTGTCTCAGCGCCACCCATTTCTTCCGCATCTTTTCATCCATACTTCCTCGGGAACATTTACTCAATTACTTGGGGATTAGTGGTTGTCCCTCACAGTGGGAACACGCTCGTTGCAGCTCCCCACAGACATGGCTGGCAGAGAGACACTATGGGTTTCTCTGGAGTAGAAGGGAGGAAGGAAGACTCCTGCTTAAATAAATATGACCCCAAACTGGGAATTTGTCTGTGTTTGAGTTTGATGCTGAATGCTGCAGAATGGCTAGATCAGCCTATTTTTCCCGTTCCTTTTCAGATTGGTTTTGTTTCTGTAATGATCCCACTCAAAAATACTATTGAAATCTTTTTCAAAGAAAAAAAAAGACTTTTTAATGACATGGAAGTTTTCATGGAACTGTTTCCATTTTCAGTCCTTCTAAAAAAAGAGCTAAAGCAAACTTTTTAAATTTGTGAACAGAAATTTAAATACATGACAAAAGCACAACATTTTCAATGACATTTTTCTTTCTTGTCATGTAAAAAAGATTTTATATATATATGTATATACATATTTATATCTTCCCAAAGCTGCTTTCACAAAAAAAAATACAGAAGCAGCTTTCAGAAATGTTGCAGCTGATTTTTCTTTTCCAAAGCTGGAATGAAATAGTGCTTATGGGGACAGCTGATGCTGGCCCTTCTCTCTTAGGGTTGCCACCATGAGAGGAAATATGGTTGCAAAATTTATTGCATTAACCTATGAGCTCCCTGCGGAACATGTCCTGTCACTAAGTGCTGGAGTTACCAGGTATTCTGGCATGCACTGGTAGGGAATGGAAGAGGTAAATGGAAGAGGTCTTTTATGAAGACCTAAATACATGAGGCAGTCTGAGGGACAGGAGGGGGCAGTACCCAGCATTGGTGCAACATCTGCAACTTGTCTGCTGGTGGCATTAGGACGAAAGCAAGGGTTTAACATGAACTGGGCTGTCTGGCACTTCTTTCATCTCCTGAACATCCCTGTCTCCATCCTTCTTCCTTCCCTCCTGCTCTCCCCATCTCTTCTCCAGAACACCTCCCGCACACAGCCTTGCCTTTCCAGCTGCAGAGCTCAGACTCTTGGCTGAGTCCCCATAATCTCAACTCGGGAATTGCAATGTCCTTTTCTGTGCTCTTTAAAAATTTCTCTCTTGATTAGGTACTCTTAACGATGCTGCAAATTGTGATTTCCCTGGCCCTTCACTTTGAGATGGATTTCTCTCCACCACCCTTCACAGGCTCCATCTTCTCCACTGTTTTAGAATTTTGCCTTTTTTTGGTGAGACTTCATGGGTTTTCTTGTTTTTGCCACTTTTCTAGTTGATCAGTCTCCTTTGTTGCCGTGTTACATCTTCACCTGAGTGCTTTTGGATGTTTTTTGGAACTGCCTCCTCCCACTTCAATGAATTGTGGGTTGCCATCTGCATAGCTACCATATCCTCCTCTTCCAAACATCCTTTCTGACTGCCCACAGATGTTACAAACTCACAAAGAATAAGCCCATGGGTAACCACCAAATCCCATTGTCTGACTTCCCATTGTATCTCAGGGCATTTAATTTTGTTTCATCTGTTTAATGCACTGCTCTAGTGACCATATTCTCTCTACAGTAGCATATTTACATACTGCAAACAAGACCCCTCTCATGCTTTTTTCTGATAATCTAAATGGATCCAGCTCTTTAAGACTTGGAGACAAAGGCATTTTCAGGAGCCATCTCATCATTTCATATATGTTTTCTTCAGTATCCTCAAACTTTGAGCAACAAAAAGTGCATGTATATTCCAGCACTGTGCTCTGCACCATGTCCTGATTTCAATGTCCTGCATGAAGGACAAATGTCTTCCCTGGTCCTTCTCACCACTCTCCTGGTTTTGCTGGTAAAGATTGTGTTAGCGAGCTTCTAGCCATGGCATCTTTTGGAGTACAGGATGTGACTCTGCTTACACTTGAGCAGCTTCTTATTTATGAACCTGACAACCTTGCCAGAATTAGTGCTTTACAGCATATAGTTTCTGCATGTTCCATATATGTTTAATCTGCTTTCTGTGTTCACAGATTTTGCATGTTAAACAAGCAAAACAGATTGCTTTGATGGCTGACTGGTACTTTAATTTAATCTTTTAACACTTTTTGCATGATATAACATTTCTTGGTAGTTTTGTGATATTTTAATTACTCATTTGATAATTTAATTGATTAGCTGACTGGTTGCTGCTTGGCCTAGAACAGAAGGAAATTTGTCAAGCATGTGTGATACTTATGCATCTTCCTGCTCCTCTTGATAACACAACAAAATTGCTTATGGGACATTTATGACTGTCCAGGACCATTATTACCCACCTCTCAACTGCCTTCTAATACTTGGCCTATCTCAGTTCTTGATTTTCTTTTCTTACTGGCAGCCCTTCTTTAAAACGTCTTGATATTGTTCTCAGGGATGGATTTTCCTCTGGTGCCTTAATATACATTTGTAATTTTTCTGTACCTCATTAACTTCTCATTTATATTGATTGCTAGCTACTTTCCTTTTTCCCCCCTCCATTTATTATATAGCACTATTTTATTTCCAGTTGCTTCCTTCCTTCCATTGCTGAACTAGGATGGCCTTTTGCCAAAGTTCTCAGCTTGACATCGGTCAGTCTGCAGAGATGCTGAGACTATTAGCCGCCATCCTGACCAATATCGTCTCCTTGTTTCTTGCTTTCTCCCATCCTCCCAGTCAGTCTGTCTGTCTCCAGCTACTGTCTCTTGTTTCCTACTTAGACGAAAACCTCTTTAGTCAGGATTTCTGTCTTTGCACAGTATCTATGAGGGCTCAATCTCTTGCAAGAACTCAGTAACCACAAGCTATAGGTGGATGCTCACCAGAGGAAAAGCTGTAACTGCTTCAGAAGGTACCACCCTACAGCTGCAACACACAAAGTGACCATGCGACCATTTCAGCACAGAGAAAAGCAGAGCAGCTGAAACCCCTGCTAAGGTGCTTTCAGTAACCCTGTTTCACTTTGCACTGAAATGGCTTAGGGCTGCCCACCTGGTCAATTGACTTGCATCAGTCAAGCAGGGTGGTAAAGAACATTTTTATGGGCAATAACTCCACAAAACTTCTTCAAATATTGTATGGGCAAATGATTGGCTGTACATAATATTGCTCCAACAAGGGACAATGAATTGAACCTGGGCACAGGACACTGGTACCTTTTGCCCGGGTTTTCCTTGTTTGCTTTTCCCATGGAGGAATTGGAAGAAAGGAAGGTAAAAATACCTTCACACTCTGGTTGCGTTAGAAGCCACCCTGGTGACGTGAATACCTGTTTCCCTTTCTCTAAATAACACACTGCCTCATGTCATGATCAGTGGCTTTGACTAATGTAATTATTAAATACTCAAAAGTTGTACTTGTGTTTGTCAAAACAGATCAAAGTTATGCTTTTATTAGTCTCCATGCAAGCAGTGTGGCTCTGATAATACACCAGTTACCACTTACTATTCAATTGGTGCAAAGGGAATGAAAGAAGAAAAAGAGGGTTTGTGTGTATGCAGTGCTATTTTTCAATTAGTTTGCTTGTGGCTTTCAGCATGAAATTGGATAAGCGAAAGATGGTGGATAGGACCCATCTGCCAGGAAATTGCTAGCATGTGGCCATCTGTTGCTATCCGGCATTTGATCAGTGGTACAGAGTGTGTGTTGATTAATTCGTTCAAGTCCCTCTGAGGTATACAGGCTGCCTAAGAACGTACATCCTAATAAATAAAAACTCAACCAGTGAAAAGCACTTTGTGCAAATATTGAGTAATGCCACCATTGTGTAGAACAAACATGAGGGACTCTTCCCCTCTCCTTCTCCCTGCACTCTCCCCCCAGCAAACCTAGGATCCCATCTCAAAGAAAATCAACTCACACGCTCAGAAGGAGCCCTTCCCACAAATATTGCAGATCTCGCTGAGGTTGAATGTATAGACACCACAGAGACAACTGACCAAATCCCTAGTAGCTTTAAGCTCAGAAATGACGGGACACTTTCACCAAGACCCAGTCCATCAGCTCATCTGAGGTGACCCTCGTCCTGTTCTCCTCTTTTCCTCAGGCCTCAACTCTGCTCGTAGGGGACCTGCTAAATGAAAGCAAATCTGAGCATACCCTCTAGGCCATATCAGAGGCCCAGCCAAGGCCTGCCAAGAAAAGCAGTGCCAACCTGGAGACCCTATAGTCATCTGCACAGGGAGCCAAACCCAAATAAGTGTATGCTGCCCCCAGTTTAGGGAAAGGTTCTACACTTGCTAAATGTCCTATCTCTGGGCATTCCAAAAAGGCTTTTTTTGGAAAAGAAATTTTTGTCCCCTTTTGAAATGGAAAAGAATAAAATGTTCCAGGTGACCAAAGTCTGTTTCTCTCTCTGGCATAAGACGTATAAATTACATCTTTTTTTTTTTTTTTCAGGATGGTTAACAATTTTCAACAACTCATGCACTGTTTCCCTTGCAGCTCTAATCCTCAGCATCTTCTGTTTCACTTCTATTTCTCTTCTGGTTTACTCGCAGTCTTATCACCCAGAGCCCTCTCCAGTTCACACAGACCTTCCCATGTCTAGCAGAAGTAGATAGTCAGGGCATGCTAAAACAGGTCCATAGACCATTTAGGGAGTCAGATAGTTTGAGATTGCAGTGAAGTGGATGGAGGTGAGCTTCAAGGTGCCACCAAGTTGTCAGACACAGAAGGCTAACAGTGGAGAGGGATGCATTTACAACAGCTAGTAGGCTCACTGGAAGTTGTAGCAACTATTCTAAACTGCTTGTTCTTCAGACATCAGACAAAAATATGAGCAGGTATTCAAATGTGCTATGACATTCCTCTATTCTCCAAAATTTTATCATGTCACAACATCCACTTGCAAGGTGACCACAGCCAGACTTCTAAATCCTTTGAGTGAGCAGATAGAGGATTGAACATATCTCAGTCTTTACTCTGTAGAATGCAGAGAATATTTCTGCCTGCCAAAGAACTGTTCTAAATCATCTTTCTCCTTTTGTGGCTGTTTGAGTAGCACATCACAGCTTGCTTCTCTAGACTCATCATTGCTTTCATAGCCTTGATGAGGCTCATGATTGTTTTAATACACCAGATCCTTGTGTAAACCCAGTGGTACTATCTGAGGTTTTCATTAGGGATGTTACAACTAAAAATAGCAGGCTTGCTCAGAAGGCATGGTGATCAACTGTATCCCTTGCTACACTGAATAATCCTCTTGTTTTTTCTTTTTCTCAAAACATGTTTTAAATGGGGGAGGGGTGGTTTACAGCATTTTACTCTAACAAAAACTTCTTAGCCTTTCTCTTTCCTTTTGTCATGCTTAAACTTAGGGAAGCAACAGAAGGACTGAGCAGCAGCAAGAGCTGAATTAAGAATGCCATCCTCTACAAAGCAAAATCACAGATTAAGTTGCTTCCAGGGAGAACTATTTACTATTCAGCCTTCAACTATAAAAGAGAATGAATAGTATCCCTTAGCAACCCTGACAAAATCCTTGATTTATAGCAAGAAATAAACAGTTAAGTTTTATTAGATACAATCACATAAATCCTCAAATCAGAGGTAATTCAAAGATTGTTAGGTCCAGAATGGTGTATTTGAGCCCTCCTTACAACTCTGTGGTTCGATTTAGCCATCTTTGCAAAATGAGCTTTATCAAAATTCTTAAAACATGACTCTGTTATTGAAGAAAGAGTGAAATTCACTCGAGGTGAAAGCGGTCCTCTCCAGCAGCCTGGCCCCTGTGAATTCCCTGGGCCCTTCCCCTCCCTCCTTGTTTCCCAAGGTGCTTGCAGGAGTCACTCTCCTGCAGAGGTGAGCAAACCCAGAGTCTGGACCGTTTGTGAGAGGGACTGCACATGCCTGAAAGAGACAGAGGCTGCGGGGGCTCATCCCCTCCTCGTCTGCTGTACCTTGGCCTTGTTCTAGATCTTGAGAATATTTGGAGGTTTAGGGAACAAACCCACTGCTTCCACCTAAAGCAGCTCAACTTTGAGTATGGGGGGGACTGGCTGAAAATTCATGCATGGAAAATCACCAGGTCTCTGATCCTTTCTCCTGCAAACTGATTTCTGCTCCCAGGATATTCTAACCTGATATGATTAACAGCAGAAAGAAATGGCATGAATAGAAAATTACTATCCTTATACATTTGATTTTGCTTTCTCTAACATTCAGGTAGACATTTCAAAGGTGGGTAATTGGTAATGCAGAAGGTAGTACGGGAGCTAGTGGAATAGCCCTGTAAATGTATTTTGGTTATCTGTGATCACTGTGAAATTGCTTTCTATCAGCACCTGCAGTACAACATGTAGGGTGAATAGAATGGAACAAATTAATTGGAGTTTGTTTTGATATTAAATAGGAAATCCTCATGAGTGGAATCTCAGAGAAAAATGTCAAAGTTTAATTGCTTTCTGCAGTTTTGCACACACAAACATACACAGAAACAGCTGGCACAGATTTCCATCTCACTTTCAGGGTTCAAGTTCTCTTCCCACGCTTTTCCCATTTCTGGAAACCTTAGCTGGTGGCCTGCGGTCTTCCAAACCCCCCAGCACAGCAAGCTCTCAAACCAGCATTGCAGGCAGCTGAAGAAATGTCCTGGTACCTTCTGGACACCCAAGAGCAGGGCTTTGGGCAGCTAAGCCAGAAGTTTATTTATAGGTGTAACTAAACCCAGAGGAATGGTTTCCTTGTGCATGTGGCAGTTATGATGACATTTCTCTTTAACAAAATATAGATTTAGGTAAAAGCAAATGTAGCTTTAAAAAAACCAAAACATAGATAACATATTTGCAGACTTTTTAAAACCAGAAATTAAGAGAGTTTGAACAGCTCCAGTCATTGCTCTTACCCTGCTCATATCCAGCCAACAAGCTGCCAGACCCAGGAACTCTACACAGCCCTGATGTGTCTGGAGACACTGCTTTTCATATTAACCCTGTCCTCAATTAACATACAAAATCATTACAAGTAACGAAAGACTTTCCATAACAATGACCCAAGCGGTTTTATGCGTGTTTAGCAGGCACCAGCCTCACGTCTATAATACAGGACTCTTTGCTTCCAGTACTGACTTATACTGTTCCCCAAATGCCTGTTTATTACAGGATGAGAGAATGATGGGACATACAGACATCTGTGTTAACCTCACTGTGTTCCCTGTCTGAGTCCTGTCCTAATTAAATTTGGGAGCCTGGTAATTTCTCCACGGAGCAGTTGCTGCACAGACAGCAAGTTTTCTGCTGAGATAATGAAACTGTTATAATCTGTAGGATATGTAGCAGAGTTTGTATTTGGGGTTAAAAAAGAAAGAGCAGAAAAAGCTTGAGTTTTTACCATTTTTCAGTGTAGATGATAATCAGTATTTTTGCAGCACCCTGGGAATTCCCCCTACGCCATTGACAACATGGTGAATCACGGTGTTCTGCTTCATCTCCGATGCTCAAACATGTTGAAGTTCGCAGTAATTTGTAACACACTGTACTGCGGAGCTCCTTAAAAGTCAACATGATATATTTATTATCAGTAGCCGGTGCTTTTGTTTTTCTCAGTGAGCAGAACGAGAAGCCAGCAATCATGCTGTGCTGAGATGGGGCTGGAGAATAATACGGTTCAGCCTCCGTCCTCACAGCCCAGTCTGCAGTGGGCTAATGCAGCTCTCAGAATTCACCAGGAGGTGCTAAGGGATGTATTATCTTTATTTATTGAGACCCCCATCATGACTTGGATCACTCCTTAACAAGGTCACCATAATCACATTGCAATCAGGCTGCCCTTTCCCTTCCCAGTCCTGTAATTAGTGTTTGCCCTTGTAACTGGAAGATTAACCACATGACCTATTATTAACCTCTCTTCACCTATTATGGTCTCTTTGGTGTTCCTTTTTAATGCAGACACTGTTGAAAGAGGGGCTGTTTTAATTACACTGTATTAACATGGGAGAGATTCTCAAACATGTGGGGGATGTGCTGATTATAGATTTAATGATAACTACAAGTATCAGAGAGTGTAAATGTTGTATAATTAGAGAGTAACTCCAGTACAACAACATGTTTCTCACTCAGTACTCACTACAAATCAAAGTGGTTCCACAGTACAAACTGGTTGATACGTTCCCTGTCCCATGCAGTCCCATTCCAGGGCATTCCAGTCCTGATGCTGACAGTCAAGTGCCAGATTTGAGACCCTTGTATCCTATCCTGGGTGGTTTTCAGCTCTCAGTGGGTGGGTGTGCACCCCTTTATTGGGACACCTTCACACATTGCCCCAGTGCTTGTTCTGCATCTCCATCAAGGCCTGGGGCTGTCCAGAGACCACCTGGTCTGGCCAAGGGCAAGATGTGAGAGTAACAAAATGTAAGATACGGGTATCTGCAATTGCATTACAGTTATTACAATTATTACAGTTATTACAGTCTATTAATGTCTCTGAACCAAGCTACCAATTCACAGCCTCCTGAGATGAATTATCCCATGAATCTAATTGAACAAAGCCTGTATAACCATTGCAAACAGCACGAGTGACCAATAGACTGCGTCATCATTTTGGCACTAAGGGCTCTGAACCAGTAGGCCTTTTGTATAGCTGTGATTTCTTGATTTCAGGGTTAAAAGGGGTTAAAAAAGAAGGGACTGTATAAATGTTTTTGAGGCTGCAGTCCACCTCAAAAAATACTTGATGTTTACTCACAGGTAAAACAAGCAAAGTGAGTTGTATAAATGATACTCTGAATTATTCATCCAGTTTGAATGGTTCATTGGGAATGTGTTCTCATACCTTTCTGCAAGCTGCTGAAATGCCAGTTACCTTCTCTGGTGTTAAGGCCATGCTCTGCATCACTGCAGGGATGTGCGCATGCACGTATATATCTCTCCTCATCCCTGTAGCATGTTCATCAGATCTCCCAATGCCTGGTCATCAGGTCAGAACAGTGCTCCTCCTCAGAAACAGCCTGTACTCTGAGTTTTACTGAAATAGTTAGAAAAGAAGTGCGTGGATATGGAGTGTATATGGAGTCCCCACTAGCTGCTGGGGAGAGGAGGAGGAAGCTGGTAGCAGCACCTAATAGCTTGTTACCAGCTTCTGTTGGTTGACACATGCCAGTTGATACGTGAGCTGGCAATGTGCACTCGCAGCCCAGAAGGCCAACTGTATCCTGGGCTGCATAAAAAGAAGAGTGGCCAGCAGGTTGAGGGAGGTGATTCTCCCGCTCTACTCTGCTCTTGTGAGATCCCACCTGGAGTACCGTGTCCAGCCCTGGAGCCCTCAGGACAAGAGGGACATGGACCTGTTGGAGCGGGTCCAGAGGAGGGTCACGAAGATGATCAGAGGGCCGGAGCATCTCCCCTGTGAGGACAGGCTGAGAGAGCTGGCGTTATTCAGCCTGGAGAAGAGAAGGCTTCAAGGAGACCTTATGGCAGCTTTTCAGTACTTAAAGGGGGCCTACAGGAAAGATGGGGACAAACTTTTTAGCAATAGGATAAGGGGTAATGGCTTGGAACTAAAAGAGGGGAGATTTAGACTAGATATAAGGAATGAGAGTGGTGAAAAACTGGAACAGTTTGCTCAAGAGGTGGTAGATGCTCCATCTCTGGAAATATTCAAGGTCAGGTTGGACAGGACTCAGAGCAACCTGCTCATTGCAGGGAGGTTGGACTAGGTGACCTTTAAAGGTCTCTTCCACCCTAAACTATTCTATGATTCTACGATTCTATGGCATATAGTATTGCACAAACTATTTCCTCCTTTTGGATTATCAGCCATCTGATGCTGCATTTCTCCACCTCATTCATGGTGCCACAATTAGACTGTATATAGGACACGAGATGTCTAGTCCACAATTATGTCTGAACTGGCTGACTGAGAGCTTTTCTTGGCTGGTGAGGATGCCCTTACTGCATCTGTGACTGCTTCCACCAGGGCCCTGTCTGGAGACCATATGACCCACCCGCCTCGCAGTTTGGATGTGGATGGTGAGAAACCTAGGAGAAAACACACCTGACAGCTACTCTGTGCTAGTCCTGGAATTCAAGAAGGCTGTACGATTTCACCCTGTAAAATTCATCAGGCACAGCAGAGCTATTGGAGTTTCTTTCTGTGCCTCTAATTCAGCAGCAGATGAAGTGACTCATGTACACGTCAGGTCCTATGTGCCTGGTTTATATTTACACTGTGTCTATTTGTTCAACCGTCCCAAGCCAGTCCAGGACTCAATTCAAATCCTACCTATCTCAGGGCGAGTCTTTCTTTTTGGACCAGGGCCCAAGAGCACAGATGTTCAGGCTCATACTCCATGAACTCACCATGAGCTGCAGAGGATCAGACGGCAAAGTCTCTCTCCACGTGACAGGATCGTTCGCTGAAATTGTGGTCCCGGTGCAGCCGGTGGACGCGGGACACACATGCAGAGGGAGAGGTGCCATGGGTCTGCGGGCACCATCACTGTGTACACAGATCTCTTTGCCATGGAGGGCGGCCCTCTATCTCCAGAGCTGTAATTCAACAGCGATCAGCACCCAAGGGCTCCCAGTGCTGCCGGTGGCCTTGGACTTCAGGATATAATTCTAGGGGCAGCTGCAGCAGACATACCAATGGAGGTTGAATTTGGTGGGATACCATCTTTTCACTTCCGTTAGCATGAAGTAGTAACAAATTTAAGTGTCATTTTAATCTAACAGCTTCATAGCAAGTAAAAAAATCCTAAATGACTCTGCATTTGTTGTCAAAACTATCCCTATAAACTGATCTCATAAATCCAGGGCTCTAAAAAAATAACTATAACACTTTATGTTTTATCTCTATTGCAATTTGCTGTAATCACAAGAGAAAAATTTTAAAGCTGTCTAAAACTCAAACAAGTGGAAAGGAGGATTTTTATGATTTATAGTGTAATCTCCTTTCCTCAGCTTTTTGGAATATCAAAAATGATAGTTTAATCACACATCTATCTATGCCAGGAAATAAAGGAAAGACACATGTGATATAAAGGGAGAATTAAATCCAAGCAGCTGTTCCGTGTGGTCTGGCGATTGGAAGAAAATCATCCATGTTTGCAGCTAATTCAAATTCACTTACCATAGAATGCTTCTTAAAATATTTCATTTTCTACTTAATTTGGTTGTAGTGAGTCTGAACTGTACTAACTGATTCTCCTTTATTTCATCAGCACACAAATGTTTGAATTCTGTCATTTTCTGATCTAAAAGGCCAAGGAAATACCTTCCATAGGGACCTGACAGTATTGTGGAGATCTCTGCAGTTATAGTTTTGCTTTCTGGTGAAGTTCTGTGGTGCCTTCCTAAATGTCCTCGAGGAGAAGTTGGGAGAACCATGCTGTATTTTCATGTGAAGAAAAATGTTGAGGTTGTGTATTTTCCATGTCCAAAATCGTGTGCTTTGTGAATTTCCCCTTTGTTGCTGGAGGAATAAAGTATCTGAGATTTACAAGTCAACACTGGTATGGTTCACCTGGGAATGTTTTTGCAGTTCTCCAATTTCTCAAGCCTGGCTGAGGAACCATGAGACCCGATCAGATGTTCATCAGGCACAGAGATGAGGATAGAAGTACCTGCCTGAGGGCCAAAATAAGTAAAGAATCATTAACATTCAGAATCCATTTGATAGAGATAAACTCAGAAATCAAGAAACCATTGGTGGTATATGACTTCTGAAGGGAAAAAAAAAAAACCCCACAGGATGTTTCTTAGGGTTTCCATTAACCCTGTCTATGGGGCAATACCTCCTAATTTGGGCCTGAATCACAACTACTTCTCTGTCATCTGCAGTAGTATCATTTTCCACACATCTAGCAGGACAGTAGATGACACCTGGTGTGGATGGGAGGGTGCGCAAATCTTCCATTCTGCAGTATGATGGCAGCAAGTACCAAAGCTCTGCTGGTAGTAGGACATGGTGATTTTTTGCAGGCTTATGGTTGAGGCTGCAGGCAAATAGCAAACATCTTAAAGTCCTACAGGAAGGTGTTGTATTCATGTGGAAGGATGTACTAGCCTGCAACTTTCCTCATCCCTGACACAACACAAAGAGAAAGGGAGTGGAGTAGGCGTATTTACAGCAAGGATCCCCATGAAATATGGAACTAAGCATTTTCTAAAACCATTGCTCTATGCAGCTGCACATATTATAGTCATAGCCCTCAGTCTCTTTAAAGTTAGTCATCCTTGGTGTACAACGATACAACTGTCTTTAAGCCCATCTCTGTATACTTCCTACACTGCTACCTACCTCCAACCTTTCCACCACTGTCCCTTGGCAGACACTCGCACTGGCTCCTACTGACCACTGAGGTGAACACTTATTCTTGCCCCTCGCTCACCTCCACCACTGGGATTCCCTGCAGATTCATAGCGTTTAACACCCCTCTCACCGCCATTGATAACAAGCCATCAGCTGTGCCCCCTTTTCAACACCGGGAGGAGGCCGCTTGCATTCATTTTGGAGGATCAGAGATACTAATCTGAGTGTGTTATTGCTGTTTGCCATGCTCTGAGGTGATTTTTCTAAAGTTGTTCTGATTATTCATAAGCCACGTGCTCACATCTTTTGCATGCAGTGGTTTATTTCTTCTGCTTAATGGGAGCTGATGCTTTACACGGAGAAAGGCCTTTTTTTTGTGAATCGTGCAGAGCATTCAAGACACAATTTGCCTGTGAGAAATCCTGGAGTTAATGTGACCTGACAACAGAAAGTTTGGTTCTTCATGCCTGGTTCCCAAAGATTTGCCATCATGGAAGCTATAATTTATGACTAGTGCTGCTTTAATTCAGTTTTTGGAAGAAAAAAAAAAAAATCATTGATTTATGTAGAAAACTTGAATTTATGTATTATCAAAGTAAGATATTCCTGCACTGGAAAAAGTTTGGTACCACACAGAGAGAGCATTTTCCAGACCTATGGCACTATGTCAGTGACAAAGAAGGGAGTGACATGAGCAGGCTGTAATTTCCCCGCAGAATTTGTGTGGGAGTTCAGCTGCGTGCGTGCATGTGTGCGTGTGAGAAAGAGAAAGGGACAGGCAGAGAGAGGAAGAAACTTGCTGCATTATGCATTAATTTCAGTGTATGTAGGCAGAGTACAAGCCAGAATTTTCTCTCATAGGGGCTCAGAGTTAGGCCTTAATTTTGCGTCAAGGTACTTATGTAGAAGTGCTCCAAATGAATTCCTAGCATGCACAACTGCACACTGCTTCAATTATGGTCATATTAAAAACACAGCATTCACTTGCATGGTTTAGTCCACTTATGGCTCTGAATGGCTTAGGATCATAGGAGCTTGCATTGCAATCATTCACCCCAAACTCAAACAAACTCCTTTTTTTCTGACTCCTCCTTTCCACTGCTACCAGAGAACTTGCAGCCCAGTAAAAACAAACAAACAAACAAACAAACAAACAAATAGTCTTCCACCCCCAACAATATATATTGTTATATATAGACAAATAGTCTTCCACCCCCAAGAAGGTATATTTGGATTACTTGATACTAAGCAAAAAGAGGAATCATTGACTCCCTTAATATTTCAAGCCTGTCTCTTTCCTCATAGGGGACAGGGCAGTTTAGATTCGGTCACCACCTTCTCTTGATAATGGAGCCATTCCTGAGAAGTGCTGAGCACCATCCAGCAGTGTGGCAGAGAGGAAGCCTGCTGAGACCCTCTCCACTCACATCTTCTGGTTGTCAAAACCTGGGGCAGCAAGAGGAAACCCACAGAGGAATGAGACCCACTTTTGGTAGGTGACAATGGCTTCCATTGCCTTCTAAAAGGATTGAGTTCAGCACTCATCCCAATGGATGCTCCTAAAACTCCAGTGGTGGTGGGGGGCTTGCAGGAGTGCTCTTGTGCACCTTAAGGAGCTGGCAAGGTTTCCAGAGCTGCCGGCATTTAGCGGGATCTGGCTCTGAAGGTGGGTGCTTGGAAATACTGAGAGTTAGACATCTTTCATTGAAAAGCCCACGTGTTGCTTCAGAAACTGAGCGCTGGGGCCGGGGGACTGCCATTGCTGAGTTTCCCTGCTGTGGGTGCAGGCCTCCCGCTGGGCAGCTCCAGCTTTCACGTGCCCCACAGGCAGCAGCTCGTGCTCCAACTCTCCTCTGCCACTCCGACACACCGAGAGCTCCCAAACCCTCCCGCCAAGCCCCATTACATTGTACAAGGGACTTGACTTTTATGAAAATTGTCATAATTATATCCATAAGCTCCGAACTACAAAGAAAAAAAAGCCCCATCCAAAGCTTTCAGCCTGCCAGCTTCTCCTGAAATGACAGATCCTCCATGCGCCACATATCTAACACCCTAGTTATATCTTTATACATCTCTGTCACCTCCTCTCAGGCTCACATTACCCAGAGCCTGGTACTTTTACGGCTATCGTTTTGCCAACCCCATCTCCAATGTTATCTCTAGCACAGGGCCATGCTGATTATTTCTTCGATTCTGCTGCATGCTCAAAACCATTTGCTCTTTTCTCTCTTGCTGTTTCTGACCTGGGAGTACCAGCGTCAAGAAGAACACTTAGAGGTATACTTAAAACAATCCAATATGAAGTATCCTGAAAGAAGATGACTTTCTGGCTCAAGGTCCCCCTCATCAAGGCTGTTCTTAAAGGAACTGTCTTTTTGAAGGAAAGGGACACTTAAATGTTCCACTTCCTTAATGTTTCTGCAGGGCAAATTAAGACGGTTTGGTGTCTTGCACTTTGGAATTGACACCTTGAATGTGCTGAGCGATGGGGTGCTCCTGGACTGCTCTGCTGCTCATTGCTCCCCTTTCCCAGGGGAGCTGATATCCCAGCCTGTCCCATGCCCAGATTCCTTTTGCCAAACAGCATGAAAAAGCGTCAAAGACCCAGATCCACAAGGATCTCCACGCTGTCCAAGAGGCTTCATTGAGCGGTGCCACCAGGAAAGCCTGCTACAGTTTAGCAGCTCCGTTCCTGCCATTTTTGGAGAGGGGGAAACAAAATGGATGCAGAGAGGAGGAGTTTCCTCATTCTTCAGAAGTGTACACTTGCTATCATAGCCTGCATCACGTACATCAAAGCAGCCTTGGCCCCTAGATGACTTTTTATTCTGGTTCATCCACTTCTGAGCCACCCTAAAATACTGTGCCTACATACATGTGCGCCTATTTATGTAGGAATTATACACATAGGAAAGAGTTAAGCCCCGCAGCATCTCAATACTACTCTCCTTTACAAAGGAAAAAGTAGGGCAGAGTTATGTCATTTGTCATGATCATGAAGGGAATCCACGACTGACTGGAGATTGAAGCATTATCTCCAACCTGCCCCTTTACAGTTATTCCATTAGTCCACTTTTTACAGCTTTTCCTAGGGATATTAAATGTTTCATGATATCAACAAACAAAAATCTTCCATGATACATTTTCTGCCTTTACGATTGTTGTTTGTGTAACACAACTTGTCAATATTCTCCTTCTTCTCTATTTTCTTCACAAACATTGCTTTTTAAAAGGTGCCAGATGTTTCTTCACCCTTAAAATTCACCTCAAATCCAATCATGCAATCAGACTATAGCCCCAGATGACTTACAATTCTCAATTATTTTTCTGAAGTCCCTGTATAAGACAGTACTGGGAAGGAAGATGGAGTACTTCAGCTTTTTTAAGAACCAGTGTCAAAACAATTCTATCAGCCCTTGGCGTTAAATGCTTTAATTACTGTTTCTTAATTTCAAGAGACAAAACTTCAATTGTAATAACAGAAACATCCATCAGAAAAGGCATCATTGCCTTACGATTAACAGCTATCCTGACAAACCTCAGGGTTCAACATATTTACAGGACTATATTTTAAAAACATCGTCAGAGGGAAACGAGCCTGAGTGAAGAGAGAGAGAGGAATATTTAGTACCTTCCCTATTGCTGCAGGGCTGGTATGGAAATTATGGACTCTTCCTGGCATGGTAGCCCACGCTACTTAGGGGATTATAGCGATGGATGCCTGAATTAGCCAGAATGATTCTTAAAATATTCTCAAAAATTCTGCCTCTAAAGGCACCATTTTCGTCTCTTCAATATAATTACAGAAGCAGGCTGTGCAGATACAGGTCAGCTATTTGCTGACTGTCAGAGCTGAGTGTTGTAAGTGATGACACAAAAGCAGAGCTAATTTTGAACTGGAAGAGTTTCTAAGATCTGTGTACATAGAAACAGACATTTTTATCAGTAGTGTACTAAGACTGTTTTTATTTTCCCCCAGAGAAGCTCTATACACAGCCCTGTATCACTCTGCTACAAAATTAGCTCTGGGCAAAACTGTTCCAGGGGTTGAAGATAGACCCAGCCCCTACTATTCTCTGAATTCTGCTTTTTTTTTTTTTTTCTTTTTTTTCTGCTATTAGTATATATATACCTTGGCAAAATTCAGGCTTGATTATGCTAGGAGACATTGGCCGAACTTTGATTTAGCTATTGGTAATGCTGCTCCCTGCTACGAGAAAGTCTTGTGCAGGGCTGCACTTTCCCCAGCCAGTCACCCAACCTGAAATATGCTAAGGCAGCACGTCTGCCCTCTCTAAGTAAGGCCCTGGAGGTATTTCAAGAGGGACCTTCTGAAATTAAAGCACCTTACTTGATTAACGAATTTGCAGGTTTAGTCCGTTGGGATCCCCACCTGTCTGCCCTCCCTTAATGTAACTCTGTGTGCATTTTTGAGGACAAACGACATAATGCCCAACATGAACACTGTCACAGCTGGGGGCGAGCATACCCCTTGCATCTCCATTGAAACATTTATTTTTCGAAATGTATGCCCAGCCAGTGGTGAAAAAGATGCCACCAATGTGTAAAAGGGACGGTAATCCAGAAATTAACACTGCAGCCCCTCAGCTCCTCGACTACAGTGAAGTCTGTGCAGAAAGCACAGTGAAGAGAGCAAGCTCAATTGCTGGCCTGGGACTGAAAACATCAGGGTGCAGTTCTTCTTCATTAAAACGAACTTATCATTCTGTTGTATCTCACACTGACATTTACAGTAAATGTTATTTTTTGTAAGACATCCCTATACAACACTGATGGGGATGTTTCAGATCGCTATCAAAACTTTGGAAATATGAATGAATATAATTCATTCCAATGCCATCCTGAGTCAGGAGATGAACAATTATTCAATCCTGTTGATAAATTTCCAAGTAAAAAAATTAGTAATCACCAGTTACAGGCACGTATATGAGACCTAATTGTTTAAATCGTTGCAGGAATTTGTAGTTAATATGCCTAGGCTGATTAAATGCGGCAAAGGTGGCCCTGGCTGAATTCTGCAGCCAGGGAAGGGAACTGGAAGGATGTGAAGGATGGGAGTTTGTAATAATATGAGCAAAATTCTAATCAAAGTCCTGTCTGAGCAGAAACCTGCAATAACTTACACAGTGCTCTAGCACAACACTGTTTAACGCTGGAGAAGATTTCTGGGCCAATGTTGCAAACCATTCTACTGGTGTAGCTAGATCTGGAGGATGGAGGTGAAAAGGGCTCTTACCCTCTCTCGCCCATCTTCTCCCCTTGGCCCATAGGCCCTGTTTCAGTTATGCAACCCGTGCAAATAATTTTGGACCTTCTCGTAACTGGGAAATGATTCATTGTCGCAAGCAAAGCTTTAGTAGTCATTGTATAGGATAGAGGGGAGCAGGCCAGCAAGCCACCCCCGTGTGAGAAAGGGGATGGAATGGCGCTTCTGGAAAGGAGCCTTTTTGAAGGCTCTGAGTCATGAGATCCATCTCTATCTCCTCAGCAAGGCATTGTCTTTGTCCGCAAGTGAGTGCAGCTCCCCAGCACCATGGCTTGAGATCTGCGGTGGTGCATCCCTGGTAAGACCTCGCTGTCTGTCACTGGGGGAGAAGCAGGAGCAGCACCATGGGAGGGACACAGGGCCTCCACACATGTGAGGGTGCCAGAGCAGACCCATGCACTGAAATGTCCAGGGTCTGAGTGTACTGGGTAGGGAGCAGCCGTGGAAACTGTGGGACGTTATTCTCACCGGACCTGAACAGACAGGAAAGTGAGGCACCAATGTTATAGCACACTGCATCACCCTCAGTACTCCTGAATCCCACAGTTCAGACCTGGCTGGAGGGTGTCGATGAGCCGCCTGCAGCCTGTGCCGGTGCTAGTGACCAAACGTGGCCCTACATTTCAGTCATTTCAGGAAATAAATCTTTCTGGAAAATAAGCTGTCAATGTAAACCAAAGCTACAGCCTTGCTGAAGAGGGACTGGGAAAGCTCCTTTAGTCCCTGCCTGTGGGAAGTTAGATGGGGTGATTAGGAAGATCACTTCAAGAATTAAAAATGTGCATCCCAGGCACATGGCTAGAACCCGGGACCTCGCTTCCTCTCTGTAACCAACAGATCTAAGTGTGCATTGGTCATTTGTGACTGTAAAAATCCTTTCCTTGCTGTTGCTGCCGGAAGCCTGTCCGCTCTTGCAGTTTCATTAGAGTTTAGAAATCAAACAACCAGCTCTGAAAGTGGCTGCTGGGACATGCTGGTTTTGTGAGCTTCCCATTTACCTCCCTTTTTGTGCCTCTGTTACATGAGAATAAGAAGCATCGTTTTTCTAAGAGTGACAAAATCGTTAGTCTCCACAGGCTACTGTTTCATACAGGTCCTCACACAGCTGTTGCCTCTCCCATCACATTGACAGATCAGAATCAGCTTCCCAGGAGGAAAGTGGGCAATGACCTTGATAGATCATAGCCTTGGGAGTGTTATCAAGGAGCTGGAAATATGAAATAAATGGAGTAGGCTCATAGCAGAGTACAAGATTCCCTGCTCCGGTCTCGGTCTCACACCCAATGAAGCACACAGCAGTTCCTGACCAAATCCAGTGGGAAGAGGTGTTTTTTTCCAGTGTCCACAATGATCAATGGGGAACAGGAGCAGAACGCCCGCGGCTCCTGCCGCAGTAAGCAGAGCAGGCGCCGGTGAATTGGATTGCCAAGAACCATTGGCTTTTACATGAGCTCGTGCAAGGTCATTCATCACCGCGGCAGATGCCGACTGCTCTCAGCAGCATGGAAAAGAAATTAAAAGTAGGTAAAAAAGCCCTTTTTGTTTAGCTGGAGGATAAGTAATAGATCAAAATGTTTAAAATATTAGCATATCGCTGCAGCTCAGACACACAAGTGGGCTCCTGCAGCTTAACACATGGCAGAGTTATCACCTGAGCTGTAGTGACTGAGTGTGTTGGTGGACAATTGCCAAGAGAAAAGTGTGGTCCCAAAGTTAATTATTGTGAGTGATATGTGGTAGCTCGCCGTGTGACGAGAGCAGCTACATTGCCCATTACCTGCCTCTCAACAGCTTGGCCTTGGAGAAGTGAAGCTCTTTGCCAGGGCACTCTCCTCATGGGTTTGAGGGCTTTTTAAGCTCAATACAGTAAATACAGACTTTCCTGGAATATTAATTTTAAAATTCCTTTTCAGTGTTGTGGCATTGCAGAGCCATTCAAAATACACTCAATTGTATATTGAATAGGTCCACAACAAGCTCACTGCTGCACAGGAAAAAGACGGAGCAAGAAGCAGTCCCTGCCTATTGTGACGGATTCCTACCCTTTGCCATCAAAATGCTGCTTAAGTTATTCCCCTTGTAAGGAAACTGAGCGTTACGTCAGGTCAACAACCACAGAGATGAAGGTGAGCTCAGAACAACCCATGGAGACAAGCCCAATCTCCAAGTGCTTTCTCCACCCAAGATGCACTTGCACGGTCAGCGGCAAGTCCCTGGTGTCACCTCAGCAGATGTCACAGCTGTCTGGAAAGGGAGCACTGCCCACACCACCAATTCCAGCGAAAGGGACCCTTGCTGGCCTTGCACTGACCTTCTCCAGCTCCTTCTCTTGCAAGGATTGAGCAGACCAAGCCAGCTTCTCCTTCAAATTCATGTGTTGCTTTCTCTTTTTTTCTTTTGAATTGAAGGTATTAAAAGAGGACTGAATCCATGCAGCTGGCTGGAGCCACTAGGAAAGGAATATCTGGAGAGTTACTTCTCTGTGTGGTGGTCTTTGCCCACACAGCAGCCTCAGACATGCAGCAAGGGTAGGACATCCCCTGCAGTCTGCACAAACCTGCAGTAGTTATTTTCCACATTGTAAGAGGGATGCAAATAAAAATGTCCTTGTTCACAATATAACTGTACTGTAACTGATCTCAAGGCTGGACACCTTCCATTTAAAAGCCATTTAGCTCAGAGGTTTTCTATCAAAATTGTTATCAAAGTTACCTCACCCTGCACATTGTATCTGTGTGCACTTTCTCTGTGCGTGGATGAGGTATGTGCATAAAAAACACCACAAGACAGCAGATAAACAAGGTTTTCAAATACATATCAACTCTGTAAAACTATTTCTTGCAGAGTAGGAACAGGAGGGGACCTCCAGGTCCTCATGACGCACCTGAGCTAACTCCAACCCTCTGCTGCAACCGCCTGCAGCTGAGCACGGGCTCATGGCTGATTTGTTTCCCTGCCTTTCTGGGCAGCTCATGACCATGCTCGCTTCTGCACAGACTCACAGCCAGCTGAGTGGGGGAGCAGTCGCCCGAGCCGAGCTTAGCTATGTTCAACTGAATGGCAGTCATAGCAGTAACCACCTTGCAGACCTCTCCTTTCTTAGCTGAGTGCCAGCCTCCTAAATTCACCAAAATAAATAATATTTATACATAATACGCACATCTATGAGTAAAACAGGCTGTTTGGTGAATGCAGGCTTTGGAGTTTACCTGCGAGTCAAGTCACGACTCAGGTAGCAAGTAAAAACCTTGCAAAATTATGTATCCTGTAAGCGCATCAAAGTGGCCAGAGAAGGGAAAAACAGCTGTGCGTGTTTTTCTCTCTCCTCCTGTCACTTCGGGCCTAAGCCTATAAAATAATAATGTGCCTTTCTAGTATTATCATTTGTCTTTGATTTTCTGTAGAGAATTGCATAACAGCAACAGTTCTATTAGCATTCAGCACGCGGTTTTTTGCTTTGTGCTTTCTCCCTTATTCCTTTTGCTTAATAAAAGAATGAATTTTGCATTTGTTAGATGCCTGATAGCTCAGGAGACTGGGCTGTCCTCTGTTTAACTGTTAAATAGGGAATCGTGGGACTCGCCTATGTAATAGTCCCTTTGCAATATGCCAGCTCTGTCCATACGTTAGGAGGCAGGCAAATTCAGATCACACTAAGTCAGTGGTGCTGATGGGAATCTAATGGAACAAGAGGGGGGCAATTAGTTACCAAATAGTCATATTTGCAAGCCCTAGGATGTGAATATGTTGAAAAGTGCTATGTGCAAGGACTGCTTTTCAAGTATGTGTTGCCTCAGAGCCTTGTATAAGGGAGCCATACCTGGAGCTGCAACACATCCCTGCTATTAAAGTAAACAATATTTCCTCACCTGCATTTCCAATCATCTACCCCTTTCCCTGCAGGCAAAAAAAGCCCTTGGGGGTCTCAAAGGTGCTTGAACAGAAAGAAAGCACAGATTCCCTCCCCAGGAAGGGATGGGGGAGCTGCTGCACTGCCTTGCTCTGCTCTGCTGTCTCAGGGCCCCCAGCTGAGTGGGTAAAGCTGGGCAGCAGGAGCCACAGGAGCAAAACACACATTAGTCCTTGCTTTCCCTCCCTGTCCCTAACTCAGTGCCACGTGGTGTACAGCGCTAGGGGCCTGGCTGCATCCAGGCTACAGCTCAGCAGGGGAAAGATCATCACCAAGTGCCATACTTCATTAGCACCAGTGGCTGGAGAGTCCAGGCCAGCAGAATATTGGACACAGTGATGGTGCTTGCAGTGCACAGTCACTGCACAAGGGCCAAAGGCTGGGAGCAGACAGCCTTGCAAACCTTTGTAAACAGTTGCTGCCTGCAAACGCTGCCTGAGATGCCTTGGTCGGCATGGAGAAACGCAAAATTTCCCCTGCAATGAATCAGCATGGGATTTAGGTCCCAAGGCATCAGGTCCGGCTCTCCAGAGCAGCAGCCACAGCAGAAAGCAGCAGCAGCTTCACTTAATCTGGTTACACCACTGCAGAGCGTCACAGCTGTTTTGGAAACACTGCTCCAAGAGCATGAAACCTAGCAAGGATTTGTTCTTCTCCCTCCTCCTTTGGGTAACATTATGGAATAAAATATTTTTATTTTTAGATCCAAGAAAGGAAAAAGGCAAATTCTCACATCTTTTCAAGGGAATGGTGATGTTTATTGAAATTTCTGACGCAGCCACTAGATGCCCCTGTTTTCTGATAAGTGCACCAGAGTTGGGTATGCACCGAAGTGCCACAGCCAGGACCTCAACTTGGGGCTCAAACTATGTAGAAGTCATGATTGCTTCAGCCTCTTCCTCTCTAATGACCTTCTAATTAGATGGGACTATCCTTCCACATGTGGCAGTTAGGAGAGACGATGCTGCAGGGTAATGGGAATGGCGTTGTCCACCTGCCTTTTCTTCTCCAGGTTTGTGGTGGCTCTGGAGGAGATGATGTAAAGCTCAGTAACCAGTGGCCATGCATCTGGGCATGGCCATCTGGACCCGCACACCCTGTCACTGCGACTGTACAGACCATTGTGGTGTCTCACCCCTGAAGTGGCCGTCTCAGCCCCCACTGCCCCTTGGGGGTGAATCAATCCATACCAGAAAAGTCAGTCTCCAGGCAAAGCAATTAACCCAAGCAGAAACATTTCCCTAATTAATCCTGAAGTGTTTCCTTGTGAATGTGTTGTACAGGTCCAGAAAGGAGACTGATAACATTCAAATGGGAATCTGGCACTTGGTCAGCATGAGGGAATTTTTGTGGCTGATGAAACAGTTGTGCCTCCAGAAGATAAATGCTTGCACCACATCCTTCCAACCCCAGAGAAGGTAGGCAGCAATGGTTAGAACAGAAAATCACATACAACATTTGCTCTTTCTGAAGTGATCCTTCCCCTAAAATGATCTTGACTTAAGCAAAGATTTATTTGAAGGTCTCTTAATTTAAGGAGGGCAAATGTTCCTGCACTGGTGATTCCCCAGCCTTGCTCCATGGGGCTTGCACAAACACGTTTTCTCTTACCAAAGTCCGCACCAGGCCCTAAGGTAACAGTGCACGGTAAATATTACAGTCAAATACCCAACTCAGAAATCCTGTAAGGTACACAGCAGTGATTTATGGATTTAGTGTAAAAAGATCTTGTTTGTGTCTGAGCACTCAGTCTCACAAAGGAAATGTTAGAGATCATAGAATGGTTTAGGTTGGAAGGGATATTAAAGATCATCCAGTTCCAACCCCCCTGCCATGGGCAGGGACACCACCCACTAGACCAGGCTGCTCAAAGCCCCATCCAGCCTGGCCTTGAACACTTCCAGGGATGGGGCATCCATAACTTCTCTGGGCAGCCTGTTCCAGTGTCTCACCACTCTCACAGTAAACACTTTCTTCATAATATCTAACCTAAAACTCCCAGGAGCTCCTTGTTCATCCATGGAGGCCTCCTGGCTTTTTTGCCTTACTTCTTCATTATTGCAATACAGCGCTCCTGAGCTTGGAGGAGGTGATCCTTGAATACTAAACAGCTTTCTCTGGTCCCTCTCCCCTCCAGTGCTTTATCCCACAGTACCCTACCAAGCAGATCCCTGAAGAGGCCAGAGTCTGCTCTCCTGAAGTCCAGGGTAGTGAGCTTTCTGCACACCCTCCTCACTGCCCTAAGGATCTTGAACTCTACCATTTCATGATCACTGCAGCCAAGACGACCCACCTGCAGCCAGAGCTTCCCATTCCCCACTAGCTCCTCCTTGTTGGTAAGGACAAGGTCCAGCATGGCTCCTCTCCTCATTGGCTCCTCAACCATTTGAAGAAGAAAGTTGTTATCAACACATTCCAAGAACTTCCTGGATTTCTTGTGCCCCACTGTGTTGTCCCTCCAACAGATACCGGGGTGGTTGAAGTCCCCCATGAGCACCAGGGCCTGTGAATATGATGCCGCTCCCACCTGTCTATAGAGGGCCTCATCCATTCACTCTTCCCAGTCAGGTGACCTGTAGCAGACCCCTCACTGTAACATCACCTGCCCCTGCATTCCCTTTAATCATCACCCATAAACTCTCCATTGGCTCTTCATCCATCCCCAGGTGGAGCTCCATGCACTTCAGCTGCTCATTGACAGAGGGCAACACCCCCCTCCTCATCTCCCCTCCCTGAAGAGCCTGTATCCCTCCATCCTAACACTCCAGTCATAGGAGCTATCCCACTACATCTCCATGATGCCAATGAGATCATAGCCCTTCAGGTGTGTGCATGTTTCTAGTTTGTTCCCCATGCTACGTGAGTTTGCATAGACGCTCTTCAGCTGGGCCCCTGATGAAGCTGACTTATGGGCTGGAGTGGCTGCATTTCCTTTGTGCTGCTCTTCAGGTGGCCTTCCTTTGAGGTGTGAGATCTCCTTGCTTGAGCATTCTTCTTAACAAGCTGATTAAAGTGCTACCTTCAGGGGAGAACAACAGTGGGCTCTCAGGATGAGAAAACCTACAAAGGTGTTCTGCTGCCTAATTCTTCCTTCTTTCAGGAGCAAGGTGCCTAATTAGCACTGATGGGAACTCAGAGCTCTGATTCATTTGGGAAGAGGTACTTTTTCAGTTGACACTGCTGGTGGAACTAAGAATAGCTCAGAGGAAGAAGCACTAGATATTCCTAGAGATCTAGTGTCACAAAAACTACTGGTATCCAAAATACCTTTCTAGATATTTAGAAACCAGTAGTTAGTCCATCTGTCACCCACTGCAACTAAAAGGCTCCCTCCACTTTCCTCCAGAAGCTCTGAATCAGGGTGTAAAACTTGTGACACCACTCCTCTCAGCATCCTATTGCTAGTAACTGTGTTTTGTGTGGTCTAATCCACAGGTTTTTGGTTATGAGACATGAAAGGTTGGTAACCACCCTTATAATCATGGTGGTACCCGCATAACAATTTTTCAGACAGGCTTATGTAGATGTGTCACACAGCATGTGACACAAGCAGCCCTAAGGCTGGTCTTCCCCTAGACTGACACTGTGCAGGCCAAGCCATTTCATAAATGAAAAAAAAAAAGTCTAAATTTACAATAGAAAATGAAGAGTGGATTAACTGATATCTCTATTCTCTCAGTGACTTCCTTGTGTTTTCCCTTGAGCCCAAGCTGCTCCTTAGGATTATGGCATTGCAGAGTCATTGGCATAACGATAGCACAACAAAGAAATATGGAGACTCCCCTCTCCATGCTAATCCATGTCAAGAGAATACTGAAGGCGGTAGATAAAGTAGACACAAACACTGAGCTGTATTTTGCTTCTAAGAATTGCCTCACAGAGGCTGGAGCCATTTTGCAACCCTTATAATTTTCAGAGAAAATGCCTCCTGTGCCCATAATTAATAGTTTAACTTGCCACAGGGTCCTGTTTATCACAATAACATATTTTGCAAGAGAACAGATAGATAGACTCTTTGTAGGTCCTTTGAATATCTTTCAGGCAGGCCATTAGATGGGGCTGTGATATTGGGGATTTTAATCACTGATATTTATTATTGAGTTATTATTAATTTATTTTAATAAAGAAGCAGGGTATTTCCTTTGTTTCACAGGCAGCAAGATCTGGTGAAAGATTTCAAAGCATGTTATAGTTTGGTTATCTTCAGCCTTGGCGAACTGAATTCACAAGTTTGCAGGGTGAACCTCAGGCTGAGCTTTCAGGTTGAGCAGCCGATTCCGGGATGGGATCTCAAGGAGCAAGCAAAGCATCCAAGGGCCACAATGCCCCATTTTATGTTTGCTAAGGGTTTGGGGCTGCTTCTGTGACGGCGTGCTCCTCAACAGGCACCACCCTCACCTTTATCTCCCATAACCCTGCCCAAGCGATAACCACCCATGGCGGTCACAACGGGTGCATCTGGTCATGATGGCGGCATCCGGGGCTCAAAGGTGGTTTCAGGGGGTCAGATAACCACACAATAGCCAAGGGCGAACTCGAGCAATGCTGGTGCTGTGGTCATATGCACATATGACTAGAAGTCAACCAAATTACCCCCATAAATACCCAACAGCCCAGTGAGTGGGCTG
>VYZM01008658.1:85677-125506 GCA_013398915.1 Dromas ardeola | reverse complement strand
CACTGGGGGGGCGGGGGGGGGGGGTGGTGAGGAAAGTACGCCCAGATGCTGGTACGTAACAGCCTAGCTACTCTCAGTGCTTCCACAGCTGCCTGAATTTCCTGGGAGCTGGAGCTACTGTAGCTCTAGTGCTTTGTGTGGGCAATGGGGACATCAAGCTTGATGAAGCCCTTGGAGAGCCAGGTAAACCCGAGCACAGGGCTCCTTTCTCACAGCCTGGTCTGGCCCCAGGAGGCTCCAGCACAGAGGAGACCACAGCAGCAGCAGCAAGAAGTAGTCCTCAAAGAAGTCAGGGGTATGGAGAGGAGAAAACACAAAGGGTTTGGTTTGGTCTTTCTTGCAGCGTAGGGAATCAGATGGAGCCAAGCTGCATATTTGTCTGGGTGAATTAAAAGCACAATCCTCTCTTCCCAGAGGGAGCAGTTGCTTCATATTTATACATTTAGTCTTACAGGTGTAAAATAGCTCCCCTTTATGCTTATATAATAATTTTTTCATTTGAATTTCAAGGCTTTATTCCCTTCTTTGGATTCAAGTCTCCTACCTGAGCCTGATTCTCCGTATTGCCATTAATTCCTTCATCACAGAAATGAATTCCATTTAATTCTCTACAGCAGTTGTTAAGGTAGATCAAAAAGTGCATTTGCAAAGGCTTCTTCCCCTTCTCCCTGATAGTCTCCAGCTCACCTGCGTCCTGAAAAGACTTGAATTTGAAGCCATGGCACTATTCACCACCAGTTCCTCTCACTGCAGAGGAGAAGGATGGACAGGAGAAACCCTTTTTCTACTCCCACGGTTCACAGTTGGGGTATTTTGGCCTGACTGGGATTAATAAGGTTAATTATTGATACCAGCTGCAGATACAGCTTACCTGTTCCACCAGGTGAGTTATAATTAGGGAAAGCCTGGCCCCAAGTGAGTTGGAAAGCTGAGGCAACAGCAGAACCCAGGATTTCCAAGAGGAGGAGGATGAAGGCAAGGAAATAGAAAGATTTCAAGGAAATAGAAAGATTTAAGGAAAAGTTTCACCAAACAAGCACACGGATTTTAGCAACACCAGGCTCTCTCTCAGAGGCACCATTTAAGCATCAGGTGACGGTGGCCATGTGGTACCCTGAAACCAGCACATCTTTACACCACACTGGGTGGAAACACAGCAAGAATAACTCAACTAACCAACGTATTGATAAAAATCAAGCAATAACAACGGTATAAGACCCGCACAGACTGTATCAGCCTTCAAGAAAGATTACGTGATTATATCAGGCTTGCTGCTGTAACTCCAACGTTATCCGAACTAGTTACTCAGAGCCTCCTTGTTTAAAGTCCTTCATTTAAAATGGCTTGAGCAAGCATAAAACCTGCTTTTTATCCCCATTGCAGTTTAGGTCAGACATTTAGCTTTAGCATTGTATAAGTGGAGCTGCTTTGTTGCTAACTATAACATTGCACAAATACATTGCTATGGCAATAAAAAAAGAAAGAGTAAGATAGCTAGAAACCTTCTTCTAATGCTTAATTGCAGCACTGAGAATTAAAAGTCCCACAACACACCTTAACTATAACCAACGAACCTCAGGATTATACATAACAAAACAATGCTGTAATATTGTTTTATTTAAATAGCTGATGGTATGGGGTAAAGTACATACCAAGGACTGGAAAGCAGGATGCTGCCTGGGCATGGGGAAGGGAATGTGAGGAACCGTGGACTTTTATAGCGCCGGACCCCTCTCTGGAGCCCCCCGTATAGGAGCGGGCTCGGCACACTTGCGTGAGCTTCCCTTGGGATTACCTGTGGGGCTACAGAGTTTGGCTAAGTTGCTTTGGGGCTCACAAGGAGCACAAGTAGATGAAGAAAGCTCTTAGGGAGTGCTTAATATAATTCTCAAACTTATTTCTAAGGCTACTAGAAAGCTTAGAAAGTGGTACATGCAAAGCAGCAGAAGTGATCAAGGTATGCAAGCTCTGGAAAGTGTCATTTTTTTTTTTTTCTGGTCTGGCTTCTACAATATCAAGTCAGGTGCTATGTAATTGCTTAGCTTTTTTTTAACTTTAAAAGTTGGTGATTTTGTAGTTTTGCTGTTTGTATTCTTGGTCTCCGAACTCAAGACGGACCTTATATAACAACTCTATTAAAGCAGTTAAAAAAAGACCAATGTTTCTTTCAGAAGAAATGTGGTTTTTTTGTTATCCTTAATTTTACGTGGCTGAGCTGACTAATTATTGCTCTCGCCTTGCAGGGGTTTCTGAGGCAGGGGGTGGTAGGTTAGTGCTGGGAGAGCAGCTCAGGTGAAGGAATACGCTGTAGTAAGGACCCTTACAGTGGGTAAGGTGGTAATAAGTATGGTTTGTACTCTACAGGTGCTTTCAGACAGGCTGGAAGGGCTTTTTCTTGCTCTGAGCCCTGGGAGAGGGTGTTCCTGAGCATCAGTGATGCAGATAAAGATGTGGATGCAGGGACAGACTGAGCTCCTTGGGAATATTTCTTATGTTAGCTATATAATTTTAATATACAACTAAAAATCATGGGGTGAGTAGTGCAAGTCAGAAACAACCTGGTTTTAAACCAATCCAGGCTGTTGTTGCTAAGTGTGATTTGCTTCTGAGGAGGCTGGTTTGCAAACCAGCAGGAGAGAGAGTCCTTCTGGTTAAGGGACTTGGCTTTGTCCCTAAAACAACTGATTTAATTCTTCCTTTTGCTATAGATGTCCTTATTTAACTTTGATGGGACCTTTTACTAAAAGCAGGGTAATATTTCTGTTATCTCCTCCCTGTGTTGTGCACGAGCTCTGCAGGGGAAGATGGTTTGCAGGTCCTCCCAGGGGCTGCTCCTGAGTTCCGAAGAGTCGTAATTCTGCAGTTTCCCTGGTGTGGTTAGCGTGAGCCATCTCTTCCCGAAAGCCAGTTTAAATTTTGGATGCTTCCAGTGCTGAAGAAGAGAGAAACAACAAGCGCAGGGGAAGAAAAGGTTAAAGCCCACCGAGCAAACCTCCAATTCCCCTCTTTCATTCCCACCAGGTAGCTTCTAATTACTCCAAGAGGAAAAAGGTCAGGAGGTGGGAGGAGGCTGCCACAATAGGGAGGAAAATGTTTTATTAGCTACTAAGTTAAGGGCTCCCACCCCCTGCCCAGGCGTACCCCCGCACCCCGCTACTCTCTGCAGGCTTAAGACTCTCAGCAATGCTGAGCTATTTCTTGTAGGTGATACCTTTGATGGCCAGGTATTTTTTTTTTAAGTGGAAAAAAAGTCCCTATATTGGTTAGTTCTATATAACTTTAATGCTAGGTTGTGATTTCCATGTTGATATAGATTAATGCAATGCCGTTAGCTTGGGTGATGTTGCATGGAGAAGAGAAGGTCTCTCCACTTTGGAGCTCTTGGAGCTGCATTTGGTTGTATTAACAGTGCACGTAGAGCCTGAAACTGTGTCTCTGTCTCCATCTCTGCCCAGAAGTGCTTGGGATGAGGGATTATTTTCTTCCCATGCAGGCAGTAGCAGTACATCCTGCTTCTGTAAGATGCTTTCTCTGAGAGCTATTGTAAGACCTTGCTAAATTTGAGATGAAGCTGTTTGCTTTTCTAATGTGAGGCTCGGTGGTGTTTTGTCTTCCTTTTAAAATGTACTTTTCTAGCCATTTTTTCTCATCCCGTAATAGTGATTACACCAATTCACAGTGAGACAAAACATTAAAGGGGGGAAAAAAAAATCCCAGTCTAAGAAATGCATATTTTTTTTGTCTGAAGGAGATAAGTCTTCAGAAACACAGAAAGAAATTTGCACGCGGCTCAGCCTCGTAGTGCTTAATCTCATGCAATAATCGCTGCTGCTTGGGTTGGCAGAAGAATAATTAAACAGATATTAAAATTGCAATCGGCTGTCACTGAAATCTAATAGGAACCCCGGGTGATGAACATCTGAACCGCTGTCTGGGGGAGAGAAGTCAAGGGGAGCTTTCTCTGGATGGGTTTTCCTCATCCCTGGTGCGAGAACCTGGATCTGGAGTTGGAGGGAGGTGGTGGGGTTTGCGCCAGTGTGAGCTCTGCAGCTGTAGAGCCCATAGGAGCAATCAGTAGGGTAAAACCTCTTAAACCCTCTGAAGTCCATATATATCGGTGGTTTGCTTGTGTGCAGCCAAAAATGGACACAAAATCCACGTTCTGCATTATGCTGCTGTACCGCAGCGCATCGGAGATGCTCTTGATTTAGTTGAGTCTGGAGCTGTCAACTGCGTACAAAGTCCGTGAGATCCTTTGCAGACTGGCTTCAAGTCTGAAAAAGTGTTTGAAAACGGCAAGAGAAGGAACGTTACATTTAACATTAAGGAAGCAAAGGATCGACTTTGGCTCAGGGGAGCCCCTTGTTGTGCAGCTCGTGGGGGCTTGTTTTAATTTGGTGCTGACTTTTGGACACGATTTCTTTTAGTTGAGACCAGCTCAGGGGCCTGAGATGAAAGACAATCTGGTCACTAATGCGCCGTAAAGTTGGGGAAAAAAATCCACTGAAAAACCCAGTAAATAAGGCAGGAGGGTATTTTTTTTCCCCCAAGAGTCAATTCTAATTTCCTGAATTTTCGTTAGGAAGGAGGAGAGAGGTTTATTCTTTCCTCTTAGTTCCTCTCCATAATAAATTGTTTTGCTTTAATATTTGACATAGGTGACAAACTGTTGAAAGCAGGTAATTTAATTGTTTTGCTTCCAATATACTCGAGTATTTGAAGAGCGACCTCCTGATTCTGCACCATTAAAGCCTGTGGATACGTCCATCCCTGCACCGGGAGAAGCAGAACGGGGCATGGTGATACCTGACTCCTTGGGCAGCGGTGGTGCAGGATCAGGTCCCCATAACACCAACAGGGGAGGAGATTTTGATCTGAATTATTTTGGCCAAAATCCAAAGTAACCTGTTGACTTCAGTGCAGTTACTCGGGCTGGATGGATGCCCGGTGTAATGGAAGGCAGGGTTGGGGGGCCCCCCTCCTAAAAGCAGATATTTAACATTCACAACTTACTTCTCAGCATTAAGAAAAACAAATTAACAAGATTCCAAAAGGATTTCTTCTCCTGGAAGAGTAAAGTTGCTATTTTTTTTCCCCCTCTTTGTCCCTTAAAACTAAAATCTTTCTGTCTTCAAGCCACCTTTTTTTTTTTTTTTGAAGCCATTACCTGTATAATTTTTTAAGCCCATGGTTATATTAGCCTTGGATGATGCAGTATCTGTAAAAGAAGTGTCTTTTGCTCTAACATGCCGGCTGCACTTGACTGTTTCCTATTGATAGGAGATAGAGCAGCATGGAAAATAGCCCGCGCAAGGCCAGGTAAAGGGAAGGAAGTTAGTGAGTCTGCTCAGCATATAAAACCGCCCGTTCCCTTATCATAATCCATAGACCCACTTTCCTAACATCACCTCCGCTCTTCTGGGGAGAGGTAGAGCTATCTTCCCAGGCTGGAGAGAGCCAGATAGTAGATGAGCTGCACACTTATCGCCCAGCGCAGCGGGCGTAATGGGAGAACTGAAAATTGCTCTAAAATAAAGTTGCTGGGGAATTAACTTCTAAAGGGTGGAAATCCTTGGAGGAGGCGGAGGGGGTGAGATCTGCACAGAATTAAAATCAGGCTTGTGCTTGGTCTTGCTCTGTTCCTGGAGAGTTGAAAGCCTCAGGTTGGCCAAGTCTGGGAGTTTTTTTCTCCCCTGAAGACTTAAAGCTTTTGTGCGGTGGCTCTGATTGATCAGGCCCTGGAAACGCACTCGTAATGAAGGTGAGAAAGGCGGCGTGGTGCAAACCTGTATCACAACCCCTGGAAACGCACTCGTAATGAAGGTGAGAAAGGCGGCGTGGTGCAAACCTGTATCACAACCCCTGGAAACGCACTCGTAATGAAAGGCGATGCGATGCAAAGCTTTATCACAACCCCTGGCTGCTTTGGAGCGTGTCTTTGGGCTGACCTTGCTGGGCTGTGCCAATGCAAACAGCACCCAGCACCTTGCTGAGTTATTCTTTGCTGTTGAGCAAGGTTGGCCGAGCTGAAACCATCGCTCAGCTTTAAGCTGAGCCCTCTAAAACTGGTTCCTGGGCTTTGGTGAAACCACGTAGTCCTCGCATGGGCCTTGGAGACCTCTGCCAAGAGCCCTGTCTTGTCTCCATGCTGGCTCAGCAGAGCCTTGCGCCTCCATCCCTGCTCAGTCAGCAGATGCAGACGCCTCCAGGGTGTCCTCTGACACTCAGGGGGATTTAAGCTGGGCTTAAAGCAATTTCGATGGGGCAGGGGAGGGAGCCCCACTGGAGGTAGGCAGGTATTTTGTGGCCGCGGGGCACAAAGGAAGGAGTGCTGCTGGGAGAAGACAGTCATGTAGGCAGACCAGGGGCAGTCGGGATAGCCAGCTGCTCCCTATAAATCCATTTTTCCTCCCAAGTTTTCAAATCTAGAAAGCAGGGTTGCTTTGTTATCAGTTGGCCTGGCTCGATTGCGGTCAGAAGCCGACAGCCGAGCATTTCGTCTGCTTTTCTTCCCAAAACCAGGCTTGGAAATAAGGCTAGAAAAGCACCCTGAAGTGCAGGCTTAATTCACCCCGCCTCCCTGGAAAGATGCTTTCCTGAATGGGACAAGACCTATTGGGTCAAAGAACAATGGCTAGCAAAAAAAATAACAATTTGGAAGTATATTTACCATATTGTAATCCCAAAGGGGTCTCTGGACAGAGCTGCTTTCAGCATGGGAGTCGCTGTGATGCTCCTTTCCCCTACGGTAGCGGTCGCCCAGCTCCAGCGAAGCCAAGAGACATTGTTATAACCAATGCATTGAGAGTGAGATAGAAAATAAATTGCTAATAAAAACTCTAGGGGAGGCCGTGTGAATGGGAATGGAAATGGAGCCTGGCACACGTTTTTATTGACTTCAATGGCCTTGCACCATGTTGTCCCCACACTTGCTTTTGGTGATAAATTACAGTGCATTTCTGACAGGGGTGGAATGATTAAGCTCAGATGTCTTATTAAGATCTCTCCTTTCCAAAATGTCATGTTGCCTTGATGTTTAAAGGTCTCTGTTGTGCAACAAACACGGCATTGTGGCGAGCAGCAGGCTCGCTGGTGCGGGCAAGCAGGGCCCGCGCGGTCCCGCTGGGAAGCGTGTGGAGGGGGAGGATTGGCAGCTCCCCTCTTGCAGCCGGGCTCTTGACTGCTGGGGTCCCAACCCCACCGATATCCCCGAGAAGAGGGATGGGATGAGCAATGTGGGGCCTGGGGTGAAATTTGCTGGTGTCTCCTGTGCCAAGTCAACCACCGGTGCCTTCAAATACACCCACCGAACTTCTCAAAGCAGGTTTGCAGCTCCTCACTGTTTAATACGACTGCACGCATCATCTCCAGCCTGATGTCCTCTCCCTGTCCCGTATTGGGACAGGGATGTGTGTACCTGGAGCGGCAGCTCATGCGGACCCCGAGGGATGCAACCGTGGCATCTACCTGGAGCTGCAGCTCATGCGGGGCCAACGCATGGTCTGAGAGCATGTCCTCAGACACAACTCTCCATCAGGGGATGGAGGAGTGGTTGAAAGCCTCCTTGAGCCTCCTGTCCCTCAGGCCACCCCTTTGCAGAGCCTGGAACAAGAGCAGGCTGCCGTATTCTTGTTACAGCTCATTGAGCAGTGAAGACGGGGCTGCAGGTCAAGTCCTTCTGTAACATTAAGAATATATTGGTGTCCTTTTAGTGGTATAAGTTTAGCATGTGGTGAAGCATCTGGGGACATCAGGAGCTTGGCAGCAAACCATGTTCAAAAGGGCTGTGCAGCAAGCAGAGGAGGCTGGTGGCTTGGTTGCCCTCCTGGCTACGGTGCCTTTGACCCTGCTTGCCCACCTGCAGGGAGGAGGGGATTTGGGAGCCCTTGGGGGGAAAGAGGTCACTAGCGTGCCCCCTTCATCCTGCAGCAGTGGCCAGCTGTGTCAGCGGCAAAGCCTGTGCGCCACCAGAGCTGCGGAGGGATGCTCGCCTTGGAGGGATGCTCGCCTTGGAGGGATGCTCGCCTTCCCTTCCTCAGAGGGGAGAGATAGAAACCTCCCCTCGGCTCCGTCCAGAGTTTATCAAACCCGCTCCTGGGAGCAAACCGCTCCCGGGTTTCTCACCTCTGCAGTTTCTTGGGGGGGGGACACGACACAGAGCTGGTCGGAGCGGAGCGTTGCATCTGCTGGTCCTCCCGGGCGCCGGTCCCTGGCTGGGTGCCCGGCTCTCCATCAGCAGATGCCTGCTGCCACCCCGTGGCCTCCGCCGGGAAGTTTCGGGGTGCGATGCCCTCCTGCCTTCCTCCCCGCCATCCTCCTCCTCCTGGGCAGCTCCAGGCTGGACCTGGGTCAATTATGGACCATCCCTGGGACACAGAGCTCTGGGGTGTGCTGGCTCTGTCTTCCCAGGTGCAGGGAGTCCGTAGAGGCGAACAAGGAGATGTTTTGGAGAAACTGGATTTCATGGAGTTCTTGGCATCTTTGGAGCAGGGTTGGTGTGTGTGAGTCGGGTTTAGAGCGGAACTGTCTGGGGGTCCCATATCAACCAGCTCCTTCAAGGCTTATTCTTGCACTTTTGCTCCAGGTGATTCCTGCAGTCTGGAAAACCTGGGGGGAAAAAAAAACAGGAAGGGAAGAAACATGATGCTTTCTATTTTTTTTTTCTTTCTTTCTTTTTTTTTTCCTGAAAGTTTAGTGTGATTTGGAGGCTTCATTTTCTCCTGACTGGTTGAGCTCGCTCTTCTGCCTCAGGCTTGTCTGTCTCCACCACCTGCGGTCTGGGGACCCTTCCATGTATTTAACGGGTTCTTTGGGGCGGAACAGGGTCAGCTGCCCCCCAGGAAGTTTGGGGGAAAGGGGATTTAGGCTGACTGCCCGTGGGACTGGGAAGCAACTGCTTTTTGGTTAGGCCGTTGCAATAAGGATGTGTGAATAGCCTGGTGACAAGGGTTTTTTTATTCCTCCCCAAGGATTTTAGGGGTTTGGTTTGAGACTATTTCTGCCCTATGTTTTTTTGGGGTACTTGAGCACACATTGACTCCTCACTTTTCTTTTAAAGCAGGTGTTCATGTATTTTGCTGAATTAAATCTCAAGTTGAATTTGGCAGCAGAAAACCTCAGTGTTTTTTTTTTTTCCTGCTTCTCAGTTTGATGCAACGAACCAAATGCAGCGGTACAGAATAGAGGGTGGGAGGGCCAGGACCTCCCCTGGTCCCGGTTCCTCTCCTGACACATGCCAAAATCGGCTTAGAGGGGCTCTGTGTGGGTGCTGGGTGCCACGGCACGGGGCCGTCACCCTTCTCTTCACCTCAGCTTGTAAATCAGGAGCTGAGAGTGCAGCAAGTCGGCAGACGAGCCGCGAGCTTGGCTCACGTGCCGTGGGAAGTCACTCATTTCCTGCCCTGGGCTCTCCGGGGAGAGAAGCCACTCTTTGACAAGCTTCTTAATTAGCCAGAAAGTTGGGTCATAACCACTGCTGTGTCTCCCCTTGTCATGGTTAGACTCCAGGGTGTGTGAAAAATCGAACCAGTACAATGAGCGTTTAGAGGAGCTCATGTTAATTTTAGAGAATGAAAGGCGGAATTTTTTTTTTTTTTTTCCCCCTGTTGATAATGATTTTTTCAATACCCTCAGGAAAGGAAGAGAAAAGGGTCTCTTTCAAAAAGGCTTTAAAAACGTGTCCCTCCGAAGCGCCGGTGGTTCGGGAGGGAGGCGCTTGGCTCCTGGGCTGGTGCAACAGGCTCCTGTACAGGATGTCTGGGGCTCTCCGAGCTTGGGCTTTGCCTGCTCCATGTCAGGACGATGCAGTGGAGCCAAAAACATTTTGTTTAATGCTTTTTTTCCCCCTGCCTTGGCAGCCCAGAAGTGGTGCTTTTAAATTGTGAGCAGTGGGCATGACACAGGATGGTTAGGGCAAGCTTTTGGCTTGGGGTCAGGGTGAGCAGCTTCCTGCAGACCCTGATACTTGGTGGAGCACGTGCTGTGATTCCTGTTTTGATCCCACTGGCTTTACTTTTTTTTTTTTTTTCCACTCTACTGGCATTTTGCAAAGTATGAGGCATGCTTTCCTTGCAGCCAGGAGTTTGTTGGCAAACCTGAGGACTCATTGAAGTCTATTCTGGTCTAGGGGGGAACGGTTATGAGTATAGCAGGGTGACAAGACAATCATCCAGACTTGACCAGTGGCTTGCTGCTTATCTTTTTCTTAGCCTGTCTTTTGCTCTGCTTGAATAGGAAGCTCCTTAGGACCGTAGCAGAAGCTTGAAGTCACTGGGCCCTCCATGGGATGGAGAGATGGCCCCTATTGCACTTTGCATTGTCCTTGGTATATCACCCAGGTATTTCTGTCACTGGTGTCCTTAGGTGCTAAGATATGGTCCTGGTTGCTCAGACCCTTCCCGCAGTGCCTGGTTGGATGGGTTGACACCTGTGTGCAATGAAGATGAGCCGGGGCTGCTTTGCAGACCGTGGGATGCGATACACAGCAAGGATTCCTCTGCCTTTAATATTGTCGTTGCTGGAGTATCTGATTGCAGGATGTGATGGTGAGGAAAGGCAGTTAAGCATGCTTTAAATACTCTCAGTAACATTAGGTGTGTGTGAAAGGCCTGAGAAGAGGTGTCTAAGGGTAAGGGTTTAGTATTTTGTGTGCAAATGAGATCTGCCAGAGTTTCCGCTGGCGCCAGTTGCCTTGTGGAGCTGGAGGATGCTGGACTTGGCGTAATGAGCAATGTCGAAGCCTCAGATCCTTTTTCTCAGAGCATAGAGCTCCTGGTTTTGATGGGCTAAATGCCACTTAAGTCCTCAGTTCTTTTGACATCCTTGTCTGGGGGCCCTGGACAGCATGTTGTGTGGCCTTGACTCTCCTCAGACCCTGCGTGTAGGTAATGAAGCCTTGATGTCAAGGCTTGCCGAGGCTTTACGGGGTGCTGAGTGTAGTCGTGGCCTCTAGCAGGAGCTCCAAGCAGAGTTTGAGTGTGCACCGGTGTCTAATGTACTTGCAACACAGAAGGGAGCCGAGGCTGGGAAGGACCTGCCGGAGGCGTCACCCTCTGCAAAGTGAAGAACTGAGTGCCTGGGACCTGTTTTTCCAGCTCAGCTGCATTACTCTTGGCATTACTCTTGGCACGGATGGCTGTGGGAAGGCTTGAAGTGCTGCAGGTTGTTTGTAACCCTGCTCTGTTAGCGGGTGACTTGGAAAAACAGACCCTTTATAGGTGCAGAAGGAGGCAAAGCGTGATGCATGACCAAGCTTTTATTCACCTTAGCCCCAAACCCTTTCTTAAACAATCTTAGCCAAGTTATTTCTGGAGTTTGTGCCTCATTTAGCTGCTATCACGTTCAAAGCTTTGTTTATACAACACGAGCAGTTAAAATAATGGTAAGAGTTGCGCGCAGATTTTTCTCGAAGGCATGGGAGTCCAGAAAAAATCTGTATTCATTCAACAAATACTGGTTACATGGAAGGTTTCAGCAGCAGTGAAAACAGCCCTGCAGTGTTTCAAAGCTGAAAGCCCGTGCCAAGCCGGTGAAGGTGAACGAGTCAGGTAGAGCGAGGCTGTCTTATTGCATTTCTCAGTTCTTGGCTTACCCTGCCCTGGGCACGCTGCCATCCCTCCCTGCAACACCCGGCTCGTGTTCCCTCCGTCTCCGGAGCCATCGAGCTGCTGTGAGCACGTCCCGCCTGCCCTCGGGTCTCTCTGGGTCAGATTTGGGTCAAGGTTAGGTTTGAACTTTCCAGATTTGTGGTCGACCTCCACCAGCGAACAGGAATGCTTAAAGCAAAGGCCAGACACCAAGAGGTGAAATGTTGCTGGCTTCTCTGTGCTTTTTGGATTTTATATGAGTGGGAATAGGTAGGATGGAGCGTGCTGGAGAGCCCCGCTTCTCTGGCATAGCTGAGCTCTTCAGCACTGCCATGAAGGCACCAACTTGCAGGAGTCATCAAAACCGACGGCAAGAAGGCGCTTACACTAAGACACTGATTTTTGGCTTCTTTTTTTAGGGCAAGTGCAAAATACGGCACATAAAGCCAGAAAGCCGCTTTGCTGTAGTGTAGGGCACTTGAGATCAATATAGATATATCAGCAATGGTTGAGAGCTGAGGCTCTGAGGAAAGCAAATCTCTCCCGAATGTCTGGTTTGGTTGGAGGAGATGTGGGTTCATTGCTCCAGACTATTCTGCAGTCAACGGGTTGCCCAATGTCACTGTCTTATGTAGGCACTAGGTCTTCATTAACCTTCCTTAATGGGGTTGGAGTGGGAAGAAAGCTGCCTTGTGATGGGGGTCTTCTCTCTTCCTTCCTATGGAGACACTTTTAAACGCTAAAAATGGGTGGGAAGTCCGTGTTGGTGCTGTGAAAGCAAGTCGTACCTGCATTTTCATCATGGAGGTTCTGGGTATGGTCATCTGGCTTCAGGAGGGCTCAGAGCATGAAAAGGCAGAGGAAGTGCCCCTTAAGGCTTTCCAGTTATTTTAGAAAGTGATTATAGTACGTAGGAAAAGTGAATTCACCTCATCTGGGTAGACCTCTTCCTGTAGTTGAGGTATAGGGAAAAAAATGAACTAAAGGGGTGAAATCTTTTGTCTAAGCAGAGTAGGAAACATCTCATTGTGGGTAAGCGTTAATAGTGGAAACAGAATAAATGTCCATTGACCACTTGCACTGTGGACTCTAATCTGGGCATTTCTCTTCTCTGAAGGCTGTTCCACGGGAGAGCACTCTGCTCAGGGGGGCACTTTGGAAAGAGAAACATGAGCAATAGTGATGAAATGGGACTGGCTTCCAAGGGCAAAGCTCCTTTCAAATGGTAGCTGTATGTGCATCTCTTCTCCTGCCTGGTCTTGCTAGAAACTTCGCTTTGGAGTTGGCGCTGTGCACTCAGATGATGACTTTGTCTTTTCTAATCCTGTTAAGAAATGTCCTAAACTGGAGAGAGATGTCAAAGGAGGAAGTTTCATCCTATACCCCTTCCTCAGACTGACTTCAAACTCTTCTCCTTGATGGTCACGAGATGATAATTGATTTAAACCCTTCATTCTCACTTGACCTTTTCATGAAAGCCAAATCATAAGTCCCTATGACATGCTTGCAGACCAGCACCACCAGACCCACAGGAAACCTGGCTTGTGCTCGTTGCTTTCTAAAAGGCCAAATTTCAGCAGCTTTGATGCAGTTGAGATGTTTGACCTGGCGCGTTTAGGAGCTGTGTCATTCAATGTGTTTCTGTTGCTTTTTTGGATGGGTGGCCCTGTGTGCAGTGAAGAAATCGCACAGACGTTGGGGAAAAAGCCCCTGAAAGCTTGCAGCAAGCCGTCCGTGTGGATGTACAGGTAAGGAAGGAGTAAATGAGGGAGGACATGCAAGGGGGTGGATGGTGGTGGCTCTGATGTAAAAACTGGGGTGGAGAAAGGGCACCAAGGTGAGTCAAGGAGCGAGAACTTTGAGCCAAGGCTTAAGTGACCAGGAGAGAGCCAGCTTCCTTGGGGCAGGGGCTGAGGGAAGCTGGTGGATGAGCTCCCTTTGCAATGGGCCAGGAGATGCCTTGCTGGTGCGTTATCTCCACCGCTTGCCATCAAGCAAGTGCCTTGGGGGTTAGATGTTGCTGGAGATGCAGGACTTGTGGCCTTGGGCAGCTCCATGAAAGAGCATGCATCAAGGTGCTGCTGGCTTTGGAGGAGACGCGGGGAGTCCCGTGTCTTCGTACCAGGTGGCCCCAAATCACTGCAACGCACAAAGCCCTGACATGTTCCAATCTGCCGCAATGCTTGGCATCATCAAAGCACCAGGCAGGCGCTGGGAAGCTGGCCACCTCCGGAGCTGGGCTTTTGTGGAGGGTGGATGCTTTCTGAGATTCTTATTGTGGGGGAAAAACATCTGCAAGGACTTTATCAGCTGGGCTGGGAACTGTCCTCCTCGTGCTGCTCGTTGCATCCCGCTTGAAGCATCTCTGCAGGATGGAGCGGGGGGAAACACGGCGCTTTTGGGGCAGTTGTGTTTCTGCTGTGAGGCAGGGAGGTTCCCATCTGCAGCTCAGATCCCACAGGGGAGCCAGCAAAGTGCTTTGTGGTCCTTCTGAATAACTGGAAGTGTATTTATAGCCAGCCCCGGGATGTTTACTGCTAATGAGATGCACACAAGGCTTCAATCATCTGAGTCAGTGTTGGCATTCTCTGCTCAGCCGATCCGTTTGTTGCTGTTAGTGGCATGCAAGAGCGTAAACAAGGCAAAAAAAAAAAGTTCTGGGCTGCATCGTTGGAGGAGCTGGTCTGAACAGGCAGAATAAAAAGCCTTGGGGGTGTAATGGAGGTGCACAGAGGGAAAGGGACTTGTGCCAGGTCACAGCAGAGGGTGGAGCGGGATGGATGTGCGTGGGGAGCTGTGTTCATCATCTCCCCCCCTCGCTGCCAGAAACGCGGGGAGGCAGCAAAGCGCGGCGCAGGGGTCTCCGAGGATGTGTCGCTGTGAGGTTCATGTGGATCCGGTTAGGGGCGTGAAATAGCGATGCTGGTAAGAGCGCTCCCGTGCCATTTATCACTGTCTGGAGGGAGGGGGGCTGGGAGATGGGTGAAGCCAGCTGACAGCCCGGCTTGGTAGCTGTAACACAGGAGTGAATAATGACAAGTGAAATCCCAGCTAACACACAGCCCCCTTCTCCTCCGGCTCACCACACGCATTTCTCCACTCAATCCTGTCCTCTGCTTAGCACCTGCAACACCTCCAGCCCTGGAAACTGCGGCTGGGGGTGTTTGTCAGCTGCTGTGAGAAATGCCCTTCATTCCTACTCGGAGCTCCTGTTCCCGGGCAGAGTCATTTGTTTCTCCAACAGAGGATTCTTTTGGTAGGTCTCCCGTGCCAAGATTATGTCAAAAGGGAGGTAGGGGAGCAGGCGAATTTGGAAGACGGATGTCTCACCTGCTATGTCATGTTAGTGTCAAGGCACAGAGATCAGTGTGAACGGATGTTAAGCTGGGAAACACAAGGAGGGGGGAGAAAAAATAAGGTGCGGAACATAAGGAAAAGGCGCTGTCACACTGTCTGCTTGTTTGATGCAGAAGGCTTGGGGCGGCTCTGCAGCAGCTTACCAACACTGCACGCTGGGCTGCTCTTTGGGTCTCTATTTATCATGATTTACTATGAGAAGGGTCACTTGAAGGCACTTGCTGCTTGAGGATGGGTGTCTTCTGCCAAGCAGGAGTGGCCTGGCAAGGCGAGGAGCTTCTGGTGAGCAATATCCTTTGTGTTCTTCCGGCCTGGCCAGGAGGAGTGAAGGTCAGGGCTGGCTGAACATGAGAAACTGAGCTAAAGAGGGACAACTTGCACAGAAAATGAGAGGTGGTGAGGGCTGGTGGGTGGGTAGAGGTACCTCTGCCTCATAAGAAGGAGCATCCTCCTCCTGCAGCCCCACAGCATGCATCTCAGTGTGTTTATTTGTATGTCCCTCGTGTTCTGGGGTTGACTGTCAAGGTGTTACCTCTCTCTAAGCCGTGGCAGGCAACCAGGGCATGTGCCTTTGTGCTCTGAGTAGCATCTTTGGCTGTTGGTTATGGAGGCAGCTGGAGGTGGGCAGGGGTTTTGGATCTTCTATTTTTGGGGGGGACAGATGGCACAGGGGGTTCTTAGATTGAGAAAACCAAACCCTCAACAAGAAATACTCAAATTTCCAAACAGCAATCTTTCTTTAACTGCTACCTGTGGCTTAAGGAAGGAAAGGACAAAACCCTTCGTTTCTCTCTAACTATTCCTGTCCTTGGTGTTCTGCTTTGCTTGGTTCCTGCTGGACCGCCCATGAAGCCTTGGTGTTCCTCTTGGGCTCTGGGCAGATGGAGCATGTCCAAACCTACACAAGCACTAACTGCAGGGTCCAGAGAGCAACCGTCTCCTTCTATCAGCAGAATCACCCCTTGAACAGCTCCAACAGGCAGAATAAATCCATCAAATGTCCACCAAGCGGACTGAAATCAGGTTAAGAGGCAGCATACAGGCTTGAGGGAAGGTGGTGGCAGGGATGCTGTGGTAGCCGCTGCTACTAACCATGTGCTTTGGGGGTGACGAGGTATAGGGAGGAAGATGTTTTGAGCTAAGAAGGTAAGCTTTGGAGAAGCCCGGGGCAGGCTGAGCAGAGAGGCTGGGTCCTGGGGCTTTGACTCTTCTGAAGTTCAGGGTTGCTTGACTTGGTGTCTTTTATGGAGCTCTTGTACAGTTAATCACCAGTAAACCAGGCTCTAGCCCAGATTATTGTCATAGGAGTCCTGTCCACGCTACATGGAGCAACCTCCACTGGCACAGGAGGGAAGGCTTATGTCCTGTCCTGGGGGACTCAGAGTCCCAGTTTGGGGAATCAAGCTGATGGAGCCAGAGCCTGGAACAGCCTTGAGGTGCCACAGTGAGAACCTCCAACACCAGTTCAAAACATCTTGGGTAGGAAACCAGCTGGAGCTGGCGTAGGGCAGCCAAACTAGTTGAGACTAGCTGGTATACAAAGGTCACGTTTGTGGCTTTTTCCTCCCTCTGATCTGTTGCTGGGCCACGAAAGCCTCTGAGAAGTTTGCCCCTAATTAGCCTGTCGACTGAACAGCCATTGACCCCATGGGTCTCCACTGACTCGTGTTCCACAGCCTCCAGCTAAGGGTTTTTTTTGTGAGTATATGGTTGGACTCGATGATCTCAAAGGTCTTTTCTAACCATAAAGATTCTATGATTCTATGAAATGGTCTCTATTTCAGTCTCGCAGATAGCTGTGATCAGCTCCAAGTCATGGCCAAGGACGCTTGGCAAGCACAGGGCCACTGAAATGAAGCAGTCAGTCATAGTTAAGCATCGTGGGTGCTACGTTGCCACTTGAAATGCCATTGAGTCTGGAGGAGTTGGCAGCAGAACTGCCAACAGGGGTCTCTGAGATGGGGTGTGAGTTTACTTCATATCCACGAACAGTAACAGCACGAAGAGCAGAGGCAGTAACCGTATTCCTATCTGGTCTGCGGCCACACTGTGGGAATAAGCTGATTTATCTGTGTGTTAGAAGTCGTTATATACGTAAAGGAGAATAACTTGAGTCATTGTCTGGCTCTAATTTCTTTAAGCCCTGATTCAGTAACTAGGCACATGTGCTTAGCTCTGAGCAGCACTACTCATGAGCTCAGCGAGGTATTTGCAGTATCGGGGCAGAAAACCCGGCTAAAACCTGCTGCAGTGATGTCACAGCACTGATTTGTGCTCAGACACTTCGTCTCTAGCAAGGGACAAACACAAGAGCAACACTCAAAGCCTGTGGTGTAGCCATTTCTCTTCGGGTGGTTTATTCATGCCACAAGACCCGCTCTTAGCGTAAATACTTGTTGCCACGCGAGTGCTTCAGCAGTCAAGAGATTCTGAAAAAAGTCTTGTGTTGCTGCTTCTCCTTATGGGACAGGCTTCCAGTTGGTGATAAAAGCTTCGTGCCGGGATTTAGATCACACGTATCATGAGGGGTCGCCATGTGGTGAGGAGAAATGGCTCCATAGGAAAAGGTTGTCCCCCTTCTTGTTACTCAAGGCTATAAAAAGTTGCCCTGACCCAGGTTTTCCCTTGTGTTGTAGCCTCTGGTCTGGTGTCTGGCTTGGATAAATGGAGCTTGCATATACATAAGGGTAAGGAAGAGGAATAATTAGCGATCTGAAGATATTTATAATGACTTTGCTCTTCATCTCCTCCGCTTGCAGCCATCCATGTGACCCGGCCTCTGCGCTGGATAGACTTGTTATTGTAGTGCCTTGGTCACGGTGGATGCTGCTGACACATGATAGAAAGATGTCAGGGAGACCATCAAAGCTGGCTTTTCACAGGGAGCCCTTGTCTGCGCGGAGTCCTTTGGACTGACATGAAATGAACTGGGGACAGCAGGGGGGTGAAGCCTTAAATGGGCAAGATAAATTAGAAAGCCCTCTGGTCGTTAGATAAAATAGCGTAGTAGGGAAAAAAAACCCACACCACAGACACAGGGGCCTTTGGTAGATGAGGAGGTGGGTTATTAGACCGACACGTGCGTAGGGATGCACGTGATGGGGTGCGGAGGGACAGCAGAAGCCGTGTCTTGCAGGACTTGGGCCATAGGGAAATGGGGTGAAGCCCCTCTGCCCCCGCAGTTTTAGGCAAAGCCCTTCCCTCGGAGAGAAAACACTGGGCATGGACAGCTGGGCTAAACCCCTAAAATTCAAATATACCTCTATATTTGGCTCCAGGAGACCTCATTTTATGATTTATGATTGTATTTTCCAGATGGGTGCTGGAATCTCGGCTTTTTCTTCCTGCGCTGGGCAGCTCTGTGTATTCTTCTCCACAGCTCAGCACCGGTCAGTAATGTCCATCTCAAGTCCACCCAAATAAGCAGAAAGACCTATTTCTATATACTTATCATCGCATTACAGCTTTCTATCGCGTTCCTGACCTCTAGATCGCTTTGTGCCTTGCTTAAGGTCCATATCCAGGCAATAAAATAATTTTCCCCCTAAAAAAAAAAAAATATGGAAAAAATAGGGAGAAAGATGTCTTCATATCACCTCTTCAGTTGGAGAGCATGAGGTGCCCCCACCTCCTGGATGTCTGCGTGAGGCTTTTTATCGCAGCACGCCGTTACACGTGCAGCTGGTGGAGATCAGTGGTTGCGGGCAAGATAAGGACCTGAAGTCTCGGGGGCTGTAAATTATAGCTGTGCTTGCAAACTTGCTGGCTGGCGAAGCAGCGCACTCGAATACGCGAGCTGGAGCCAGGCAGATTTATGCCACAGGCTGAGGGTGCCAGATTCGCTCGGTTTTGCTCGGGTGCCGCTGAGGCATGCCTGCCCGCGGGAGAACTGCTACCCGACAGCTCCCTGGCCTTTAAATTCCCCAGGTCAGCCATGTGCTGCCACCCTTGCTTGAATCTTGCTTTCACTTGGGTGGTTAGCGATAACTGCCAAGCGAAGAAGCTGCCAGCTGTGCTTACGGGCAGGAAGGCTTCATCCAGCGCAGGAAAATCCTTCCTGGTGGTGCTCAGGATACAGGGTGTAGTCATCCTTGTGTAGGAGACCCTTTCCTTTGGCTAGGAGCAGAGTGGCATTGCTTTATAGGGAAAAGGGTGGGAAAAAGCTATTCATGCAGGATTTTAAATCCTGATTTATGTTTTTTTTTTTTTTTTTAATGACTGCTCTGCTGCTGTAGCTCCTGTGTAAGCACTGGGCACCTCTGCGCTTGGAGGAAGACCTCAGTAAAGAAAGCAGAAGTCTAACAGAGGCACTAGGCGGATCACTTGCGCAGAGCTAGCTGGATAAAATGTGCTCCAAACAAGTTACTCCTTGCAGGCAGGGATGGTGAGGCAACGCAGCTGCTGGTTTCCATATGCATGAAACTCTCTAACCTTTGGAATATGTAGCTTAGTTAAATATAATACTGCCAGCGTCACTTTCCCAGTTTGTGAGGTGCTTTTTTCATCTCCTCAAACAATCTCGCATTAAAGGCGCACCAGGAGGCACGCATCCTCCCTGGGGGAGGATGGGAAGCTCTCAGAGCTCTCTCAGAAGCCTATAAATAGATGTTTTGGCTCCTCTTGAAATACATCATGGAGAGAAACGATGCTGGACCATATCCAACAGTGATTCTGCAGACCTGTCCCATCACTGATGGGGCCTTGGAGTCGATGCTATAGTAGAAGCTGCTGGTTCCAAGACCTTATGGATGTCAAGTCAGGTCTCCATAATCCTATGGAAGAGAAGTTTGCCTCATAAAAGCTTTGGGTCGGTGATAAAGATCGATGTTGACCTAAGATCTGCTGTGGAGGGGTTTTAGAGGTCTGGGTGTCTAGGTCTAGCACTGGAGTTGCTCATCTGACAGTTCGGAGCCTGGTAGCCAAAGGGTAGGTGGGACGTTGGAGAGGACTATTTTAACAAGCTGAGGTGACTCTCTCAATATATCCTGTGCGTTGAGCTCAGAGCAAAGAAATAGCCCAGCAGTCGCCTGACCACGTGCCCCTGAATAACCTGCAGGACCCTTTGACCTAAAGGAGGAGGGGATGCGGATTTCTTTGCTTCAAAAAGCACTGACTTGGCTCCCCCAGCTTGTGTTTGGCCAGCTCAGGGAAATGGGACATTTATCCCTACACCAGGCAGGTGTGTCCTCAGGAAAAGTTAGCAGCACTGTGTGCTCTCCTGCTCGGGCTCCTGTGTTGCAAACAGGTCAGGACGGATGAAAGACGCTACAATATTTGGCTCCGCTGCACCCTTCCTCATCTGTGTGTCCTTGTCTCCAAGGAAATGCTACTGGACCTAAAACTTCTCCCTTGGCTTGATTTAAAAACCACTTCACTGCAGTGTTGAGAAGAGCTAATGCCTTCTTCAGGGTTTCTTCTGAAATTAGGAGTGACGTCTGTTGCATAGACACTTAAGGGAGTGCAAAAAGGGCTTCTAGGAGCACCTCTTCTCTCTCTCCTGGTCCTCTTTTGACTACGTTCATGGTTCCTCCTGACTTGCTGGAGCAGACCAAGGTGCTCTTTCCACCAGTGCATCCAAGCTGGGGTCAACATGTCTACAGAGCCTTGGCTAAGGGGTGATCTTGTCTGTAGCAGCTTATCTGAGGTCTCTTCTCAGGCTCTTTTCAGTGGTGCCCAGGGGACAGGACAAGAGGTAATGGGCACAAACTTGAGTATAGGAAGTTCCACCTAAACACGAGGAGGAACTTCTTTCCTGTGAGGGTGGCAGAGCCCTGGCACAGGCTGCCCAGAGAGGTGGGGGAGTCTCTGTCTCTGGAGACATCCCGAACCCTCCTGGACGCGTTCCTGTGCCACCTGCTCTGGGTGACCCTGGTCTGGCAGGGGGTGGGACTGGGTGATCTCCAGAGGTCCCTTCCAACCCTATGATTCTGTGATTCTGTGATTCTGCGATTCTCTAGGCTGCCTGGAGACTCTTCTGCTTCTCCTCCCCCGTGACTTCCTCTGCACTGGGGACTACAAGTACAGAGAAATGTCACAAAATGTCATGTATCTGCCCTGACATGTTGCCCTGCCAGAGGTCGCCTCAAGGCTTGATTTCCACCCAAGGTCCCCATCAAGCCAGGACAGAAGAACCAGCATGACCACTGCTTTCAAGATGACCTTGATATTTTGGCCTTGGTGGTTAAAAAGAGAAAGGATGCGGGGAGAGTTGGCCTTTAGAAGTTTCCAGACAGGACCGGCTGGAGGCTTTCCCCCCCTTTTTGCTTCCACCGGGATGTTGTGTGATTTTCCCTCTCCGACTGTCCCATCTCTGCTCTCATGAGAGGCCCTTTGGTTCTCATCTCTCTGGCTGTGCCTCATCAGTCTGCTAAGCTGCGTTTTCCTCTAAGCTTCCCGTTCCTTGTATCTAACTTTATTTCAGTGCTTGTTTTCCTCCTAGAGAACATCTGCAGCAAAGCCCTGTCTGTTTTTAATCTGCTGTGACAGCTTTGGAAGATGAGTATAAGGGGTTAACTGTTTTCTGTCTGCTTAAAATGAACATACATAGAGAAATTAGCAGTGAGGTACATCACACGGAGGAGGAGGAGTACTCCTGCTTGCTCACTTAACAGCAGCAAGCATTATCTTGTTCCTAAACATGGTTTTGAGTGGGTTGATAGGAAGAATATGCCACTGAGTAAGCACTGAGCCTTGTCAAATAGTGATTTCCAATACGAGCTACATGATGGCAGACTAAGGCAAGCTATTGCCTGTGAAAAGGCTTATTAGTATGCCGTGAAGTGCTCTTTCTGACAACTTCTGGGCTGAATGGGGCTCCTGGGAGGGATGAAATCATATAACGTGCTGTGCATGGGGTCTCCTGCTCCTCTAAATCAGTCTTGCCCTGCGAGAGCCAAGGGTCAGATCATAAATTGGCCAAAATCCACTGAAATCATAGGGTTTTTTTTTTTTACAGCAGTACTCTGCCCTTTCCTTCGTATGTGGGATGAATAGCGTTAAGAAATGAGTGTCCTTCTCCCTCGTGGAGTGGAAGAGGGAACAAGGGCCTTGGTGTGCCCAAGGGTTTGGGAGCTGCGGTGGGACACCAAAATTGCTGTGTGGCTTAAAAGATTTTTTGGCGTTATACTTTTATTACCCAACCTGAGCCTCAAGGGTGTCCTTTTAGTACCTTCAGGTTTTTCCTGCGGAAACATGAAGTCCTTTGCTGCGGCAGTAATAAACCTTAGAAAAACACTGACTATAGTAAAATGGAAAGAAAACGTCTGAAGGACCCGAGCTGCAAACAAAGCAGGAAAAAATACAGATGGAAGAGCGAAAAAATTTCCATGTATCCTCTGGTCTCATGCTGCTTATGGATGGAAAGAGTGGAAGGGAGGGGGAGAAATCCCCTTTTTAGTGTTTGCACTCAAGCGAGGAGCCACTAGATGGCAAGAACACCCTGCCAGCAGTTGGCAGCTGGGCTGTGATGGTGAATTTTGGGGAGATCCTGAGCCACATTTGATGTCAGAGTGTCTCTTCCCTCCCCCCCAGCACCATCTCTGAGTGCGTCCAGCACATTGCTGTGAGTTAGGGTTGTGGCATTTTTAGCATCTCCAACGTGTGCGTGGGAGGGTTGGGGCAAAGCAGTGTTTTAATTTCCCTGCTCAATCGAACACTTACCTGGGCAGGGAGAAATCTTCATCTGATGCTGCACTTTGTCATAGCCACTGGCAAAAAAGCTCTTTGGATGAAGATGCTGAGATCCCGCGGGTCTGTTACCACTGCCGCAACAGGTAGGAGCTGCAGTGATGGAGAGATGGTCCATGACTTGGTCAATGGTCTCAGCAAACTCTAAAACCTCTTTTTATGCTTGTTCTTGGGTTGCCTGATTATGTCTCCTTTCCTCCTTTCACTGTTGTTTCTGTCTTAGGGAAGATCCTCCGTTTAAATCACAAACACCGCCCACTGCTAATGAATCTGGCCCTGATAAAGGTTTTGGGAGCATCTGGGGCAAGATGCTGGTCAAGAGGGTCTCGAGCTCTGCTTTAGAGTCCCGGCCATCTGCAGGAGACCTCCCGACTGAGCTGGGCTGGCTTTATCCAGTTATATACCCTGTTTATAAAGTGTAGTTACTCTGAGGGAGGAAAAGGGCATCAGCCCAGGTCTTCCAGCCTCGTCTGCTGGCTCCAAAAGCTCCATGGTACAGTGCTTCAACCCAGGGCCAAGTGGTACAAAAGTACCTAGAGTTTGGTTAAAAAATACCTTGACCTTGGTAACTTTTTATCTAAGACCTGTGTTAGTCTGGAGACAGGATCTCAAGCATGTAATAAACCACAGCCGGCATCTGCTTCCCTCTGGAAGGGGGACTTGTGGCTTTGTTTTCCCCAATGCCCCTTGCAAGAAGGTGCTCTGCATCCTTCCCTGAGGTTACATCCAAAACTGGGTCCCTCTCCTGCACCACCCGATGTCCCTGTGGAGGCCAGGGATGCTCAGAGTTTGCTCTTCCTTTTCAGGAAGAGCAATTGAACTTTCAGGCATCTCCTCTTTGAGGCACATTCATTTCCCACCGAGGGCAAGCGCTGATGTGTGGAAGGGGATGATGTGGGTTTATGTGTTTATAAACTGCTGAAGACGGCTCCGATCAGTGCGGCGTGCTTTTTATTGGCCATAAATTTCCACTACTGCAGCACTTTATCGCACCATAAGCAGATAGGTGGCTGCCCCTTTTACAACCCTTAAAACACCACGTTTCTCACCGGATCTTGCTCTTGTCCTTTTACGCACCTCCAAGGTATGGATAAGGCAGGCGTTGGCTTAAAGCGGCTTTGGCCAAATGTTGATAAATGGCAACGGAGAGTCTCCTCCGAGGGCTTGGACTTGAACTGGGGGTGTGTGGGGAAGGAAATGGGTTGCTCTATGTGGAGGTGACAAATATCTGTGTTGCTGAACTGCGTTGCCATCCTTTGTATCGGCTGTGGGAGAGCTCATGGGGCACCAGGGCTGGGAGGAAGGAAGCAAAGCAGCCGTGGTTTGGGGGGCTCCAGGGCTGAGAGGGGGTTGTGGTACCCTTGGGGAGCAACCTGGGGGTTTGAACTTCCCTGGGCCACATGCAAGAGCTGTGCCCTCGACTGGCACTCATCCATCAGGGGGTCTGCTTAGCTGCTGGGCATCCAGCTGATGCTAAATTACCTCTGCAAGCAGCAGTTCGCTGGTGAGCGCAGAAAGGCTGCAGGTATGGATTTAGACTCCTTCTGCAACTGATCTCTGAAGGCCGGTACTCACTTTTAATGATTTCTCCGGCAGCTGCTGTTAGAGCTCTCATTTGAGTGCCTGCTCCTCTCAGCGCCGCGCTCGGGAGTTCATTATCTCGCTCGAGGGCAACGACTGAGATGAGGGAGTCGGCGGTGGGGGGTCTTGGGAGTTGGAAACTGCGTCTGCCTGTTAACTTCTACAGCCTCGTAGCATCCGTCTGCTTCTCACTACAGAGGCCGTGGTTCCCCCCAGACTGATGCTCCTCTAGGACTGGTGGCCGTTTCTGCAGGATGTGGTCCAGGGCTGTTATCAGTGGATGGTGTTCTCCCATTCTTTTATTGCTTTGGGAAGGGGGAGCTAGAAAATCTGATGAACGTCTCACACACCCCGTGGTCTTCCCAATGTCTTTTGGTGGACAAAGGGCTCTCCATCACCCTGGGATGCGGCCAGCAAGCTGGGAGCACGGGGGCTGAGCAGTGCATGGGTGCCTTGGCCTGACAGCAGCCCCTGGATGCTCTTTAGAGAGAGGGGCAGCACTTTTGGGAGCAGGTTGGGACTCATTCTCTGGTTTCTAACAGTGGCAGGAAGGAGAGGCGGCTGCTTGTGCAGGCTGCAGCCCAGGAGGGGTCAGCACAGCCCAAGGATTGGGAGGGGAGCAGGCAGGGGATGCCCGGGCAAGGGACCAGGGGATGGGGGGGACCACAGAGCACTGGCTGCTCCGTGCCACCATCACTCAGCGCATCCCTGGTACCAACCTCAGCACTGGTGCGGACCTGGGGACCACCTCGGTGCCCTGGGTGTACCTGTTAGGGTGGTTAAGATGAGCACTACCGGCTTTCCCTGGGGAGATCCCGCATCCCTTTGGCCCTGCCAGGAAATAATTCATGATGGTTGAAGGTGGTAATTAATAGCGGAGGCAGTGTGGGGTAGGTTGGGGATAGGGCTGCTCGGCTGCTGGCTGATGTTGCTGCTAGACTACCCACTGTATAGGTTTCAAAATCCCGCTGCCTTCTAGCATTGTGGTTGTGACACCGGCGCCGTTAATTACTAATTACCGTGGAGTCCTCAGCTGCCCTAGATGAATCCTCTTCTTGGGGTGCTGCTTGGCCCAGGCAGTGCTTGCTTCTGCCTGAAGCTCCTGCCCACAGTTTCTTCTCTCTGAAGCTCCAGCGAGGCTTCGGGATGCAAATCTCCATCCCCGAAGCATCCAGCGGCCGGGGAGGGAGAGAGACATCTCCCGTCTGTCCGCAGCCCGTCTGTCCTGCTGCGGGCTGGGGGCGTTGGACACAAAGGTGGCTCTTTCTTTTCCCTCTCCTGCAGGGATGGGACACGGAGGTGCCGAGTTCGGGGCCTGACAGATGGCTTGGACCACGCCAGACCTTCGCACCAGCGCTGGCTGGCGAGGGCAGGGAAATGACACAAACCAGTTGCTAATTAGTAATTAATCAGTCAACCGTGCTGAAGGCAGGAGGCTGCAGCAGATGATGGGGATGGAGGGGATTGAACAAACGGATGGTGCTCCTGGGAAGGGGCAGATCAGGTGTTTGCAGCCTCTGTTGATAAACCAGACCTGGGCTTTGCTGCTCCACATCCTCCTCCTGCCCTTGCTGGGAGTTCGAGTTTTAGGAGCTCTGTCTGGGCCCCTTGCACGGGGCTCGGCCACAAGACCTGGGGGCTGGCTTGGAGCAAGCACCCTCCTCCTACGGCATCCATCCTTGCTCCGGGGTCACGCGTGAGGGTTGTCAGCAGCACTGAAGGAGTTTTCTTTCTTTTTGGTGAAGCAAACCCCTGAAGGCCACATCTCGGAATAGGAAATGAGTAAATATCTCCAGACTTGGCCCTTCGGATGGGGGCACGGCCATTGCACAGTGCTTTAGTGATGGAAGAAAATGCCGGAGGCGGTTTTGCCCACGTCCAGATCCCCCTGTGGGGTTCTTTCTTGGTAGATCTCCGTGAGATAGGTGTTAGCCTGTCAGGGTGGAGATGGCAACTTCTGTCTTCCTCGCATCCTGGTGTAATGCCTTCAGAAATATCTCGCCCATCCATTTTCCCCCCTCTGATTCCAGCGGCCCATTTGCAAAGAAGGATAATGACCCTCCAAGGCTGGCTCTTGCTGCAAGCTGCTGGCCTGGGTACGCTGGGATGGAGCCAGCAATGGAGGAGAGGGGGATGCAGCAGTGACCGGGTACCCAACGCCTCCCGAGCATTCACCCAGCCCTTTTTCGTGAGCGGTGGGGACGCAGAGCCGCATCCTTCCCCTGCCAAACTTCTCAGGCTGACCTGGAGCCAGCTCAGCTTTTCTTCCGCTCCTCGGCTTTCGCTTCTGCTGACATTCCCCAAGAGGCAACTTTGCACCTTCCCTGCAGCAGAGCAAGGAAAAATAAAGCGGAAGGGCTGGTGCCGAGAAAGCAAAAAGGAAAAAAAAAGGCTGTAAAGCAGAAGTGACTGGAGTGCTGAGGTGGCTCTGAGTGCGTCTTGCTGCCAGTTAAGGGGCACGAGTGCCTAATGCATTCGGACATGGCTGGTGATGCTCGTGCTGCTGGCGGCTGCAGGGGCCCCTTCCTACAGCTCTGCCCCGGCCAAAATTAACTTCTCTGGGTCCAGCAACAACTTTACCAGGGAGCCCAGGCGGTTCCTGGTGTTCCCAGCTTTCAGAAGCCCTATCAGCCCTCCCCAGCCCAGCAGGCAAGGGGTTAGGGAGCAGCCCGTGAGCCCCCAAGGGATGAGATGAGGTTTCCAGCTTCCATTTACCGCGCCAAGTCGGGGACTCTCCATTTTTCGGGGCTCCTGAGATGCCAAGCCTCGTACCCATTGCTCTCCTGCATCTCGGTGGCTGTTTCTGGCCTTTTCCCTTGGGATTCAGCGGCCTGAGTTTTGTTAGGCTTTCTCTGGTTTTGGAGCAGACTACAAAAGTGCCAAGTCCCTTTTTTCCCCATCCCCTGTAGTTGCTTTGTTCTGGAGCTACAAAAAGCAAGGATATCTCCCCAGCTGATGCATTTACACAGTCGGTTAATCCAGTCAGTGCTGGAGTCAGCGTCGGAGGTCTGCGGTAATAGCCTGGAGTGACATATTTAAGCCAAAAAGGCGGTGACCCCGCAGCTCCGCTCTCCCATTCCCGACCAGGGCTTCGCTCCCCACCCGGATGCTAAATCCCGGCGAGGGGCCGTGACTTAACTGCGGATGCTGGAAGCAAACGCGGCCCGATGCTCTCCGCCATCCGCCTGGCTCCCCCCAAACCATCCCACATCTCATCTCCCTGCATATGCTGGCCCAAAATTCATGTTTATGGAAGCAGCTGCTGGCTGCAGGCTTCTCCCTGCCCGTCCTGGCGGGGAATCGCCCGTCTGCTGCCGTGCTTTACCCATCCAAATAACCCTTGGAAGCAGCTGGACGCTGCGATGCATCATTTTTTTTTTAGCTTGCTGACCCCTTTTCTGAGCTGGATGCTCTGGGGAAAAAAGTGGGGAAAGTGGAAAACTTCCCCTGCTCCATAGGGAACCAAGAGGGCTGGTGGCTCAAAGGACTCGGGGTGGCTTCAAACATCTCGGCTTGCGGGGAGCCAGGCTGTCAGGCAGCTGTTTCCACGGTACTCCCGTTTATTATCTTTAAAGCCAACGTTCCGGAGAGCTACGTTTCTCGCCTGATGCGGATTAAGGTATTTGCAGCACCTGGTGGTGATAGACTGGCTTAAACAGCCTGGTGCCCTCGCGTTGCTGATGGAAACATCAAGGCAGACAGGCCCCTGCTAATGAGCCACCCTGCCCTAACGAGCTCGTGTTTACAGGCTGGGGAAAGAAAAAAAGCAAAGGAGAAAGTCAGAAAGCACAGCCATGCATCATCGAGACATGATTCTCTTTTATTAAGGGTTGGTTTTATCGCGGGTGCTTTTCCCAGCCATCCCGACCTGCTATTTCAGCCCTCGTCTATCATCCCAAACGAGGAAGGGAAGGGGAAAAAAAACCCCGAAAACAATTAGCTGGAAACAAAATACTTGTAATGGCTGCATTTTAATTACAAATAAAAAGCTCTCCAAATAGGCCTATCATGCAGAAATAAAAAATTTCGGATGCTTGGCTTGGTGCAGATGCTTTTCTTTGTGCAAATGGCTGTTATGGCTTCGTCTCTGTTTATTTGGTTGCACGGAAAAGGGGGGAGAGCAGCTGCGTAGCAACCCGGGAGATCTCCTCCCAGCACATCTGGTGCCGCCGTGGCCGCATCCTCCCCTCGGCTGGATGTCAGGCTGGCAGCCTGGGGCTGGGGGGGCTCCGGGGGTGTAAATTGAGGGGGGTTAAAGCAGATGTGGAGAGAAGGACCTTGGACACGCAACCCGCCGGATGCATCTCCCTTGTTCCTGGGGACAAGCAGCGGTGGGATTCATCCTGCACAGGCGTAATGAGAATTAAGCGGGGTGAGCGGCTGGGTACCGGAGCGATGCTGCCGCCCTGGGGAAGCTGTATCCTCCCAGCAGGAGGTACCAAAAGTGTGTGCGCAACAGGCGGGATGCTCCCCTGGGTGCTGGTATCCATGGGGCATCATTTTCCCAAGGCAGAGCACGCAAACGTGCCCTTCCCGATGTGGCCGAGCCCAGATTTTGCAACCCGTAAAAAATTATTACAACCTACAACAGCGTGGAGTCAAATCCCCTTAAATTTAACTGTTCTTTGCAGGAATTTTTTAGATGGAGCCGGCAACGCCGATTTGGTGTTTCGTGGGTCCGCGACTCTCTCCATGTGGGTTTCTTGCCCATGTCTGTGAAATTATTTCTAATGAGGGGGTGTCAGTTAGTGGGTTTGCAATGCAGGTGTGACATGGCCAGGCCGGAGGGGAGCGAAGGGTGAGCATCGCGTGTGATCGCTGCTGGGGATGCCGGCATCTCACATCCGCATCCGTGTGCAAGGAGGGAGCGGGGGGACAGGGTACCACAGCCGCAGGGATGGAGGCGGCTGCGGTGGCGGCGCTGGTCACCCGAAGCATCCTCCATCCTTGGTGGTGGGATGGCTGGCGTGAGATCCATGGATGATAAATCCTTTGGGATGGTCGGCATCCAAGTGGAGTGGCTGGAAAAGCCAGGCCAGAGGCTTTGCAGCTGCGAATAGATAGCACAGCCTGGGGCTGGCAGAAAGTTTCAGCCTCAAACGAAATGTGATTAATTCACTGCAAATTCAACCGATGGAACATCAGGAGGGCTTCCCTTTAACCTCGCTGGGGTCTTGGATTTCGTGTTGATTTGCTGGCTGGGAATTGGAAAAGAGGAAAAAAGGAGAACACATTTTTTTTTCACCTGGTTTGATGCAAAATTTGACCCGTGGTAAGACAGACGTGGATGTTTTAGGACCGTTTGCAATGGTAGCGGTTCCCCTTAGGAGCAAAAATGGTGCTGCTTTGTGATGGAAATATTTCGGTAAAGTTTCTTCCTTTTTTTAGGAGGAAAAAAAAGAAAAGAGGCTTTGTTGTCACCAAACCAAGTGCAAACCTGTTTCCAGCCTGAGGTTTTTAATTCTCCCTGCGAATATTTTGATTGTTTCTCTACCGCATGCTGTAAAAAAGCCACTTTGCTGGCATTTCACCCTGCTCTTAGAGAGGGAGGTGTAAACCTGGATGCCTCCCACTGAAACTGAGGGGTTGGCGGTGGCATGAAACCGATGTAAACCTTTTTATTGAAGGTTTAAACAAAAAAAAAACCAACCAACCAAAAAAAACGGCAGTGGAGTTGGGAAGCCTCAGCCGTGAGCGAAAAGACGGATCGAATTTGCGTGTCACTGAGATTCAGTGAACTGCTATTGTGTTGATTTTTCTAAAGATCCGCAGCCATCAGAGAAATGCAACATAATTGCTGCCCTGTTTATCGACGGCAGGCACCGAAAAATCCATTGCCGTGGCAAATTAACCCCCTCGTTGCTGAAATGCGGCCGAGCTGACACCTTCCTGCCTCCGTCTCCCATGGCTTTTGGCAACATCCAGTTGCTCAGCTCCTTCCTGACATGGAAGGTATCTCTATTGATTCATACTTAGATTAATTTTCTCTTTTTTTGGCTTTCCAGCTTCTTTCTTAGCAGGTATCAGTAGGTATTGCAATAAACGCAATGCCCCCACCACATCCTCCAGCATCTTCTTCCTCCCCCCAGGAGAGGAAGAGGAGAAGCGCTCCCTAGGGGCATGCTGCTGGGAAGGGAAGCCCAGGACCCGGCCGAGCTGCTGCAGACTTGGGTTTTCCATGAGATGGTTGGGATGGAGCCAGTGTCCCCCCTCCCGGGACCCTTCCCGGAGCCTCTCTGGCTCTTGGCACCAGCCCTAAGCCCTTTATCAGCCGTGGCCAGTCTAAGCGCCTCCAAGCTCGGTTGTGTCGCCAGCTGATGCCAAGGCTGTCGTCTTGCCTCCCGCCCGTGGATAAGGCAGGGGAGTGGGATGGAGGGGGTGAAAAAATCCTCCTGTGCCCAGAGCTGAGGGCTTTAGTTATGTGGAAGTGATATGAAGAGGTCCACGTCGGGGATGCAAAATGCCCGCAGGAGCTGGAGGTGGTGGAGCTAAGGGGTTTTTGTGCGGGGTGTGAGCCCCAGGCTATGAGCTGGGTCTGAGCAGCAGCTACAAGCACAGGACTGGGAGCTTTTCTGCTACAAGCATCACATTCACCTCCTGTAGCTTGCCAGCAAATTTTCTCGCACTGTATTTGTGCTGTGAGCTGTATATAGGGGCTGCCGGGGTGGCTCAGAGGGAGGGTTTCTTGCTGTTGGTGCCCACCAACCAGAAACATCTTCAGAACCCCTGGCTGAAGCTAAGCTGGACTAAACCTCGCACTTGTGGCAATGGCAGCTGCATCAGGGACCTGCTCGGGGTGTCTGGTGGGGTTGGTGGCTCTGGACCAACCACAAAGGTGGAGGATGCAGCTCACTGCAGGCATGTCAGTCCCTGAGACCTCTCTGGTTTCGTGTTCTGGCTGCTTTTTCCTGGAACTGGTGCTGGGCACAGCCCTGGGCAGCCCCAGCGACCTTTGCAAGCAATGGGCAGTGGGGAAGGGACCACAGCATCCCTGCAATGTTAACTAGGGACCACAGCATCCCTGCAGCATTAACTAGGGACCACAGCATCCCTACAACATTAATTAGGGACCACAACAGCCCTGCAACGTTAACTAGGGACCACAGCATCCCTGCAGCATTAACTAGGGACCACAGCATCCCTACAACATTAATTAGGGACCACAGCATCCCTACAACATTAATTAGGGACCACAGCGTCCCTGCAATGTTAACTAGGGACCACAGCATCCCTGCAGCATTAACTAGGGACCACAGCATCCCTACGACATTAATTAGGGACCACAGCGTCCCTGCAGCATTAACTAGGGACCACAGCATCCCTGCAGCATTAACTAGGGACCACAGCATCCCTACAACATTAATTAGGGACCACAGCGTCCCTGCAACGTTAACTAGGGGCCACAGCATCCCTCCAATGTTAACTAGGGACCACAGCATCCCCACAGTATTCGCCAAGCTGCTTTCTCTGAGCTGTTTTGCAGGGAGACAGCCCCTTGCTTCAACTTCTCTTGGCCACCCCATCCCTGCATGGCCAATACGCTTCACTGCTCCCATCTGTCCTGGACCGCTCACGGGATGGATGGTCCTCGTGCTTGGCTCTGATGGGCAGTAGTGGAAGAGGCTGGATAGTCTTCCCGGCCACCTATGCGTGTGGTGGGGTCTGTTCCATCTCCTGTTAGCCTGGCGAGGATGCTTCTGGCATGATGCAGACCTTCGGTTAGAGACATCATAAATTAAGCAGAGATTTAATGAATCGACATCAACAACAAACTGGGAGGACTCTGAGATCCTGAACTGGAAGGGATAGGCTTCACCTTGGCTTGAGGTGGGGCATTTGGTTGGGAGATCCCTTGGCCACGGAGCAATCAAGCATCCTGTACTGCTGCACCTTGGGCTTGGATCCAGGATGGCTTGTGTCCTCCTGTCCCCCATCCTCAATGGGGCTTGGTGTGGTGTCGTGTTCCCCCGTGATGGGTTGAGAAGGTTTTGGGGGCGAGGGATGCTCCGACGGGCAGGGTTTTTGGGGATACCCATGCAGTGTTCCATGGGAGGTGCGTTGCCACTTGCTCCCCAAGCAGGGGCTGCAAGTTGGGACTGAACTAAATTTAAACTAAATTTAAGCACCTGGGGAAGGCGAGCAGGCAGACCTGGCCCTGGCACAAACCCTGCGCTGCCTTGCCAGGCTGCTCATTCTGGGGCAAAAAAGGCAATTTCTGCCAAAAAATGAGCCTGGTGTTCAGGAGGTGGGGACTGAGCAAATGATACTGATTCGAAGCAACTTGAGCATCGCCCAAAATCAGAAAACAGTGACGAACTAAAAGGTTATTTGCCCTGATGGGAATTGAGATACTTTTGGGGTGACCCCGCACGGAGTCTGTTGTCCCTAAACCACACGCTCACCCCCTCTCCATGCCCAGGGTGTGTTGTAGCAGAGTGATGAACCAAAATAGCTGATATAATGATAAATCTGGTTTTATTTAGCTAGATGGTACCTTCTTGTGAGATAACATCTCCCCAGGTTGCCTCGGGGCAAGGGGTTTCACCCCAGGGCTGGCATCTCTACGGGACCTGAGGATATTTCCAATAAGGCAGCTGAGAAGATCCCAGCCGCTGCGTTTTGCCTTGAAATCACTGCCCAGTGCCTTGTGGTTTTGGTTGAAAACCAGCTGAAAACCATAAACACCCCTATTCCCCTTCCGCAGCTCGAGGAGTTTTCCCTTCTCCCCTCCTTTGGCTCTTCTGTAAATAAAAAAGAGCTTTATTGATTTTATTTCAGTAACAGAAAAATAATTTGCCTTTGGCCCGAGCTCGCAGGATGCTAAACTCCATCCAGGAGTGTGGTTTTGGTTTTTTTTTTTTCCCCCCTTTTATAGTGTTTCTGATCTGTGTTTATGATGCCAGCGCTGACACATCCTAAACTACAGCGTGGCTATAACCTCCGGAAAAACTCCCGGCGGGATTGAAATAGTGGCTGGCAAATGTTCCTTCCTCGCTGGAGCCTGTGAATCAAAAACCATCAACGGTTTAAGCAAAGGCTTGTGCCGGGGAGGGAGAACTTATGCCAGAGTCGATGCATATTTTATCACCGCTCTTATTCACTCGCAGCCCTTCTCCCTTCGAACGCCGTGCGGGTTTTAATTAAATAGTCATTGGCGAGGCTGTTATTCTAGCTTGGAAGGCCTCCAAATGGCCGTGTTTTTTCCCCAAAATGATCACAAGGGGATGTGCTCCCATCCCCCCTGTCCTCGCCAAGGTTCATCTTCCGCAAATACCGCTAATTACGTTTGTCTGGCCGGCTGCCGGCTCTCCGATAGCATCTTTCATTAGCACTGACCTCTCCGCGCTCGCAAGGAGCTGGCTGATGTTCCCGGAGCGGTGCCTTGTGGATGTCGCCAAGAAACGTCCCTTTGGCACCGGACAAGCAGGTCTGGGTCTTGCAAGCGATGGTGTCGTGTTGAGCCCTGGCTCGTCAGCGTCTGCTTGCAAATGAGGTTACGAAGCTTGGGTGCACCTCCCCGTCCACCCAACTGAGTTGTACCTGGTTGCAAAGAAAGCCTGAGAAAGGCTGAGGTTGGTGCCTCCAGGATCTGCTCTACCAAGGTGCCTGTGCGTGGGTGGTCAACTTGGGTTGGGTGCAGGAGGGGTGCTGGAAATGAGCGGGAGAGGACAGGGCAGCTCTTCTTGGCTTTAAACATCTCATGGAGGCTCTCCTGATGGCAAGGCAACCTGTAGCATCATAGATGTTGCTATAGGCAACTCTCCATAGGGTCTTGGAGAAACCATGGCTGGGGGCTGAGTGGTCCCACCTCCTTTGCCCACACCTAGAGATGCTGCGATGGGTCTTTCTCTTCCCTTGGCTTTAGATTCCCACCCAGCTCCTCACCCACCAACACGAGTTTGCTGCCGCTTGTCAGGAACGAGGTACTTAATTTGTCAGTTCGCTACGCTTAATATTTCTTTCATGTATCGCGTCGGTTTTAAATGCAAAACATGTCTGGATAAGCTCACTTTTTTGCTTTTTGTTTTTTTTTTTTTTTTTCCACCCTGCTGCAGTCGAGACATTGAAGGTAGCTGTGTTTAACTAATAAAAAAGATTTTAAAATGCTGGTTTTGCACTTCTTTAATTGACTTCCAATTTCCATTCACATGCAGCCTGGCATATTGCAAAGGAAAAAAAGAGCGCCGAGCAAATAAGAAATGCGTCACTAGCTGGTTTTTTACCATAATCAAAAATGTAAAAATTAAGAATCTGAATCAATGTACATTAAACTATGTAATTGCCTAAATAAACGTGGCGGGGGTAGATAATGGGTCTTCCTGATTAGAAGAAAATATAAAATTTAGTGCTAAGGTTATATTTGGTTGCAGAGCAGCGCGGTTTTGCGGTTGCACCCTTCTTTTGGGGATAAATCAGACGACAGCGATGGGTCCAGGCGCTGGTGGAAGGATGAAGGAGCTGAGAGCGTCTTGGGTGGCATCCTTGAGGGAATTATAGGGATGGAAGAATGGCTAGTGGATGGTGGAAGTTGGTTTTCCCAGCTCTCACGAGCCCAGTGGTGGTTGTGTTTTCTCTTCCAGCACCCAGTCCTGGTGGTCCCTGACCTGGTGAGGGTCCTGGCTTGCAGCGACTGGCCTTGCAGCAAGGGAAGAGGCTCTCAAGAGCAAGACCCTCCGGGTAAACCCCTGTCCCGGGTGGGTTTATTGCAGCCTCTTGATATTTATCATCACTTGAACTTGCTCAGGGTGGTTTGTAGCTCCGTGGGGCACGCTGTGGAGTTTTATTAGGATGCCCCACGTGCCTCCTAACCCTTTTCCCTGTAAATTGTGGCAGCTTTGCCAACCTGATCAGCAAAAATAATGATGTCGCAAGCTGCACTGAAACTGCTCAATGGTCTTATGGTTATCCCGAGAGCTGCAAGGCCACGGTTTGAAGCCGCTGACCATCAGTAGAAACACAGAGGTGGGTGTCCGGTAGTGTTGGAACTCAACGGCTGGGATCCAGCGGTGGTGGCAGGAGTCAGATGGTGGCACTGCCATTGCCACTGTGCCTGCCAGCCCTCCAAAGGCTCCTCCCCTGCGCCAGTATTTGGGAGCAAAAAGAAATAATCATCCAAGTCTGAGTACCGGTTTGCATTTGTCCTTTCTCCTTTGCTTTCCCTTAACTGCAGCCAAAAGTCATTTTGCCGTCAAACACAGGACCACTGCATGCTTTTTGCCTCAAACCTGGTTGTCCTTCCCTGCAGAACAAGCAGTGCTCCGGCACGGGATGTCCCCAACGCTTTTAATCTCCAAAATGCCTCCCCAGGCAAATTGCGTTAATATCGGAGAGTGCAGGAGCGGGGGGAGAGCTGCCCACCCGCGGTCGTTGCTATTCATCGCTCACCGTCACACTGGGGAATGAGGAAAAGCTGCCGGGTTTCGACGTGGCGGCAAGGAGTTAAAGGAAAGGTGAAATATTAAACGGAAGCAAAGAGGCACCCTGAGAAGGGCAGGATCCCAGGAAAGCTTTTCTGGGGATGGAAAAAAAAAGGCCCTGGAAGGGCTCCAGCTGCCCAGCTCCCACCCAGTCTCCATGTCCTCTGCTCCCCAGCACCCAGCCTGCCCTGGCAGGGATGCTGAAGGGTATGAAGCCGGGATGCTGATGGGGAAAAGAGGCTCTTGCATGTTGCAAAGGGGCTGGGGTACCTTTGCCGGTACCTGGGTTTTGCTGGGGGAGAAGTAGAAATGTGTTGGAGCGTGCGTGAGCCCGTCTACTTGAGCCTGCTGCTCTGAGCGCCGGCTCTGGAGGTAACTAAATAACAAGGAGTTAAATATTAATGATAATAAGGAGTTTTTTGGACTCATAATGTCCAACATATACATCCCTGCATAGACAGATGATGGGGTGCAGGAGGCTGCAGCCCTGGCATACTCTGGTCCTCGTGGGGATGGAAGAGGTGGCCCCAGTGGTGGTGGAAGAGGAGGCTGGACCGTGGCAGCGGACGAGAAGGGGATGCATCACCCACCTGTCATCAGCAGAAGCAACACGCTACAGCTAATGGGCAAACTTCAGAGGCAGGGTTAATTAACGCAGTGTCCCACGGTCCCCTAACATGGGTGGATGCCCCTGACCTTCGTAGGAAGCCCTTGAAGGTAGAAATGTGAGGTCTCCAGGCAGTAACTGAGAGAAGTAATAAATACTTTTGGGAGCACTTTAAGAGAACATTAACCTAAGCTCTCCTAAAGCACCATGAGCAACCAGGCGTAAATGGTGATATCCTGGGCTGCTCCAGCACCATCTCTTATCTCCAAGCGCTTCAAGCGCATCCATGACTTTGTGCTCATGACCTGCTGCCACCATGGAGGCAGGTACGGCAGGGTTTTTCTGTCTGGGAGCTGTATTTGTCCGTCTGGGGATGACAGATGACAAGCCGTTTGAGGGGAAGAAAATGCAATTACCCAAAGTAGGCTTTTGGCAGGACAAAGAGACGGCGGAATGAGGTCGGTGAAACCTGGGGAAAAGGGGATAAAAGACCGGCTGCTTACAGTCAGGGCCCTGGTTTGCTTTTGGTTTCCTCCTCAGAGACAGTGTTTGTGCAGTAATTAGCGATGTAAAACATGCGTCGGCCTCTTTGTTCCCATTAGGCTTGGCTACGGCTTGAAACGATGCGCAACAGTCGCCCGTGGTTAATTTTACCAAATGTTCACTTTAATTTCATTTAAGACCAGCTGTCTATAAATCTATAGTGCCTATTTACATCAGGTGCATATAAATATATATATATATATTTCTGTGCTGGGGAGAAGGAAACAGGTAGTAAGGCACTGGTAGGGGCCGCGCACCCTTTGGCCCCCAGTCTCCAGCCCCAGGGGAATGCGCGAGGTCAAGCCTGAAGGCTCAATGTTGGCTTGATGCCAACGGGGCTGACCTTTGGGTCATACCTCCTTAGGGGTGAAACCTCCCTGCTGTGTTCCTCCACCCTAAAATCCCCCGTGTGTTGCGTGTCCAGGTCAATATTAAACACCCAGTGTGCAAAGCAGCTACTAATTGGGCAGCGCGCAGCTGGGAGCCTGTGGCGAGATGTGGTTTATTTGCATCCGAGCAAGCACGCCTATGTTTAAATACCTCGAAGCAAACAAGTCCACCCAGCTCCTGCTTTGCTCTTCCTTGTGTCTTCAAGGCTGGGTTTACTGGCAGTATCCAAGGGCGGTTTGTCCCCTTCCTTACTTATGGGGACTGGGGGGATGCCTGCTTGATGGTAAGGATGGATAATATCGCCCTGGTAGCGTTGGTCCCATGCTATGTCTTTCAGTGTGGGCTGGTGGCTTCTTCTACCAGCTTTCACCATCATGTCACATGTGTCACCACCACTGTTGCATGAGACCGTAGCATGGATCCCTCAAACCTGTGTTTGTGCCGTCCCTCTCTCTGGCAGCACCAGGACGGCTGGGAGGAGGCTGCCGCTGGGTGATGGGAAGGGCTGCAGCTCCTTGGTCCCGAAGCGTGGTGAGATGTGGTCGGCCAGGAAACGTATGTGGAAGTGCCGGCTGATGCAGTGGACCAGGCTGCCCACCACGGCGCACTGGAAGCCGGATGGGTCGGGCATGGCATAGGTGGCACACTCATACCATAGCTTGGCCTTGGCGCCGCAGCGGTAGACACTGATGCCCGTGTTGCGCTGCAGGTCGAAGCGATAGATGAAGCCATTGGTGCTCACCATCTCGGCTGTCCTGTCCTTGCCGCCGCCGGCCGGGCTGACACTCCAGCTGTCCGAGCGGGTGGCATAACGCAGCAGCACGTAGCGCAAGGTGCCCCCTGTCACGTAGATCTCCCCATCGCACACCGTGGCCGTGTGGGCCACGGCAAAGGTGTCGTGGGGCAGGGGTGCGATGAAGGTCCAGCGGTCCTGCCGGGGGTCGTAGCGCTCCACTGTGTAGAGGCACTCACCGCCGATAGCGTAGAGGTGGCCATCCAAGGCCACGAGCTTGCAATGCGGCCGTGCTTGGTTCAGGGGGCAGATCTCCCTCCAGATGCTGGTGAGGGGGTCATAGCAGAAGACACGGTTGGAAGGTCTCTGTGTCCGGCCTGTGCCCTCACAGCCAGCCACCACGAAGAGGTAGTTGAACATGCTGCACATGGTGCATCCCCGGGAGACAACCTCCGGCGGCATGTGGCAGAGGTGATGCCAGCAGTCTCCTCCATCATCGTAGTAGCAGAGGCGGCTGGTGTGGAGGCTGGGCTCCTGCACGTTGATGTCTGCCACAGCCATGTACATCTTCCCCTTCATCCTCCGCCGCAGGATGAGCTCCCGCTCGCCAGCGTTGAGGCGGCCGTAGATGGAGGGTGTCTTCAGCACCTGCAGATAGTTGTCACTCATCACCTTGTAGGCAGCCTCCTGGAGGTGACCGAGCTTCTGTGCCTTGGCTGTGCAGAGGACTTCGTAGCAGTTCCCCAGGTCCAGGTGGGTGGGTGGTGGCATTTGGAAGTGGTCAGCTCTGGCCACCAGCCTTGTCTGGGGGCTTGCAGGTGGTGTGCTGGCTGGCACCGCGACCCCAAAACCCTTCATGGGCAGCTGGAGGTGGGGGCTGTCGGAGATCTGGAGGACGCTGTCCTTGCGGCCAGGAGATGGTGGCTCAGGGGAGCTCTCCAAGCTCCCCATAGGTGGTGGCACTACGGAGGAGGTGGTGGGATCCCGCATTGCCAAAACTGGGTCCAGCTCCTGGGTTGCAAAGTTCTGCAGCTCTTCATCGACATGCTCTGAGATGCGGGATGTTCCTGGAGGGATGTAGGGGAGACACTTCTTCTTCGACACTGACTGGGAGACGGACTGGACGTAGTAGTCATAGACTTTGCCTTTGAGGCCAGGGACTGGCTGCCCGGCCCCGTCCTTCACCTGCCGCTTGGTGATGTAATTCTCCTCCACCTGGATCTTTGCAACCGAGGAGAAAGAGTAGGAGGCGTCCGACCCCGTGTTGCTCGCCATCATCGTTAGACCCAGGTCCGAGATGACACTGAGGGTCTGGATCGTCCGCCCGTGTCCCTCGGCCTCCTGGCTCATGCCTCCACTGGCCAAATCCTGCTTCGTGCTTTGGGCGCATCCATCACCTGCCACCTGGGCATCAGCAATCCCGGGGGAAAGCCCGGTGCTTGGGGCAAGCGCGGCCTCCGCCCCACGGCTGCTCAGTGCTTCGGCCGCATCCCCAGCTTCGTAAGAGTTCAGCTTGCTTCCTGGCTCGCTTCCTGGCTCGCTTCCTGGCTCACTTCCCAGCTCGCTTCCTGGCTTGCTTGCCAGCTTACATGCCTGCTCATTTCCCAGCTCACTTCCCGGCTCACTTCCCGATTTGCTTCCTGGCTCTCTTCCCAGCTCACTTCCCAGCTTGTTTCCCAGATCGCTTCCTGATTTGCTTGCCAACTTGCTTCCCAACTTGCTTCCTGGCTCAGTTCCTGGCTTGCTTCCTGGTTCGCTTCCCAGATCACTTCCTGGCTTGATTCCTAGCTCAATTCCTGGCTTGCTTCCTGACTTACTTCCCAGCTTACTTCCTAGCTCACTTCCTGGCTCGATTCCTAGCTCGATTCCTGGCTTGCTTCCTGACTTACTTCCCAGCTTACTTCCTAGCTCACTTCCTGGCTCGATTCCT
>VYZM01008658.1:51653-68552 GCA_013398915.1 Dromas ardeola | reverse complement strand
TTACCTGTTTTTTTAATATATATATATATTTTTTTTTTTTTTTCCCAAGCCTTGTTTTTCTCTGCCCATTTTTCACCCCTGAAAATCTCTACCGATGCCACCTTTTCCCTTGGGACAAGCAGGATGGCGGGGCCAGACCTCAGATATTTGGTGACGGCGCGTTAAGAGACGATAATTTCTTTGCCATGCAGTGAATCCCCACCGACAGCCAACGAGGACACGTCCAGCATTGCTATAATACCCTCAACTGCCCCAAAACGGGGGAAAAAATCCTAAAAATAGGCATTAAAAAGCAGCCGGCGTGTCAAAGGAGGTGATAGCAGGGCGACTTACCGCACGGTGGACTGGTAGACCAGATCCTCCCTCTTCCGATAGTTCTCCATGTGTGAGAAATTGGTGGAGAACATGGCATCGAAGGTGAAGATCTTCTGCTTGATGGTGCCACCATCGGTGACCTGCAAGAAAAAAACCCCCATCTCTAAGAAGAAGAAGAAGTTTGCACCCGCTTTTTAATTTTCTATAAGATTTTTTGGTTTTAACAGATTTATTTTTGATAGATTTCAATATTTTTATTAAGATTCAAGAAAAAAACCCGCGCATTTCTAGCCGGTTATGGCAGCACTGTCTCCTATCTCCAGCCGCTCACTGGGGTTGTAATTTTTAAGTGGAAAAAGGCTGGTTTTGGGACTGAGGAGGACTCGTTTCTTCCATGTGTCCCCCAGCGCCTTCAGATTTATCTCCCCCTCTCGTGAGGAGAGAAGTTTAGTACAAAATTAAGGAGGAAAAGGCAGAAGAACGCAATGCAGATGGGAAACGTGTATTCTGGGGCTAGAACAGCTCAGATCGATCCATGGGAGGGTTGGAATAGTTGTTTTTTATAAAAGGCCAGGCACAGGAGAAGGAGATTTTGGGGATTAACCCCCCCAAACCAGCATCTCTCGGGAGGAAACCCCACTCTCCCTACCCAGAACTTCTCTCCCCGCTTGGGCAAAACTCAACTTTGATTCCAGATTTTCTCTTTCCCCCCTTTTTTATGTCAAAAAGAAAGGAGGGGGGGTGGGGGGGAGGGAAAAGCCGTCACTAAAACCACCTCTTCAAATTTATTAGCCGAGGCTGAGGTTTTTATTGCAAAGAAAATACAGGCTGGCAAGGACGCGGGAAAAGAAAGTGCANCGCGGGATAAGGAACTGCAAGGAGAATGATCGGAGCTGTAAATCTCCAGCCTTGGGAATGAGGGGAAGTTTTCAAGGACGCGTCCGGTTTTTCCCCGTTTTTAATTACGCCCTGGGGTGGGTTTGGGGAGAAACCTTGGAGCTGCTCCCAGAGCGAGAAGCTCTCCGTGTATCAGCTCGAAGGGTTTTCCAAGGATTATTTTGGGGATGCGACAGAGGATGGGGATGCTCAGGGGAAGCGGGATGGGGAGCGGTGGAGGTGATGCCCATGGACCAGGAGTTTGCCCATGGACATGTTCCCCAGCACATCTGGACAGATGTGGGCAAAGCAGGAAAGCGTCGAGCTAGATCCGAGGATGAAAATGGGAAAAATACAGCTGAAAGCATCACTCCTGCCAACATTCGACCCCCCCCAGGACCCCTTGCAGCCCCCCCAGGGATGCACGGCAAGGGAAGATGCCGCAGCCCGGGAGCATCCTCATGGGATTACAGGCAGCTAATAGGCTCTGATGAAAAGGCGCATAGAAAATAGTCTCTCTCCAGGGATTAGACCTACTTTCAGCCTTTTATCTGCACCCTGGGGTCAATTTTTTTTGGAGAGGAGCTACATATAAAGTTGTCGGAGAACCCATGGTGGGGGGTGGTGCAGGAGCAGCCAAGCCCAACGCTTCTTTGCTGGGGAGAAAAAGGATGATAATTGGGCAGCATCCAACGACGATTGCCCCAAATACCGAGGAGCGGGAGGAAAAGGGGCACGGGGAGAGGAAAAAGCACATTTAAGGCACGGGAGCCGAGCTCAGGCAGCCCAGGGCTGCCTGCTGCATTATTTATAAACCCCAGTAAAAATCTTATTCCTGACAAAAACCCGGCAATTGCCACTGCACGGGGAGACATTAACCTCCTGCTCCTTCCCGCTGGCGCAGAGGCAGCCCCCCCCCTGCGTCTCCCCCTGGCGTTGTCACCTTGCCGGCGACCCGGCGCTTTGCTGTCCCCAAAGTCCGTTGGCACCATTAATATTGCCGGAGTCTCTCACTGGGATGCGCGCTCAGTGGGTTAGATAAGCATCGGGGAGTGATGGATGGGGGGACCAAAGTGATGGGGGGGGGGAAGGATTTTGGAGGATAAAGTGGGTCGTTAAAGGACAGGAGGTCTCCGTAGCACCCTGGTACATGGGGCATCACCCCAGGAGGGTGAGGGGTGCTGGGCTTCGGAACAGATTCCTCCAACCACCCTCATCCTGGGGCTGAATTTACACCTTTTCTCCAAGGAAATGCAACAAGCACTTGCTAGGGGAAGAGGGAAGATACCCCAAAGGGGCTGCAAGGGGTGACTGCAACGCTCAGCGTGCTCGGGGGGGGAGCACTGGGGTTTGCAGCATCCCGTGTCATCGCCCATGGGGGTGTTGGTGGGGGAGAAGCTCAATGTGACCCATCAATGTGCGCTGGCAGCCCAGAAACCTCCCTGCAGCCTGGGCTGCATCCCCAGCAGCGCGGCCAGCCGGGCGAGGGGGGGTTCTGCCCTTCTCCCCCGCTCTGTGAGACCCCCCTGCAGGGCTGCCTCCAGCGCTGGGGCACCAACAGCAGAAGGACACGGAGCTGTTGGAGCGGGGCCAGAGGAGGCCCCGGAGATGCTGGGAGGGCTGGAGCCCCTCTGCTGTGAGGACAGGCTGAGAGAGCTGGGGGGGTTCAGCCTGGAGAAGAGAAGGCTCCGGGGAGACCTTGGAGCCCCTTCCAGTCCCTCAAGAGGCTCCAGGAAAGCTGGGGAGGGACTCTGGATCCGGGAGGGGAGCCATGGGACGAGGGGGAAGGGTTTGACACTGCAAGAGGGGAGATTTAGATGAGGTATCAGGAAGAAATTCTTTGCTGTGAGGGCGGTGAGCCCCTGGCCCAGGTTGCCCAGAGCAGCTGTGGCTGCCCCATCCCTGGAGGGGTTCAAGGCCAGGTTGGACGGGGCTTGGAGCAACCTGGGCTGGTGGGAGGTGTCCCTGCCCAGAGCAGGGGGGGGCACTGGGGGGCTTTAAGGTCCCTTCCAACCCAAACCATTCTGTGATTCTATCATTCTATGTCGCAGTTGCTGGGAGAAAGGCATCGCGCTGGAAAACCCCTTTCTTAGCTTTTTTTCTGCCTCCCTCCCCAGCGCCCTCAAGCTCAGCTGCTGAAATCCCTCCTCGCACCCTGAGCTTGCTGAACTGCTCGGTCCTACCTTGCTCGGAGACACCCAAAACACCGCCGGCGCCAAATTTGGCTTCCAAAAATACAGAGCAGTTGATTTATTTGCCCAAACCTGGATGGTTTGATCCCAGATTGAGCACCACGACCCATCTCCATCCCCCAAAGGGCAGCACCCATGCCAGTGCCCCATCTCCAGCATCGCTAATCCACGCGCACGATGGAATTGATGTTGCAAGAGACTTGTGCAATTTTGGGAGCCGCAGCCCTGGCTCCCCGCTGCCTCCCCGGAGCCGGAGCGATGCCCTCGGCCAGCGGTAATAGAGAGCTCAATAAACTGTGCTGATGCTCGTGACCTTCTCTCCCCGCCTGAGCGTGAGGAATTAAAAGAGTTCCCCATTCTGACATTTAAATTATCATCTCCAAGGCGCAGAGACGACCCAGCTGGTGCGTAGATGAATGGCACGAGTCAGACCTCTTGCAGTTACTGGCCCAAGATCTCTCCATCAGCGGCTTTGCTCGGATTCTAGAGAATTTCTCCGCAGCCATAAAACTCGAGATTTTTTCCCTAAAGGGGAGGAGGTTTATAAATCAGAGGCACAACCCGCCGTGAATTGGGTTGGCTTGAAAATTTGGAGGGGGCTGTGAATTTCTGGGAGATGCTTTCCAGGAGCGAGAGGTAGAAAGCGGCATCCCGGTGCCTCCACCCCGGCGCCTCCCGAGCATCCCCAAAACAACATCCCTAAATTTGCCAAGGCTCCGGGCTTTCCCAGCAGCATCCTACGGTGTAGGAAGGGTTTGCAACAGCCTCAGCACGTCGGGTGCCCTTCGCTTGGCTCCTCCATCCCGTCTTCCCCCTCCCCTGGAGCCGATGCTGCTGAGAGCAGTGACTTTATCACTGTCACCAGCAACATTTCCTGCTCGGAGCCACCGCGGGAGCCGCCGGCCGGGGCTGTAACGTCTCATTTCTCCTAATGGGCAGTGGCAGAGGAAGCCCTCGCGGGGACTGCGCTTTGTCACCATTGATCAGGCGGCTCCGAGCGGCGCCGCCAACATCTGTAATGCATCAGTCCCTGCTTGCCATGGCCATGGGTTTGGGAGCCCGGGGGCATTCGCCGGCCAGGGCCTCGCCCAACGAGCCCCTCGATGGAGCAAAACACTTTGCGATCCCCACGCACTGACCCACGAGCTTGAAAACAAGAGGTGCTGCACGAAGGATGGGGAGAACGGCCTGCAGATGGGATGAGGGGGACCCATGGGGTCACGGTGTATGTCCCCTCGCCTGCAAAGGCCACCTGAACGGGTGCTATGGAGACAAGCGCTCGTGCATGGGTGCTACGATGAGCAATGCCCGTGCAACATGGGTGCTACACAGAGCAATGTCCATACACCATGGGTGCTGTGGAGAGCAATGACTGAGCACCATGGGTGCTATGGAGAGCAATGTCCATCCACCATGGGTGCTAAAAGAGGAAGGCCCATCCACCATGGGTGCTATGGAGAGCAATGTCCATCCACCATGGGTGCTAAAAGAGGAAGGCCCATCCACCATGGGTGCTATGGAGAGCAATGTCCATCCACCATGGGTGCTAAAAGAGGAAGGCCCATCCACCATGGGTGCTATGGAGAGCAATGTCCATCCACCATGGGTGCTAAAAGAGGAAGGCCCATCCACCATGGGTGCTATGGAGAGCAATGTCCATCCACCATGGGTGCTAAAAGAGGAAGGCCCATCCACCATGGGTGCTATGGAGAGCAATGTCCATCCACCATGGGTGCTAAAAGAGGAAGGCCCATCCACCATGGGTGCTATGGAGAGCAATGTCCATCCACCATGGGTGCTAAAAGAGGAAGGCCCATCCACCATGGGTGCTATGGAGAGCAATGTCCATCCACCATGGGTGCTAAAAGAGGAAGGCCCATCCACCATGGGTGCTATGGAGAGCAATGTCCATCCACCATGGGTGCTAAAAGAGGAAGGCCCATCCACCATGGGTGCTATGGAGAGCAACGCCCATCCACCATGGGTGCTTTGGAGAGCGATGTCCGTGCACCATGGGTGCTACAAGAGCAAGGCCCATCCACCATGGGTGCTATGGAAAGCAGTGCCCATACACCATGGGTGCTGTGGAGAGCAATGACTGAGCACCATGGGTGCTATGGAGAGCAACGTCCATCCACCATGGGTGCTAAAAGAGGAAGGCCCATCCACCATGGGTGCTATGGAGAGCAATGTCCATCCACCATGGGTGCTAAAAGAGGAAGGCCCATCCACCATGGGTGCTATGGAGAGCAACGCCCATCCACCATGGGTGCTTTGGAGAGCGATGTCCGTGCACCATGGGTGCTACAAGAGCAAGGCCCATCCACCATGGGTGCTATGGAAAGCAGTGCCCATACACCATGGGTGCTGTGGAGAGCAATGACTGAGCACCATGGGTGCTATGGAGAGCAACGTCCATCCACCATGGGTGCTAAAAGAGGAAGGCCCATCCACCATGGGTGCTATGGAGAGCAACGCCCATCCACCATGGGTGCTTTGGAGAGCGATGTCCGTGCACCATGGGTGCTACAAGAGCAAGGCCCATCCACCATGGGTGCTATGGAAAGCAGTGCCCATACACCATGGGTGCTGTGGAGAGCAATGACTGAGCACCATGGGTGCTATGGAGAGCAACGTCCATCCACCATGGGTGCTAAAAGAGGAAGGCCCATCCACCATGGGTGCTATGGAGAGCAACGCCCATCCACCATGGGTGCTTTGGAGAGCGATGTCCGTGCACCATGGGTGCTACAAGAGCAAGGCCCATCCACCATGGGTGCTATGGAAAGCAGTGCCCATACACCATGGGTGCTGTGGAGAGCAATGACTGAGCACCATGGGTGCTATGGAGAGCAACGTCCATCCACCATGGGTGCTAAAAGAGGAAGGCCCATCCACCATGGGTGCTATGGAGAGCAATGCCCATGCACCATGGGTGCTGTGGAAAGCATTGTCCATACACCATGGGTGCTATGGAGAGCAACGTCCATCCACCATGGGTGCTACAAGAGCAAGGCCCATCCACCATGGCTGCTATGGAGAGCAATATTCATATACGCCATGGGTGCTATGGAGAGCGATGCCCATCCACCATGGGTGCTATGGAGAGCAGTGCCCATCCACCACAGGTGCCACAGAGAGAAATGCCCATACTCCATGGGTGCTACGGAGAGTGATGTCCATCCACCACGGGTGCTATAGAAAGCATTGTCCATAGACCATGGGTGCTATGGAGAGCGATGCCCATCCACCATGGGTGCTATGGAGAGCAATGTCCGTACACCATGGGTGCTACGGAGGGCGATGTCCATACACCATGGGTGCTGTGAAAAGCAATGTCCATACACCAGGGGTGCTACGGAGAGGAAAGTCCGTGCACCAGGGGTGCTACAATAAGCAATGCCCATGCACCATGGGTGCTACAAGAGCAATGTCCACGTACCATGGGTGCTATGGAGAGCAATGCCCACGCACCGGCACTGCAGACAGCAACACCAGCCCCGTCTCTGAGTTATTCTCCTTCTCGCTAATTAGACTGAGCACCAAACTCTAATTAATCGAGGCAGAGCGACTCCCCCCGGACCCGAGGGCTCCCCTCCATCCCCATCCCTCGCAGCCGTACATCCCCAGGCCAAACGCCCAGTCCCCGCCGGGCAGGGGGACGGCGAGCGTGGGAGCGCTGCTCTCCGCCGGGGGATCGTGCCCGGCCCTCGCCTGCCGCCAAAAAATCTGCAAAACACCTTTTTTGCAATTACCATCATCTCATCCGAGCCCCCGGCTGTGTGTACAGGCTGGCTGCTGCCGGCTGCCCGCTTCCCCCCGCCGCTGCCAGCTGTCTGCACAGAGCCAGAACAGACACTCGGAGGATTTTTCCCTCCCTCTCCCGTTTCTATATTATTATTCCTTTTTTTTTTTTTTTTTAAGAGCTCTGCACTGCTGCAAAAAGTAATTTTCTCCCTCCCCAACACTCGCGGCGGCGTGGCAGTGACCATACTAATCAGGTCTCCAGCGTGACCCCTGAGACGCCAACGATGGGAGCCAGCAAAGAGCTTGACAGCTCGGTGTCTTCCCGGACTCATTACAAGCTCGTTTGCAAGGATGCCACCACCCTCGGCTCCCTCCAAGGGTTTTTTGGGCACTCGCCTAACGTGCAAGGTGTTCGGACCCATGTTTGTACATGTTCTCGGGCAAATCACACCTTCTGGAGATCAGTTTACCGTGGAGGTGGGTGGCTGGATATTAATTAACACCTCTGCAGACGGTGTGTGTTCTTGTTTATGCCGCGAAAAAGCCCCTTTGCGCATCCCGGGTCTCCTCGAGTCTTCTGCATTTCAAGCGACCCGGAGCTGCGGCTCACACCGAGGCGTTTTCTGACCCCAAAAAAACCTTGTCCCTTGCTGCCACCCCTGCTCGCCCTCCCTTGGCCATGGGACTCCCGGGGGAGTTGTGGAGAGGGGGTCTGGGGGTGCCGGTTTGCAGCGCGGTGCTTCTCGGTGGGGTGTTACCTGCTTTTCCCATGGTAAGAAGCCCCTCTAACGCCTCACAGCACCCACCCCAACCGCTTACGCACCCACCCATGGGTTATGCACCCACCCCAACAAGTTCTGCACCTACCCCGTGGGTTACGCGCCCTCTCAACAAGTTATGCATGCACACCAGTGGGTTACACATGCACCCCATACCCCGATGGGTGCTGCAGGTCCCTGATGGGTTACACGTGCACCCCAATGGGTTACAAATGCACCCCGATGAGTTACGCATGCTCCTGGAGGGTTATGGATGCACCCCAATGGGTTATGCATGCTGCTGATGGGTTATACATGCACCCTGATGGGTTATGGATGCTCCTGGTGGGTTATGGATGCACCCCGATGGGTTACACATGCACCCTGATGGGTTATGGATGCTCCTGGTGGGTTATGGATGCACCCCGATGGGTTATGCATGCACCCCGATGGGTTACACATGCACCCCGATGGGCTATGCAGCCACCTCGATGCGTTATGCAAGTTCTAGATGAGTTATGCACATATCCCGTGGGTTATGCATGCACCCCAATGGGTTATACATGCTCCAAACAGGTTATGCACACACCTCGATAGGTTATGCATGCACCCTGATGGGTTATGGATGCACCCTGGTGGGTTATGGATGCTCCTGGTGGGTTATGGGTGCACCCCAATGAGTTACACATGCACCCCGAGGGGTTACACATGCACCCTGATGGGTTATGCAGCCACCTCGATGTGTTATGCATGTTCTGGATGAGCTATGTACATATCCCGTGGGTTATGCATGCACCCCAATGGGTTATACATGCTCCAAACAGGTTATGCACACACCTCGATAGGTTATGCATGCACCCTGATGGGTTATGCATGCACCCCAATGGGTTACACATGCACCCCAATGGGTTATGCATGCTCCTGATGGGTTATGGATGCACCCCGATGGGTTATGCACGTTTCTGATGGGTTATGGATGCACCCCAACGAGTTACATATGCACCCTGATGGGTTACACACGTTTCTGATGGGTTATGGATGCACCCCAACGAGTTACATATGCACCCTGATGGGTTACACATGCACCCTAATGGGTTATGGATGCTCGTGGTGGGTTATGGATACACTCCAATGAGTTACACATGCATCCTGATGGGTTATGGATGCACCCTGGTGGGTTATGGATGCTCCTGGTGGGTTATGGATGCACCCGGTGGGTTATGGATGCACCCCAATGAGTTACACATGCACCCCGAGGGGTTACACATGCACCCTGATGGGTTATGCAGCCACCTCGATGTGTTATGCATGTTCTGGATGAGCTATGTACATATCCTGTGGGTTATGCATGCACCCCAATGGGTTATACATGCTCCAAACAGGTTATGCACACACCTCGATAGGTTATGCATGCACCCTGATGGGTTATGCATGCTCCCAATGAGTCATGCATACACCCCATGGGTCATGGATACACCTCGATGGATTACGCACGCTCCTGACAGGTTATGCATGCAGTCTGTTGGGCTATGCATGCACTTTGATGGGTTACGTACGCACCCTGAAGGGTTACGCACCCACCCCATGGGTGATGCACGCTCCTGATGGCTTACACACTCCCCATGAGTGATACATGCTCCTGACAGGTTATGCATGCAGTCTGTTGGGCTATGCATGCACTTTGATGGGTTACGTACGCACCCTGAAGGGTTACGCACCCACCCCATGGGTGATGCACGCTCCTGATGGCTTACACACTCCCCATGGGTGATGCATGCCCCTGACAGGTTATGCATGTAGCCTGTTGGGTTATGCACGCACTTTGATGGGTTATGTACGCACCCTGATGGGTTATGTACGCACCCTGATGGGTTATGCACCCACCCCATGGGTTATGCACCCAGCCCATCGGTGATGCCTGCTCCTGATGGCTTATACACCCACCCCATGGGTGATGCATCCTCCTGATGGCTTATACACACAGCCCATGGGTTATGCATGCTCCTGACAGGTTATGCACGCACTTCGATGGGTTACGTACGCACCCTGATGGGTTATGCACCCACCCCATGGGTGATGTATGCTCCTGACGGCTTATACACCCACCCCATGAGTGATGCATCCTCCTGACGGCTTATACACCCACCCCATGGGTGATGCATCCTCCTGACAGGTTATGCACCCACCCAATGGGTCATACGTGCAGCCCATGAGTCATGCATGCGCGCTGATGGGTTATGGATGCACCCTATGGGTTATGGATGCACCCCATGGGTGCATAGCACCCACCCCAAGGGGTTTTCCACCCACCCTATGCCCTACACCCAACTGCTGTCATTGATTTTGTTGCCACGCTCCCCCTCTTTTGCCTTCTTCCCCCATCAATCCAACGCGTGGCCCCGGCGCAGCTCTGCATCCCTAAACTCCACGAGCTCATTCTGCTCCGGGTAAAATAAACCAAGGGAAACGGGAGCCCCAGCGAGTCCCCACACCACCGCACTCCGCTGATCCGCTGCCGCGCACAGAGATGCTGTCAGGATGATTTACAAACTGTATAAATATAACTCGGCGGCCCCAGCATCTCCACCCCTGTTCGCTCGAGACCATCCGTCACCTCCTGCATGGGGGGAGCTGCGACTGGGGGTTTGGGCAGCTGCAAAAGTCCGTGAGCGAGACAAGATGGGGGGCGGAAAAAGGAGACAAACCCCCAAAATCAGGAGCGAATTTGGGAAATCCCGAAATGCACTATGAAAAACCCAACTTGCTGAATGCGGGAAGCTCGCTGGGAAAGGAGAAAAAGGGAAGTGGGGGGAGAATAAAAAACCTGGAAGAAAGGGGGATTTGCGGCGATAAAAATAAAAGCTGGGTTATTTTTTCCCCCCTCCCCTCTCTCTCTCTGTGGTTTCTTGGAGCGTAATTTGCTGGGCCGCCCCGGCGCGTCATCCTCACGCTGAGGGCTCCAGCATCCCTCGGCGTAGGGGGGGATTATGCAAATCCAGCCCCAGCTTGTGAGAAAGTGGGTTAATCCAATATTACCGAGTGGAAAAGGGAAGGAAAAACCCGCTGGAGATGGAAGTGCCGGTGGAAGGAGCACCATGCAAAAACCCTCCTCCCCCCCAAAAAAAAGCGAGGAGACGAAGCCAATTGCAAGCATTTAGGGTTCGGGACAGTTTTTTTGGTTTATATGCTGCTATTTCTCTACTTGCATCCCCTACACACCTAAATACACATAGATATAGCAAACAGCCAGCACTCGATGGAAATACTCCTGTGCACACACCGCGCTCCGGCAACTGAATATATATCAGTCCAGAGAGCACCTTTTCCTATTTATAAACCTGCCTGGATGCGAAGAAGAGCTTTAAGGCAGAGATGCTCCTTGTTCAGGGAGCAGAAACAAGACGGTAAAACCAAGAAAAAAAAAAAAATCTTACAGCAAAGGGCGGCCGGTCCATCCGAGGCCAGCAGCCAAATTAGCTCTTTCTTTGCCTCCTCCATGAGCAAAGGCAAAGAGCTGAGGTTTTTTCCCCATCCTGGAAAACTCCTAAGTTTTCTCTGCTCAAACCACTGTGGGGGTTTTATTCGTGTTTGGCAGCTTAGCCTGAAATTCCCCGGAGCAAGGCAAAAATATGGCTCTGGACTGTTATATCTGAAGCTGGATCCAGGCTGGCAGTGATGCTGGTAGCGGGGGGGAAGCTATAGCCTCCAAATCCACCCCCGGCCCCAGATAAAACCTGATGGCATAAGTCTTGCTTTGCTCCACATCAGCATCCCACAGCCACGAGTGTTTTGGGGACAGGGATGGGAAGGGGAAAGGTTTTTGCGGGGAGGCTTGAAAAGCCCAGTGTCAAGAGCCTAACGCTGCTCCCCGAGCCCTGAACACCCTCAGTTTTGCATAATTTCCCCTGCAGCACAAAAAACCACCCTCTCTTTTGCATAATTTTGCACCCAACATGAAAATTTTCTTCGCGCGGGGGTGCTGACCCAAAACCCCCGGCTCCCAAACCCCGACTGGCGCCAAGTCCTCAGCACCGAACCGAGCCTGCCAACCCCAAATCCACCCGGAAAACGTAACAGAACGCCTGGAGAAAGCCTCACGGAGCCCTCAGGATGATTGCAAAGCCATTTTACATCTCTCCCCCCCTCAGGTTTTCAAAGGCCAGCCTGCCTGCCTGCTTCCCTGAATCAATATTCCCATCAACGCGAGCGCCGTCTGCCTTTCTCTCCGCCATCCAGCCTTGACCTTCTGTTGTACGGGAGCAAAGCAGCCTTAAAGTACATCAGGGTGGCTTCGTGTCCCCTGTCCCCGAGGGCAGGGAAGAGGCACCGGCGCCACTTACCCGGTACCAGACGATCTCCCGCATCTTCCCATCCGTCTTGAAGTTGCATTTCAGGGTGACGGCGTCTCCCACCACCACGGGCGGCAGCGGCTCGATGCTGACCGTCAGGTAGGCTGGAAAAAAGTTAAAAAGAGGAGAAAAAGAGACGTGAGCTGCCAGGGAAGGATGGGGAAAGGGGCTAAAATACCATTCTGAAATGCTTTTATGGTATTAATAGCTCCGCCATTAGGAGCAAGCACTGGCTGCATCCCCCATAGGGATAACCCATGGGCAAGCCCATCAGCGTGGCATCTTGGCCCCTTGCAGGGATGAATTTCGGCTGCTCCCAAAGCACGAAAAAAACCCACCAGCCAGGGAAAATCCTTCCTGACCTTATTTACCAGCTTATGGCACCCAAATGCAAGGACCGAGCGTTTCACTGCTGCTCTCCTCAGCTTTGCAAAACTGCCCGGTTTTGCCCAAATAAACCCTGGGCGCCCAGATTTTGAGGCTCACACCCAAAACCCTGATCCCACCTTTCCCACCTGCAAACTCAAGCCCATCCTTCCGACGAAGATATTGGCTTCGACTTTATGTCCCCCATCATCTGCCCCGCGTTGGGTCTCTCCCCATTGCGGCCCAAGTTCCTCCCCTCGTGCTTGAAAACCCTCTAAATTACTCATTTCTCACGGGAACGGGTCCAACACATTAATCAGAAGATGTGCAAAGCCCAACCTGTGGTTTTCCAGCCCAGCTTTGGCCGACAGCCTTCTCCTTCCCCAAATCCCCCATAGCCGGGTGCAGGACCTGTCCTCCTGGCAGAGGGGAAAATCAGAGCCCGGGCGGCTCCGTCTGGCCATTTTCTCCCTATTTTTCCCCTCGATTTGCTGCAAAACTATCGCAGGAGCATGGAGCAGCCAAGGGCAGGAGGGCAGGCGATTACATTTCCATTTTATTTTCCTCTATTTCCTGCGGTGCCAGATTGACAGCCTGGCAGATCTGAGCCTTTCTTTAGCATCCTTGCCCTGCCCGCAACCCGTTTGACACTGTCTCCAACCAGGGCAGCCCAAAACAGTCCTTAACCCGCTGCAAAAATCCGTATTTTTTAAAAAAATTATTCCTTGCATCAGGTGGAAAAGCAATGATAGAAAACGCCTGGAAAATGGGAGCAGGTTTGGAAACGGGGCTGCGGAAACCGAGGCTCCTTTGCAGACGATCCCCCTCCAAAATGAGGGAAAGGTGATTTTCTATGTCCCGCAGCCAGCCATCCCAGGCTCTCATCACTTGTAAAACAAGTTGCGGGTGTTTTTGCAATAAATCTCGGCCGTGACCTGCGGGGAGAGCACGCTGCGCGCACACGTGCCTGCTGCAACAGCAAGGCAGCGTGGCCCGGCATATTGAGCACGGGGCTGGAAAAATTAGAGAAACCCTCTTTGCAGTGTTTTTTTTTAGGGGGGGCTGCAAAAGCGGGTTTGCTGCCGCGACCGGCTGGTTGCAAGGAAATTTGGAAAAAAGTGGATTTTTTTAATCCTGGAGAACGCTTTGCAGCATCGCACGGCGGGTGCATGGGAGATGGCGGTGCCGAGCAGGGATGGGGGCGAAATTAAGGGCTGTTTTCAGCCCTGAAATGGTGCATGGCGAGATTTAATAAGGTTTTAATATTGCACCTTGGCAACCCCAGCCTGACGCCCTCTCTCCTTGCTGTGGGGCGACCCAAATCCCCGCCGGCAGCCCCGCTCGTCCGGGGGCCGGCTCCTTTCCAGCCTCTCTCCTCTCCTGGACGGGGTTTATTTTAGCAGGCTAAAGCGGGGATTAATTCCTTGCGGCTGCCAACGCGACACACGGTCCCCTCAAATGCGGGGCTTTGCAGATGTAGAGAGGCGGCGATGGGAGAGGGAGGAGGAGGAGGGACGTGAGGAAGGTCAGGCGAGGTCTCGTAGCAGGTGCCCGGCTTCCTCCCGCTTCGCTTTTTGACATTTCCAAAAGCGAGATGAGCAACAGGCACGAAAGCAAAGGGAGGGGGATGAGCAAACGTTTTGGTGGCAGCTGCCCAAAGGGGATGGGGGGGGATGAAGGCTCCAGGCGCACGGAAAAAGCTCTGCCTCTTCCTCAACCTGCCTTTGGAGCCGCTGGGTGAGATTACATCCCCCTCCTGCCCCCCGGCGCGGATCAACAGGGCGATTAAATAAAGCCGGCGGCAGAACGGACGGGTGACAGAGACGGAGCTAAGATTGCATTTTCCCTCGTGCCCGTGAATGATGGAGATACAGGAGCTCCCGGCTCAGAACGGCAGCAGCTCCCCATGGTTTTCCATCCCTCTTCCCGTGGCGTTGCGTTTCAAACCCTGCGCACGGCAACGGGAAGCTGGAGCATCCCCCTCCTGGTGCAGCCAGGTGTTTTGGTGGCACCTAGAGCATCTCCTGATGGATGGTGGCTTTTTAAAGGCAAAAGCGGCCAAGCTTGGGGTGGCCTCAGCGACCCACCTCCACTCACGTGCAGATGATGGCTCCAAAAAGCCAAAATAGGCTCTTTTTTTTTCCTCCTCAGCTCCCTTCACGTGCTGCAGAACCACTTTGAGATATCAGCCGGGCTACAGCCCACCAGCTCCCACCTCTACGCCCCATAATTGGGACTCAGCTGTGCTGGGAGAACACCAGGTCCTTAAAAATACGGGATGCTCCTGCACTTCTCCTCCAGAGCAAATCCTGCATGGCAAAGCCAAAGCTCTGGAGCTTCATGATTTATGGCACTGGTGCCATGGGGGGACAGGGACCCCGCAGAGGGCTGATGCCGGAGCCCCAGCGATGCCTTGAAGGGGAGGGAGGGTAAAAACCCCCTTCCTGCTCAAAGAGCATCAGCTGCCCCAATTCAGAGTGAAATGAGCCCAGAAGATGGGGAAAAGGAGGAGGGAAAAGGAGGAGGGAAAGAGCACGAGCGAGAGGAACAGAGAGAAACAGATGTGCAGTCCCCAGAAGAGCCAGCTCCCAAAATGCTAAGGATGTGTATAAGGGAGGGGGAAAAGCCGGGATAATAAAGCCAGGTGTCGAAAAATAAAGCAGGAATCCAGATGGAGCCGTCCAAAACCTGCTGTTTTGCTGCGGCTGATGTGCGAATCTCATCCCTCGTCCCCCCCTTTCCCTTTGCTTTCCAACAGAGGTGTCACCGGTCCTCAAAATCCCTGGTTTGGTCCCTTTATAGGATTTACCGGGGAGAAGAAACCAGCAGTGACAGGTATTGCTGAATTTTAAGGACTTTAAAGAGGGCTGAGCACCACATTTGCACCTCCAAAGGAGGAGCCCAACCCCAACATCTCCATCATCCTCCGCATCATCAGCATCCCAAAGGCAGCTCGGAACCCCGAAGCTCCTCTCCTTCCCCTTTGCTCTTTTTAAATAAGATGTATTTCATAGTGAAAGCTGTGCCGGGCCACCCTCTGATTAGATTCTGACCTATGGAAATTCAGCCCTCTGATTAGATCGCATCCCTGGGGAGAAAAGAGTATTTTTTGCTCGCAAGCGGTGGGAATTCTTGCGACATCCAGTTTAAGGAGGGGGGGAAAGGGAGGGGGAAGGGAGAGATAAATGAAACGTCCTTTTAAATCAGGAATGACACATTAATAAAAGGAGCACATTGTAACAAGCTCAGCGCTTTCAATTACAAAAGAGCTGCGAGGGAGGAGGCAGGTTTCATCCCGGCCCTGCAAGCGGAGGACGCGGCCGGGTGCTTCCACCGAGGTGCTGGCAGAAAGCCCCGTTTCTGCCCCATTTGAGCATCCCACGGGGGACTTTTGTACACGAGAGCAACCAGTAGCCCCATGGAAATCTCTCGGGATGCAGCACGCATGGCTGAACCTCCCCAAAAAGGCTGAGGTTTCCCCCCGTCCTGTTGAGGAGGGGGAGCCAGAGAGCGGCTGGGTGGGCGGCTGGCAGACACCCAAGGGCAACCCACCGCAGCACCCCTGGGTGCCCTTGGAAACCTCGGGGTGATGGAGCCTTTCGGTGTGTCCCAGCACCGCAAAGCAACCTCTCCACGTCTTCCCCATGTGCCTGATATTTTTTAAGCTACATCTAAATTAAATATTAATTTATTAATATTGACCGGCGCTCCTGTTCCCTGATTTCTCCCCTTCCAGCTCTTTCCAAAAAGCTAACCTCAAACCGATGATGGGCTTTACCCCTTCGGGACATGTCCCCAAGGTTCAACCTGTCCCCGTCCTTGCATTTGGGGACAGTCAAGGAGCGTTTCCAGGGATCAGAGAGGAGCGACGCATGGGGATGGAGCCAGAGGAGAGGCCACGTGGGGACCCATCTGCCCCATCTGCCCCCGCCGTGTTCCCCCCATCCTTCAGGTGCCGACACGTCCCTCTCGGCGGAGGCGACAGAGAGAGATAATATTAACACATCATCATTTTAATCAGCCCGTGATTAGTGGGGCTCATACATAATTCACACCAATTCCTCCACCGCCTTCCGGCACTCCAAGCCGGGACAAGGATGGTATTTTGGGGTGCAAATACAAGGAGGGAGGGGGGAAAAAAGGGACCAGGACCCCCCCTAAATCAGCGCAGGGCTGATTTTCATCATTTGCCAGAATTTAAGGCGTTTACTGCTGGAGGAGGCACTTCACCTCTGGGAAAAGAGCCAACTTGGATGCTGAAGGAGTGAGGAAACCCCCACCACCCCCGCCCCCCCC